>OY293311.1:10149269-10459071 GCA_958502075.1 Orchestes rusci
GATCCAAGGATAATTGGATCTATCTGTAAAAGAACGCTCTACTCATCCATAATTGGAATGATCATAGTTTTGAATGTAGGGGATATTGTCTTTGTGTGGAGCATTATGTATGTGAGCAATTCTGCAATTCTTAGCAGATAAGCAGACACCAGACCTGCATCTTTATTTTTTGTTGAAGTTTCTCAGAGTTTCATTATTAAAACGACCAATTTTCACATCAGAAGTGGGATTCGAACTACTAGAAGTACCACAGAGTGCGTGTTACGCAGTGTTACGTGACTTTATCAAATTTATTACGTGACATTTTTATATTTTGGACTAAACAAAAATGGAGGAGTTTGTAAAAATGTTTGCGGACTCCGAAAAAGCCATGCAAAAGCAAAATAACAGTGCCGTAGCTACTACCGTGACGATGCCAAACTTTGATCCCCTGTTGGACGATTGTGACGCGAAAAAGTGGTGCGTCGAGGTAGAAAAACTAGGAGAGATGTTTGACTGGACTGAGTACGAGTTACTGGTTAGGAGTGCTTCTGGACTAAAAGGGGAAGCTGGAGAATGGTTTTTGTCATGGCAGCCGAATGAAAAAACATGGGAGACGTTGAAGCTGGACTTGTGCAGCATGTATCCAGCGAAAAGAAACTTGAGCGAAAAGTTCCGAAAAGTTAGCCTTTTCACCAGCGACCTTGCTGATTCGTTTTGTGAGTATGCCAGATAAAAGGTTTCTTTAATTAAGTCATTGAACTTTGATCTCTCTGAAAGTCATCTGCTTGAAATTGTAATTGGGGATATTGTTGATGTTTAGGTTAAAACTGCGGCTTTTAATAGTAGAGTGGCTTCTGTTAGTGAACTGCTTATACTGCTAAGCAACTATTCAAAACGAAAATTTGTTGATGCAAACAAGCATAAAAGGCCATATCCGTTTGATAAAAAAAGTTGAACAAAAACATAACGACCGTAGAAACTGCTTCTCTTGCAATGAACCGGGACACTTAAGACGCAACTGTCCTAAAAATTATAAAACTTCAAACCCTTTTGGACTAGCGGGGGGCAATGTTTACAAAGATAAGATTTCTTGTACCTATTGTAAAAAAATTGGTCACAAAATTGACGACTGTTTCATTAGAAAACGAGAACAACCGTCTTCGTCTCGTCAAGTAAATTTTTTTGGTGTTACCCTAAACAGTGATTTTTGTGCCAAATTTAAGATACAGGATGCCACTGTTACCTGTTTAATAGATACGGGCGCCGAATGTAGTTTAATTACGGAAAAAGTTGTAAATAATCTTAACTGTAAGCTAGAACCAGCTTTTTTGTCGATAAAAGGTATAGGTGGTGGTTCTTTTTGTGCACTTTCGAAAACATTGTTGAACATCGAGAGTAATGGCATAGGATTCGAAATCTGTTTTTATGTAGTTGAGAGCACTGTCATTTCACAAGATTGCATTTTGGGTCGTGACCTTTTTAGTCACAATGGAATTCAAATTCACACAGACAGTAGCGGCTCTTGCGTTTATCTAAAAGATGATGTGATTTGTGCACCCCCAGCCATAAATACTTTCTCGCTATCTGCAGATACTATAAAAACATCAGTAACAGGTCAGTTCTTAGAAGAATTATTGGGTGTACTAGCTGTTTACCGACAAAACATAACCACTGAGTTTCTTCCAAAAGATATTTCGAAAGATTTATTAAAAGACAGAAATCTGGCATATGAGCGTATGAAAAAGCAAGCGGACTTAGCGAAAAACCTTTTTTGACAAAAAGAGAAGGTCAAATAAGTTATTTCAATTGGGCGATTATGTTTATCATCCTTCGGGCAATAGCCACCTGTCAAAGTTGGACGCTAGGTATGAGGGGCCCTTCGAAGTAACCGGGATATTACCTGCTGATAGATTCGAGTTGAAGAGCTTGGTTACAAATCGAAAGCGAGTTGTCGCTAAAGATATGCTGAGATTGTGGCCCGGAGAATTGTCCGATGATTCTTAGTATGGTGTTCTAGGTAACTGACATAATTTTTATCATTGACCTGTTCGAGCAATTACGGATATTGACTCGAGCGTTATTGCTTTGATTTTTGTTGTGTTGAAAGCCTGACGCTTTGCACTTGTTTTGGTTTTTGTTATGTTGAAAGCCTGACGCTTTACACATTGTCTTGAATTTTGTTATGTTGAAAGCCTGACGCTTTGCATTTGTTTTGATAATTGTTATGTTGAAAGCCTGACGCTTTGCATTTGTTTTGATATTTGTTATGTTGAAAGCCTGACGCTTTGCATTTGTTTTGATATTTGTTATGTTGAAAGCCTGACGCTTTGCATTTGTTTTGATATTTGTTATGTTGAAAGCCTGACGCTTTGCATTTGTTTTGATATTTGTTATGTTGAAAGCCTGACGCTTTGCATTTGTTTTGATAATTGTTATGTTGAAAGCCTGACGCTTTGCATTTGTTTTGATATTTGTTATGTTGAAAGCCTGACGCTTTGCATTTGTTTTGATAATTGTTATGTTGAAAGCCTGACGCTTTGCATTTGTTTTGATATTTGTTATGTTGAAAGCCTGACGCTTTGCATTTGTTTTGATATTTGTTATGTTGAAAGCCTGACGCTTTGCATTTGTTTTGATATTTGTTATGTTGAAAGCCTGACGCTTTGCATTTGTTTTGATATTTGTTATGTTGAAAGCCTGACGCTTTGCATATGTTTTGATATTTGTTGAGTTGAAAGCCTGACGCTTTGCACATATTTTTATTCGATGTGTTAAAAAAAAAAAAAAAAAAAAATGCTTTGAATTTTGGGATTGATTTTTGCATACCAACAGATTGAATCATTATTTAAATTATGGAAAATAAGAAACGAGGATTTTAAGTTTGGTATTGTAATGGCTCGCCAGGCATATATTGTTGATTTATGAAAAGGTTATGTTCCATTCTGCTGGTTTTTCTCATTGTTTCAGATGTTCAAAGTATGCAGGATGGTAATTCGAGAACGAATTATGGTCAGGATAGGCCGTGTGAGCAATTCTGCAATTCTTAGCAGATAAGCAGACACCAGACCTGCATCTTTATTTATTGGTGGTATTCAAAAGGAACTCAAACCCCAACCCATTGCCCATTAGTTCTCTATTATAATATTTGATTGATTTACGACTTATGTACTGCGTAGTTTTAAGAATTGCGTTCTGGATTTAGTTCACTGTTTTCTTCAGAGAAAAGGTAGAATAAGGGAGGCATTATTCTGCCGTTAGCCGCATGAGTCGGTTGATATTTTGTTATCACGAGAAAGTTGAATAGATTTTTGTTGAAGTTTCTCAGAGTTTCATTATTAAAACGACCAATTTTCACATGTACTTGAAGATTTTAATATGAATATTTGTAGAAATTGTAGTTTCGGGTTTATAACATTTCTGAATAATAGATTTAAGATAGTTGATAAGCATTATCATATCGTTGTGATTGTTCGCCAACTCAAGATACGTGTATAAAGAGATAAGAAATTTTGGAGCGAAAGTTGTTTCATGCAACTTTTATTTTGCGTAGAGACTAAAGAAAGCTGTAATTATAGATTGCATTCAAAGTTAGGTAAGAATATAGGTTTCGAATCTCCCGATCCAATCATCGATGATTAGTTGTAAATAAGATATGTTATTTATTAAGTTTAACACCACTGATTTTTGATCAACTCTATCTGTATCCACCAAATCTTGAAAATATGTCTTATAGTTTAACAGTTCTCATATTACTTATTTGATAAAATCATATCAATATTTAATAAAAGGTGTTGGGTTTGATGAAAGATGAAAATAATGGACGGATTATGACAGACAGATCAAAAATGTACGCAGTAAAACTATTTTACACTAATACGTCAAATATTATCCAATTATTTTAGTATTTGAGAAGTACCATATTCCTCCTACTACCTTTTTGCCACCATGAGGTGGAGACACACACACAGCTCTATTTCACCGCGATCGCTAGTATCACCATCAATAATTGATAAATAAATAGCGTTAAATATAAAGTCATTGCTTTTCCATACAGATTATTCACATCTAGATAAAATATGTCTATCTTCCATAGTTTGGTATGTCACTTGATCGTACCTCTTGAAGAAATGTAGTACATGGATATCCACTCTAAATTATTGTGTGAATTTTTTCTGATCCAAAAACTTTAGTCTAACTAATCGCTTGGGGTGAAAATCTGTTTATCATTCATAGTTTGATGTGTAAGTTGATTGCATCTCTTCAACAAGAAACCTCACCTTGTATGTAACAGAAATTTATGATTTGTATATCTCATTAATTTTTTATGTTTTTTAAGGAAAAAGATATTTGAAAAATTGGAGGTGTTTTCAATAACTGTAAGGTATACAAGCTGGCTATCAACAGTGTCCACAACTGAGGAAAAAATAATTTTTCTTTTAAATAAGGTGAGTCATCCGTCTATTCATTTATTATTTTGTTTCAATCAAATATATACACATTTTTGAAACAATGAAATCATTTCTGTTGGGGGATGTACGTATGTGTCAGAGCAATTATTAATTTAGTAACACTTGGTAATTTACTCGGAAAACTTGTAACAGTCAATTCAAAACAATTTGCATCACCTCAAAATTATAAAAAGGTGACTGATTTTGAAAAATGAGCTCGTTAGGGTGGGATTTGTTTGTTTCAAAATAATAATCGGAATCAAGTAATGATTTTCCAAAAATTATTCACAATTTGAAATCAGTTTAAATGGTGATAATATGTTGTTATTCGATTATCGTGTAATTCATTTTAATTGTTTTCTTCTTCATTGTAGATGATGTCAACATTAAGAGAGCTATGTAGAAGGGTGGTTTGCGAAAATGTGAATGACATTTCAGATTTTTTTATCTAGTCCTATACCATTTTTACCTGAGACTTTAAATCATTATATTTTACAGAATTATTCCAATTATAGGTGGGATTATCTTAATAAAATAGCTTCAAAAGATGAAGTATGTCATTCAATTTCGCTAGAGAATATTATAGATGATTCAAGGATAATTGGATGTATCTGTAAAAGAAACGCGATACTCATCCATAATTGGAATGATCATAGTTTTGAATGTAGGAGATATTGTCTTTGGGTGGAGTATTATGTACTTGAAGATTTTAATATGAATATTTGTAGAAGTTGTAGTTTCTGGTTTATAAAATTTATGAATAATAGATTTAAGATAGTTGATAAGCATTATCATATCGTTGTAACTGTTCGCCAACTTAAGACACGTGTATATAGAAATAAGAAATTTTGGTGTGAAAGTTGTTTCATGCAACTTTTATTTTGCGTAGAGACTGAAGAAAGCTGTAATTACAGATTGCATTCAAAGTTAGGTAAGAAAATATGTTTCAAATCTCTCGATCCAATCATCGATGATTAGTATTGTAAATTAGATATAAATTATTTATTAATTTTAACGCTACTGATTTATTGATCAACTCTATATATATCCACCAAATCTTGAAAATATGTCTTATAGTTCAATAGTTCTCATATTACTAATTTGATAAAATCATATTAATATTTAATAATGTTTTAACGAGTAAATTATTTTGATATACTTATTACAATGATGAAATGAAATGATCTTAGTGTAAATTTATTTCATGAATACCTATGAAATAAAGACTTTTAATTTGATTGTGCTGTGTGTATTTTACCGGATAATTTCTCAGATATGGTATGTCCGTTCTTATTATTTATTATGAAATGATAAAATCTACTCGTCAGTTGGGCAATTTTATAACACCTCAAAATCTATTTCGTTCTATTATTAGGATATCATTGAACTGTTCTAGACCTTTTGGTGACGAAATTATGTATCAATAAACAATGATTAGAATAATTAAAAAAAAAAAAATATTTCATGAATATCAAATTGTGGTTTTTAATTTGACTGTTTTGTGCATTTTACTTGGTGTTGCTATAACATTAAAACTGTTTTAGTCTTTTCCTTATCAATAGCAATATAAGTCGAAGTATTTCTTGGAATGATTCAGATCTAAATGTCGGTATTTTCTAATGAACCATAGCTTCAAGTCACTGGCCTTCTTATAAGGTATTTCTTTCAAAAATCTAGCATCAGCTCACCAATTCCAAACATCGCACTCCACCTATTAACTCTAATTGCGAATGATTAAAGAATTCAATCAACAGTATCATCACCATCTACATTTTAAAAAACTAATTAACTCAAAATATGAAGAACCCTACATTTTCCAAATCCCTTATTACAAATATTCGCCGCTAAGTGTCACAATAAACCCCAATCCATACCTTTTTGACCATCTGGCATGAGACCACTTTAAAATCCTCTCCCAAACGCCACACTCAGGTAATCAAGCATCCCAAATACAGCTTTTTGTTGTTCTTGCGTTGAATCTCTATAGAACCCTTCAATTTGTTCTATTTTTGTGTTGAATATAATATCATAATATATACATAATAATTAACATTATATTTTTTTTTTCTGAAACTATCAACATGTGATGAAGGAGAATTTCTAATGACTCATAGTCTCTGGTTAAATAATTAAACCCCTCATAAAAATGCTATAACTAATGAAAAAATCTACACATCTCTCTCTCTTATTAAATACCTTACACATCGGAGTACTACCACTTACATGATCTTTCATATGAGACAACACACAATTGTCCATCATCCATCATATCCTATAACCGAGCCTATAACATTCAAATACAATCACGAAATCTGCATTGGAACAATAAAACATCACAAACACCAACGCCACATCAAAAAAAAAAAAAAAAAAAAAACCTCTATTCCTAGAACCCCTTATCTCCCAACAAAACACCATACGTGACATCACCGCACGCAGCCAACAACACCGTCCACACATCGATCCTGTCAATTATCAATATCAAGCCTACAAAATATCTCAACGTCAACGTTACATCAAATGCCCACCAAAAACCCGACCTATCCCAAAATTCCTGATCTCCCACAAAACATCATACTTGACTCCAAAATCCCTTATCCTCCCACAAAACACCATAGGCGGCAACACCGCACGACTCAACCGACATCACCGTCCTCACATCAATCCTGTCAATTGTCTGTAACAACGCTATAATCCACCCGCCACAAACGTCAATGACACTTCAAACGTCAACCATAAAACCTAAAATCCCAAAATCCCTCATCTCCCCACAAAACATCATAGGCGGCAACACCGCACGCAGCCGGCAACACCGCTCACACATCAATCTTGTCAATTGTCATCATCAACGCTACAACCCACCCGCCACAAACGTCAATGACACTTCAAACGTCAACCATAAAACCTAAGATCCCAAAATCCCTCATCTCCCAACCAAAACACCATAAGCGGCAACACCGCACGCAGCCGGCAACACCGCTCACACATCAATCCCAACTGTCAAGATCAACGCTGCGAAAGGTCCCCCACACCCAAACGCCGGTAAAAAGTGAGGTTAGGTACAGAAAGTGGTCCGGAATCCCCCTTGACTATCTACTTAAATTTAAAAGCAATCAGTCTCAGAAACTTCCTCTGAACTCTCTCAAGGTCAGCCTTATGAACCTTATAGTATGGTGACCAAACAACACAAGCATATTCGAGAATGGATCTCACAACCGAGCAATACACACTCTTCAAAATGCCAACACTATCAAAGTCTTTCAACGTTCGATAAACAAAACCCAACAGTTTAAATGCACGATTAACTGTCACATTTATGTGATGATTGAAATTTAATTCACTATCAAACCACACTCCCAGATCCTTAACAAGATCAACTCTTAAGATTTGGCAGTTGTTTATTTTATACGGAAAATGTATAGGATACTTGATTCTAGAAAAGGTGACAATTCTGCATTTATCAATATTTAGATCCAACTTGTTTTTTGACACCATTCTGCCAGAGAATTCAGGTCATCTTGCAACTGAACACAATCCTCATAGCATTCAACTTTCTTGAAAAATTTCCCATCATCTGCATAGGTCAATGAAATAGCAGATTTGAGCGAATCACAGATGTCATTTATGAAAATATTAAAGAATAGAGGTGACAGATGTCCACCCTGCGGTACACCTGAGCATATTACAATTTCAGAAGAAACAGAATCACCCAACTTCACTGCTTGGGACCGTTTGTAGAGGTAACTTTGTGTCCATTTAAGAAATGATGAGTGTAGACCTACTGCTTGAAGTTTTGCCATGAGAACACCATGGTCCACTCTGTCGAATGCTTTGGCGAAGTCAGTATACACAACATCCATCTGAGCTCGACTCTCCAGTGCTTCCAGCAGGTGTTTTTGGTACACTAGAAGGTTGGTAACCGTAGATCTCCCTTTGACAAAACCGTGCTGATACGGTGAAATAATATTTTTGAAAAGTGGTGAGATTTTATCTGTTACTATGCTCTCAAAAACTTTCGATATAATGGACATTTTTGAAATCGCCCGATAGTTTTCTACATTTGTTCTATCTCCACTTTTAAAAATCGGTGTAATGTGACTAGTTTTCCACATCGTAGGAAACACTCCAGTAGTCAATGACAGGTTATAGATTTTGCATAAAATCTGGGAAAGAGTAGACACTGTATTTCTTAAAAAACAGACAGGTATCTCATCCGGCCCAGTGCCCAAATTATTCTTCAATTTAGATATATAGTGAAAAACATCAGTTTCCGTTATCACATGACCCAGGTCAGTTGAAAGATCGAAAGTGAACTCACCAGCAGCTGGCCCACTCACAGTGTACACAGTAGAAAAATGATTTTTGAAAAGTTCTGATGTTTGCTTCAGGTCGTTTGAAACATGGCCCTGAAAGTGCATTTCTGTTGGGTAATCCAGATTTCGCTTCTTAGAGTTTACAAATTTCCAATATTCGTTTTTATTCACCAGTGTATTTTCCAACTCACTAACATACTCAGAGTAAGAAAACCTTGAGTACTCCCGGCATTCACGCCTAAGCCTTGAAAATTTCTGATAATCTTCAAGAAGATAGGATTGTTTATAAACTTTATGTGCAGCCTTTTTCAAAAGAATGAGCCTCTTTAAATCAGTATTCATCCATTTAGGAAACTTGGGCTTTGATGATTGTCTCCTAGGAACAAACATTTCAATTGATTGATATAACACACTATAGAATGCTTTCAATATCGAGTCTATGTTATTCAAACCAAAAATTTCATCCCAATCAACATAGGATAAAAATAGGTTCAACTCTCTATAGTCAGCAAGCCTAAAGTCAAGAAACGTACAATCATAGTTCATAAAATCACATGTAACATTCTCAGGTATCACAATATTTAAAGCCGGATGCGGTTTATCTAGTTTTAACATAGGAAAGTCACACAGCGAAACTTTATTTTCGGATGAGTTTGAAAATATAAGATCAAGGTAGTTACCGTACAAATTGGGAAAGCTATTCAACTGGTGGAAGTTCAAGAAAGCCATACACTCCTCCAGACATCGTGCTTCGTCAGAGACCGTTCCCCTATCCAAAGGCGCCACTCGAGTTCCCATGTCATCGTTGATCCAAGAAATTTTGGATAGGTTATAATCGCCACATAACAGTACGGATGTATCTTCCAGATTATAGTTACTGAGTACAGTTATCACCGATTCACAATAGTTCTCAAATTTCACTAGTTGGGAGTTGGGTGGTAGATATACATTGCCCACTATTGTGGCCTTGAGCCCGGTACTTTAATAATGACAAAAAGTTGTTCAACAGTTGAGACGTGTGGAACAATGATTCTGCTTGATGGAAACCTGCTATGTACTGCGATCAGAACTCCACCACCCGATTTGCAGTGGATGGTGTGTTCGTTCCGGTCCAGACGGTAGACTACATAGTTATTAAGTCCCAATTCTTGGTCACCAATTGAATCATCCAAGAATGTTTCAGTTATTACTATCACATTATAATTTTCTAAAGCAATCGAGTGAGAAAAATCCGTGAGCTTAGTTTTCAATCCTCTGACATTCTGATAATAGATTGATAAATATGATGAGCAGCTGTTATCATCGGAGAGTATGAGTATGTAGTTAACAGTATCAATATGATCTTGAATGGGAGTAGTTACTGCTTGTCTAAAAAATTTCTACCGAGCCCAAAGTTAAAACGACTGTGTCTCACCCCTCTGGGCCAGAAATTTCCATCATATATCTTCTCCTTCAATGCTGGGTCGACACCTATCATGAAGTGATGTTTGTTTCCAGAAGGAGCATTTTTAGGTATACACTTCTTGACACTTATCTCCTTTTCTGTGCTAGAATGCATTTTTATGTAGTTCTTGATGGACTCATCAGTGGATTCACTATCGGAAGTTTTCTTTTTAAAGCTGATGAATAGCCAGATTTTTTTGTTGTGTTCCGATGCTTGATTTCCTGTGATCTCCTACAGGAGAAAAAAGAAGAAACCCCCATACCGGTATGCGACGGTATGGGGCGAATATGAAGCAGTACACCTCCGGCGACGGTGTATGAGCCGAAATATTCTAAGCAAAACCGAGATGATTAAAACTTGTAAAGGAATTTTTCCGACAAGAAGTAATTATCAAGGCGATCCGCGAGGTGGTTAGGTTTAGTGGGTAAAACGTGGTGTATGTGGAGTATTGGGTTACCTATTCTGGTGGCCCAATATTCTACGCACTGCATACGGTTAAATCCGGAGTCCCACATAATTTAGGCCTCGGGCCTATTTATGCATAAGCACGCATTCCCCCACCTATACCAAAAAAACAAAAAAAAACAAAAAAAAAGTCAAGTGAACAAGTTGCAAAATGGACCAAATTTTGCATAAAAGCTGCGAAGCGCAAATCGGCGGAACGGTATCAAAAGGAGTTTGAGGCTTTCTGCGAATGGCGCAAAATCTTCCGTGTAGATAAGACAGTGAACGAAAATATCGTGTTTGGCGCCAGCCAAACCGTGTTACCATTGCAATTTCACAGTCTTTGATGATGCGAAATGTCATTTTTGGAGTAGTCAAGTAATTTTTTTTTACAGTCTCTGATGATGTAAAGTATCATTTACCGGACTGGTTTTGGGTCCGGTAAATGATACTTTACGGTACAGTATGAAATAAAACATTTTATTTTTGTCCATAGAACATATACAAAAAAGAAAGTTATTTGAAAGTGAATACTTTCCTATACCTTCCATAAAGTGATATTCGATGTATAAAAATGAAATGTTGTCAATGCGAAACGGATGGATCAATATTTGTTTCAAAATTGCATTTTAGAAATAGGTCGCAAAATAGGGTAAACACATTGCTGTGAATCAGCTTTCAGTGGCTCAACGGCAGTGGCGTAGCCAGACAATTTATTAGGAGGGGGTTTTGGGTTTCGGACAGATGGAGCGACGCAGGCAAAGTGCGCTGCAGGCGGAAAATTGTGAGGAACTTCCCCTCCTTTTTAATCAATTTTCCCTCAAATCCATGACTCATAACATTTATGGGTACCTCCAGCGTCTGCTAAAGTACGAATTAGTGCTCCAACGCGTTTGTGTTAACTATACAGGGTGTTTACGGTCTTGTGATTTTTTCTTTAATGTTTTTTTCTACACGTTAAAAGAATATAATTAACGCTAAAACGCCTTAGCAAAAGTTGAATAATAAGAGAGATAATGAATTTTTTGTAGGATTTTATTTTCAATCTGATGACACTAAATTGCAAAATTACTGCTTTATTACAGCAGTTGTTCAAAGTTATCGCCCTGTTGTTGAACGCAAAGTCTCGCTCGACGTATCCATGAATTATTATTATTATTATTATAATTATTATTAATTATCATTATTATTATTATTATTCGACTTTTGCTAAGGCTTTTTAGCGTTAATCATATTCTTTTAACGTGTAGAAAAGAACATTAAAGAAAAAATCACAAGACCGTAAACACCCTGTATACTGATCTTGGTATGCGTTTGAATCGTTTGTCACAAACATCTTTTAAGGCTGCTGTTATGTCAGAGGAATTTGAAACAAAAATGTAAATCCCATTCAGATTTATAAAAAAATAAATTACGCTCGTTATACTTGACATTGCTTGTTCCTTGTTAAATTGGTGAGCATAGCAATACACAAAATGTGCATTTTCATATTGTACCTACCTCCTTATGAGTCCTTAGTTTTGACATTCACGCCTCCCAAATGACCTCTCTTTGCTGGAATGCATGAATTTTCCAAGAGATTGCAGGACCACTACTATTTCATAATCCCCCCCAAACCCCCCCACCCCCCCCCGTGGCTACGCCCCTGCTCAACGAACCAAATAAGTTGAGTAGAGGTTCGTTAATAACAATAGATATGTCAAATAGTTTAAATTCGCAAATCGCAATTCCTATGCTATTAGCAGGTTTTTTGAATTCTGAGACAAACACTCACACATCCAGTGTGATTATGTCGTTGGAATCGAATTTGTTCAGTGGTTAAAAAAAAAACAATTTGATGATGATTATTTGTAGACGAAATCTGGGAGCATAAATTTAATGAAGTCGAAGTCGCTACTAAAATGGGGAACAATCTAGTGTAGCTGGATAGTATACCGGCCACAGGAACTAACGTTGCTACTATATTTTGTGACTATAAATTGTAAAGGTAGTGGCAGCGACTATCCTGCTACGTAGCGACGTAGTAACCCATACGCATCCGACTGGTTACTATGCTTCTCCAGCGACCTCTACTTTGTTAAAAAGTTTTCAGATGAAATAATAATATGACAGGACTCGCGGAGTGGCCATGATTAATGGCGTGTTATGGTGTATAGTTCCAAGTCTATGGTGAAAATGATGATTTTTGATCGAGCATTTCGGGTACTTCCACGCCTAATTCTAAAACGGACTTCACTTTACTGAAAAATATGACCGATTCAGATGGAAATACAGTAGAAATCGTTTATAACGATCTTCAAGGGACCGGCAATTCTGGTCGCTAGTCGTGATAACCGATTCTAAAGAAAAAAGTGTAAACGTTTTTCCACTATTTGGTATGTTTTTATGACAAGAAAAAATAAAATGAACCTTCACAATCTACCCAACACTACAGAGCTTTTGAAGCTGAAAATGTATCAAAATCGATACTTTAGTATCAGATATCTTGAAAAAGTCTGTTGATTTTGTTTGCTTTTTCCATTTCACTTCTTTATTTCTTCTTCATGTTGTCTTGCATATACTTCAAATTGGCTTGGTTCTAGATACTGTTCAAATCTTTATTGAACATAATAGAATATCTTTCAAAGTTCTTAGGACATCAAGAGACTCGTTTCATTGCGTTTGATTTGTTTTTCCATATTGTTGAAATTGTTGATTGTGGATACATTCCTTCGGTATATTCACATTTGTTTCTCCATTCGGCAACAGTTTACAAAACGATTTTTTCCCATTAAACCATTATAAGCAATTTTGCCCCTGATTTTGCCTATATAGAGCCAGTTTAGAGTTTATAGAGAGCACAAAATCACTTGCGCAGATGGCAAGAACCATCTATTTGAACTGAAAAAAACCTTTGTTTGAATACAAAATCTCCATTGGCCAGGAAACGAAGACATTAATTCGGAAATAAATAGTGCTGATCGGATTATTGTTTTAAGTTGTAGGGTTGACCCTTGGCAATAACATGCCAAAAGTCCCCAGCCATCAGCCCTGGACCTCGTGCGAATGGCGAGGGGGAGGGGGGAGGGGCCGGTTTATAGGTTTTTTCCTATTATCTAGAAAACTAAACGTCCCAGCACAATGATCGCCCTATACAAAATGAAAGAAAATGAGATTGTTAAGAAAAAAGGTCTTATTGATTTTTTTGCCAGGAGAACTAGTTAGTTGTGTTTGATACTTAGAAAATGCGAATACGTGCAAAAAACTGTGTATTACGACAGGTGAAGACGATCAAGAATATTTCACAAGGCACTCACAACCACTTAATTATCTCTCGAATTCGAGCAAGCGTGTAGGGTCGCAAGACTCTTGCAAGAAATTCAAGACAAGACTTTCAAATTCAAGACAAGACAAGACTTTGATATGCAAGAAATTGCAAGAGTCTTGCAAGATTTCTTGAATTCAAGATTTCTTGAAAGTTGGAAATGATAAATTTTTGAAAGTGATAATCAAGACTTTGCGCAAGTTAACAGAAGCATTAAGCATCTGACCGCAGAAATAGTCCAGCGTTGCCAAATGTGAAGTCCAACGTCAAATAAATGTAATTATGCAACCAAGATAGCGACATGAAGCATTTGCTATAGTTTGCATTTAGTTCTGTGAATCATGGTTTGAATTCTTGTTATTTGATGGTCGTGAAATTTAGCCCAGAGTATATATTTTTTTCTAATCTATGGCATATAATAGTTCCGTGCAATAATTCTTCTAAAGTTTTTCTACGAGTTATGGAACTTTTTCGAAATAGCGTTATTTCAACGAAATAGTTCCAATTGTTATTTTGTATCTTTTTGTAGTTTGTTTAAGCTCTGAGTTGCTATGATTATTTTTATTTGTCGACAGCGTTGAAACTTCAATTTGTATACCTATTAAGTTTTATAGCTAATCTAGAAGTTTTATTGCTGTGATATGAAGAATGGGTACATGAAACCTTCATTCACGTGAAAAGAGGATGACTGACAGAATCATAGACTTTTATCGAACTCCGTGGAAAAAATGCTATACAACACCTTTATCTACTCAACAAAACTTAACTTAAATTTTGCTGTTTAACGTTAAAGAATTATAAAAAACAGGGTGGTCATTTTATGTTGATGATATTTTGATTTGATGTAACCTTTTTATTTTAAGAAATAGAACGACAAACCAAAAAACAAATTATTGTAACTTTTCAGTTTTTCTTGAGTAGAAAAGAACCAAAAGGCTGCCATTTTGGAAAGGATACGAACACCAAGTTCGGTTTTTTAAAGTGGAACAACATTTATAAATGCATATATCAACCATTTTATTCTGATATCAATCAACTCTATAGATCAGTTTTCTGGACATATGCCATCATAACATAATTTTAAAAATGAAAATTGAAAACATTTTAATACCTGCTGATATAGCATATAGCAGAGAAAAAAGTCCGCCAAATTGTCTCTCATCTGTTGACATATAGGTACATATTACTCTTGATAGGTATAAGTATTGACTAGAATTATATTTTTAAAATTATGGTAGGTACGTACCTATCTACCTATTTTATGTAATTACTTTTTTTGCGATTACTATGTACAGTATGGATGGGGTGGACAAGAGGTGAAATGTACAAAAATTGCTCAATTTTTAAGGAATTTTCATAGATTCAAAATTCCTTCAGTAAGTTTAGAATTAGGGTTTTGACTAAATTTGGAGCAAGTTTTTTATTTATCATTTCACGTTAAAAGACCAAAAAATGACTGTTTGCTCATGTTTAATTTTATGTTTTTACATTTTTGAGACGCCCAGTATAATAAAAATCAATTTTCTCATCGTAGCTCCTATTTTTAGACTAAGCAAAAACTTTTACCAAGAATAACTTTTTGTCGTATCTTTCAATTTTTGGTCCATTTCACCTCTTGCTACCACAATCTCATACACCTGAACAAAATTATTGTGAACATGATTCATCAATTTCTAATACCCGTATTGCTCAATTGATTTGATTCATTTGTCATTGTGATTCAAACTCTGCATTATACATTATTTATTTTAATTTAAAATAAGAAATATGAAATTTTCTTCCAAAGTAGATAGAGTTTTGAGAGAAGAACGAATAATTTTTTTTTTTTTAATTCAAGCTTAATCCCGAAAATAGGACAAATTGGTTAGGTACCTAACACACACATCTCCAAAAGTCCTGGACCCCCCATGTTTTTTCTCCATTTCTACAGATGTTCAAATTCTGGTCACATAAATAAATACTCTATTCATTTTCCCAGTTCAGGTGCTAAGTCTTTTTTTTGTTGAAAAGTCGCGTCATTGTGCCTTTTTGACCTCTGAAAGAAAAAAAAGCCACTCCTGGCGGTTTTTCAAAGTGGTTTTAGAAAAAAATGGATAACTTCATGCGAAAGAGAAGTAAAAACTAGATCAATCCTGAAAATCGCACTACGATTGAACTTTTGATAGACCAGATATTATGTAATTTAAAAGATGTCAAAAATTGCTTAAAATGGGCATTTGAGAAATGTATCGATTTTAGCAACTTCAAAACCGCATATCTGGGCTATAAAATTGTCAATCGTACTAATCGTGAAGTGTAATTTTCAGGATCGGTATAATTTTTGCCCCTCTTTATTCGAATGGATAGTTATCCATTCTTTTTCTAGAACCACTTTGAAAAACCGTCAAGGTTGACTTTTTTTTCTTTCATAGGTCAAAAAGGCACTCTGACTTTTCAAAAAAAAAAAGTCGGGAGACCTAAACTGGGAAAAAGAATAGAGTACTTATTTATGTTACCAGATTTTTATATCTCTAGAAATGGGCATAAAACACCTTTTGGAGGTGTGTGTAGTTTCTGAAATATTTAATGGAATGGATTCGAGTGATTTTCATAGTTTGTCGTGTATCCGGGTAGATATCCCGTAAAATAACAGAAATCTAGGAACAAATTTATTATTTTGCTGAGCACAAAAGCTGCCACCTGCACCAAAATCAAGTCGAAAAATTTAGTTGGTTGTTCATAACAGCAATGTCTTTTATATACTCTACCCCGATTAGCGAAATATTCGGTTGATAGATTTATCCGATCATCGCCTTTATTTGTGAAATAGTACCTATAGGTAGGTGATCCACTCCGAAATTTACCCCCATATTGTGGTATCCACTAGTAACTTAATCCACTATAAATACCTACTTAACCCACCTCAAATAAAATTAGTACAGATCAGTCACATCAAAATAAAGGTACCTATCAGGGTAGTCGAAAAAAAGAAAAATCTTTCCGGAAGTCAAAAATGCATAATTATAATAATCTTGTTATTTTATCAAAAACAAAATAGAGAGTGTATTTGCTCAAGAATAAATAATGCATTCTTTTGTGATCATTATAAGTAGCAATCGGCAATCAGCCGTGATTTGACTGATTTGCTGGTTGCTTCAAATCGCCCAAACTATTAATCAAATAATGTCAAATGAAAAATAATTTTATTCATTATTATGCAGCCATAAATCAGGATAAATAACTAAAACGTGAAAGCCCCAAGATCATATATTTACTCGGGGTTCTGGGAGAACGAAAGATGTGTATATCTGTTTGTGTTCATGTTAGTAGACTAAATGAAAACCTACAAGTCAAAGAACATCCACATCTATTTGTCTTGACATAAAGAAATAAAAATAGAAACCATATAGGTATTCCTTGAGAACTTGAACGAACGCTTTCAGCTTTTTTGCGTTTTGAGGAACGAACGTCTACCCTTGTGTCATTTTTATTGGCCAACTCCAACTCTTGTATTTGTGGCCACAATCGTTCAAACACATTTTGGTAACGTTTTTACTCCAATTAATCTATGATCCATTAATGATGTTTGTAGTTCCAGGTATCATTCATAATTAATACTCATGTAAGACTATTGAAGATCCCAAACTTTTTTGGAGGGGCTAGTATACACACTATGGGGGGCTAAGCCTCCCCCCCCCCAACTTCGCCGCTGGCTCGTGGTAAAGTAAAGAATCGTTATATGCGATCCGTTTCAACCCAACTTTAACCCCTTCGTCCCCTTCCACAGCGCTGTTGCAAATCAGGCACTTTTCCGACATCGCACAGTGCTTCACCCTGTGGACAAAAATATCGAGCTTATCTTGATTATGTATTACCTACATTTCATGTGGTGATGTTAAATTATTGTTTGGTTTATATATACGCATTATTAAACAGAAAAGAGATAAGTGAAAATAAGATTGAATTTATCATTAGTTTTTATCAAATTGTAAAAAATAAATTGGGTTACTTACGTTTGATCAATATTACAACAGCTCACAAAACACTCACTGCATAAAACTTTGTACACAATGTATATAAACTTATAACTCAAATTTTGGCTCATATAACTACAAACGCCATCCAGAATAGCTAGCTAGATAATAAATAACTAACTTGAGAACTATAGATTACGACATCTAGAATATTTGTGGTGTTTTAATAGGGTTGTTTATCTCGCCGATAGCGTAAGGCGCATGCGTTCTAACCAGGGCAACTGACAAGCAGTACCGCGTTCACGAGCGTGCTTCTATCCTTATTGTCTAGTTGAAAGTAGAACAAGGATAGAGCATAACATCTTTCGTGCAATGTGAACGCGTAAGAGATGTCAAAAATATGACTTTTGCTTATACTGAAGTTCAGGTACTCACGTTTTATCTGTATCAAAAAAAATGTTACTCTTCATGAATCTCGTTAAAAACTCACTCAAACTTGGCACTGACACTGACAGTATCTTGGAGGTTATAAAATATAGGAGATGATAGAAACCGGAATGAACCGATCTTATATACGCATGCGTCAGGTTAGCGACGTTTGTCGTGATTCAAATTTTAATCGCTTTTACGCGCGTAATTGAAGCGATGTCCTGCAAAATATAGGTATCAGAAGTGATTGGAACTGAATGCAACGCGTTTTTTTGCGTATTATTAACCTATATCTTCCCAAGTAGCATTTATAGTAACAGGAACGGATATCGCCAGTTCGATTCAGTGGCTATCACGTGATAGTCACTAAAACTATCCCTATACAGTGCAAAAAACTTCATTTTATATTGATTTAGATGTATTCACGTGAATTCCACTGCTGGAGAACACGTCATAGTTGTAAATACTTGTGGTGCTACTAAAGGTGTTCGAAACGTTTCAATCACTTAACAGGACTACTTCAAAGTTATAAACACTTTGATGTGAAAAGTGATAGTTGTGGCAACTAAACTATATCACTTCAATACCACCTTGAATTGGCATTCACCTTAAAGTGTATGTCATGGTCGTGATAACGTTCTGAAAACTTTCAATATCTCTTTATAGTGACAGCACTCAATTATATGGATGTGATAGTTGTTACCACGTGTTAATCACTCTCATAAGTGATTTTCACCGGTCGCAAGAAACTAAAGCCACTTCAAAGGTACTCTTGCTTTCAAAATTCACATTGAAGTGTCAAATACCTATCAGTGGCCCGATGTCCACTTCACCCGGGCCAGTTTTCCACAAATCAAACGTTCAAGGTTATGTGGTTTATTATTTGTGCGAAAACTTCCTTGTTTTCATCAGAGTGCATACATATTTTGTGTAAAATGGGGAAAATAGGTTTACTTACGATTGGAGTTTGAGGTTATGAATTACACATGTGTGAGAGTGCGCATGTGCGTGGGAGTGGCAAAATAGTGGTTGCCACAAAAGCACCACCTTCAAGTGGTGAAAAAATGTTTGAATTAGTTCCCTTCGCCACTTATGCATTGACCGTAACTTTAAAGTGGCAGATTTCTAGTTTCCGCAACTTCAGAAACATATTTTTGGTGTACACCACTTTATAGTTCCATTTTCAAGAGGAAGACATCTTTGCTATCGGTTTTAAGACCGCCATATTATGGCGAAAACATACGCGCTATTCAAAAAATTCGATTTTTCTTAGTTTCGGATGAAATATGGTAAAATTAATAGATATATTCCATCGTTTTAAAGCATCAACATCGTTAAAAAAATTG
Source organism: Orchestes rusci (assembly GCA_958502075.1). NCBI lineage: Eukaryota > Metazoa > Arthropoda > Insecta > Coleoptera > Curculionidae > Orchestes > Orchestes rusci. The sequence goes on from OY293311.1 coordinate 10,168,933, forward strand.
TTTGCGATACTTGAATACATTATTTTTCAGCCGCAAAATTTACTGATTTGATGTTTTTTTCTTAAAAACCAAATAATTGAGAGGCGCGTGGCCATATTTCGAGCTACAATATCAATATTCGACAATAAAATATCATTCGTTTGAAATTTTTGCCATTCTTGTAATAGCATTCCTCTATTTAACATGAGGTAATGATAGTATATATAGGTACCTATTCTCATTTTCCATTACGTAGCCGCTAAAATTATAAGTCATAAGTTGTTCTGTCAAGAAGAAACAAGGAAAATCGGACAACAATATGCAGGACAAAGACGGACATAGAGTTCTTACAACGTGGCTGAAACGTTACTGAATAAGTTCCAGAAACTACGTCGGAACGTGGCTGCCACGAAAAAATTGTTCCCCACTTTCGTGGTTACCACGTGATAAACCCGTGGCTACCAAGTGGTTTCCATTTTGGCGGGATACTACAAAGTTCACTAGTGTCGTGGTCGCCACGTGCTCTTCACGAAAAATGCTGCTTGGGTTGTAATAAATCTAGTATTTACTAGTTGTTGATAAGTTGGAATTGTATATTTGAACGAAAATTATTATTATTTAGAGTCGAATCCTAGCCGACTATTATTGTCAGGTAAAAGAGCATTTTGTTATATGAAGATAACTTCAAATGCTTGATGACACTCTAGATTTACTGATAGAATTCAACAATCTAGTACTACGCATAGAAGCTGAAACTTCCAACGATTAATTTTTATAATGTGGTGGATAGATAATGAGTTGTCCAATTATGGCATATATAATTATTATTCATACAGAGTCGCTAAGAGCTTATATTCCAGATTTCAGAAATACACTATCATTCATAATACACACATACAGGGTGTTTAAAAATCATTGGGCAAAAATGATATGATGGCTGAGAGGTCATTCCAAGAAAAAAAATCTCAATAAACATGGGTCCTAAAACGCAACGTTTCTATGATACAGGGTGACAAAGTTTTTTTTAATTCATTTTTTTTTTTAAATTCAGTTGAATTTTGACCGACTTGTTTAAAATTTGGGAGCGTTGTTATGTAAGTTATAAGAGGGGCTAGTTTTGACCCTATACTAGATAAAAATATTGTGTCCAGTGGAGTTGAGGGCGAAAAGATAACATCAATTTTTGAAAGAAAAAAGACGATGCTTTTTCGGACCTATATTTTTTGGAACTTTTTTTCTAAGAATGTTTTCAGGAATTACTCCTTTCATTTTTGCCCAATGTTTTTTAAACACCAACACCCTGTATATTCTGATCAGCCGTTCAGGAAATACTTAGCTTTGATTATGCACATAGAAATTAATATTTTGATACATTTAAAAGTGTTGTATAGTGCATGGTTGTTTTTTTCAAGGCAGTGTATAGAAAATAATAGTATATATTATATTTCATGCATTATGTATCTACTTTTGAAATCTCAGTATAATAGGAACTTCGATCCTAAAGGGCTCATCAGAAATAAATACTTATATCAAACCGTATACTTCTTTAATTAGAAAAATAAGCTTTTTCTTGATGTCTTGGGTCGCGGATATGGATGGAAACGGTCGAATGGGTGAAATTTAAGAGGTACCAACAAAGTTTAACACAACCAGCTTTGAGGCTTTTATACATGCCAATAAGTTATAGTGAAAATGCAACGATACTTGCAGGGTAGGTCATTTAGTCGTGGAACATCAAAGTTGCGCTTTTTTGAATGCAACCCCTAGTATATTAATGTATATTTCGATTATTTCTTCAATTTTGTGATACACATAATGATCCTGAATTCCTGACTCATCCAAGAACATACAATTAATCCTTGCAAAACATTTCAAAATGCGTCGGAAAAAGTTGAATGTATATACTTACCTTCTAATCGAAAGACAAAGACAGAATATAGCTCTGGAAAAGTAAGATGAGAAAGTGCGATGTGAAAGTAACGTTGTTGTGTTGGTAAATCCTCAACAAACTCGGAATTAAATCTAAAAGAATCGCAACATTCTTTTTTCATACGAATATTAAAGCTTGTGCTGCATTGCTGGTCCTTGTTGATATTTTGCCAATTTCTTTTTAGAGAACTTTTGAATTTGAATAACTTTCCACAGATCACACACCTCATTCTGGTACGAAAATAGACAGTTATCAAACTCAAATCAAGTGAACCCGTGAATTATAAATAAAACAATGAGAAGCAAGAAATCTTTTCCCGCCAAAATATTTGGGTGGAGGACTGTAACAACAATCTATACATTTATATCCAGAAGAATACGTCTTCATTCATATCCAAAAGAAAACGTCTCTCTATTCCCGTCAGTTTCCATGCACAAGCGCAGTAGTAACGGTTCATTCCGACTTCTATTATCTCCTATAAAATATTGTCACATGTCATAACTCAAAATCAAAACTGTCAAGAATTTGACATTTCCAGCCACCAGTTGCCCTGACTAGTGCGCATGCGCGGCGCGAGAAAAACAACCCTATTAAGCAAAGCAAATGCTTAGACTGTCTGGACTGTCATAAAACTATCTTTGTCAGTTATTTATAAAGTGTGTTTATTTCAAGAATCGTGCCTTTTGAATACCTCTCATCCTCTCAATGAGTCTAGCTTCTTAGCCGCAAGATGTCACTTGCGGGGTGTTATTATGTTCATTTATTATTGACATTTGAACGACAAAAACATCGTTATCGCATGATACTACAACAAACAAGATAAGCTCACGCGCATCTTTCCCGGTGACCGCTCATTTAAAATGCATAGGGTATGTTCGGTGCCCATTGCTAGGTTATGTTTTAACCACCTAGTTTCCCATATGTCTTCTATGCATGGTGACCCAAATGGTCACCCTGCGCGAATCGGTTTCAATTTCGTCCAGCTAGTGAGCTTATCTTGTGTGTTTTAGTATCATGTCGTTATGCAAACGTTTTCAAAAAGTGACACTTAACTGTCATATCCCAATATTCTGCGAATTCGCAAAATTTGAAATCAGCGAGGCGGAAAAATTGAAAGTGTTTTAATTTTCTGCGAATTTCGTTGAGAGTTGTCAGCGCATGCGTATTTTCTCGCTAGGTTCGTTCGGTTGTTGTGTATTCGTTTCACAACAGATGTCAATTTGGAGGGGTCATAGAATATATTCTAATCTTGAATCAGATGAATATTATCACTCTGTAATTTTTTTCAACTGTTTGTAGGATTTATATGCAGACTAATTACCTCAAAATACAGCCAAATTAGAAAAAATCGTTACGCATTTGGGGAGGGTATAGAAAAAGATATGCTCTGTGTGGTTTTGGTCCCTGAAAAACAAGTTTTAGAAACATAAAAAAAGTGAAAATGTGTATTTTCGCACATTCTTAAAAAATATATTTAGGTATATAAAAAAATCGGAGACGTTCAGGCACAGAGGTCTATCAAAGATCTTCGAAATTGAGCTAATCTAAAATCCATTCCCCTCGAAGTTTGGCTAACCGTCCGCCAAAAAACAAACAATATAAAATGAAACTAGCAAGAAAATAATTTGAACAAACTGGAACATTATTCTGTACTTTCAGGAGAAGAGTCATGATTTCAAACATCATAGAGCTCGTTCGGTCCATCTAGAAATTACGGAAGCGCTGGAAGCTCACATGGAATATTTTTTTAAGTCGTTTGTTAGCCGACTTTTTATCTCGTCTAATAGACAACTTCTCTCTTAGACGACTTTATCTCGTCTAACAGTGAACTTCTTTGTTAGACGACTTAATATGGCGCATTCTCCATTTGAGAAACATAATCATTGGGTTGACTGCAATGATTATTATTAATTATTACAGAACTATTTGGTAATATCGATATTCAACCAGAATAATATCAACCAGAATTCAGATACACAGGGTTATTCACGTCATTCGACACGAAACATTATGACTGAAGTATCTGATTCTAAAAAAGATTTTTTTTCTGGATGGATGGGGTTTTAAAAATACAGTGGAGTCGAACGTCGATAACTCGAACTGATCTTTCTTCAAGTAGCAAGTAGGTATGGAAGATGAAGACTTGCATATCATTCTCGTTTAGTCGAAGTTTCGATAAGTCGATTTTATTTTTGGACAAATATGCCTTTTCGAGTTATCGAAGTTCGACTTTATATTCATGTTTACAGGGTGTCCCCAAAACTCGAAACGTATGAAAGTTGTATTTTTTTAAATCGAACTATATTAATTGATATCCCAGTTCTTTCTTCAATTTTGAACAAAAACTGATTCAACTAAAATGTTCCTAAATTCAACCGTTATCGACATATCGTGTTTTTGCACCTTTGACATGCTATAGATACAACTGTTCAAAATAGAGAAAAACGGTCTGCACATTCTAATCTCAAAATTTCAAGAACTATCCTAGGACAATGGATTATTAATTCTTGTGAAAAAAATCAAAATGATTCGTGAAAAGTTGACAGTGTTGATAGTACCTTCTATTCAAATGACAGAATAGCTCTTGAAATGTTGAGATAGGAAAGTGCGGACCATTTTTCTCTAACTTGAATAGTTTGAGTTTAATAGCATGTCAAAGGTGCAAAAATCCCATTTTCAAAACGCGATATCTCGATAACGGTTGAATTTGTTCTAGGGTTGTAGATTTGACCAGTCAAAGATTTTTTGATCAATTGACTGAATGAATTGCAAAGATGAAATAAAAGAATTAAATAAAAAATGAAAAAAAATGCAGTGGATGAACTTAACTATAGTAGTCAACTTTGTTATTTTGCAATTTATAAAAACAGTAATAATAGCTGTGTTCGCGTGTCGGTTTCGAAATAATTTCAAACCATTTTATAACTAATTCACATGCGCAGTTGATACATTTTCGTGACATTTTATCAACTGCGCATGCGAATGAGTGTTTGTAACTGACACGCGCCAACATATTATGGAGATAATACAGGGGTATCATCAGAAAGGTAGTATAATTAGGTCCATTCAGGGGCACATTATACAAGCCGTTCCCAGTGGCGGGCCGTCACGGGGGCAAGGGGGGGCGCTCGCCCCCCCCGCCCCTATCGATAAATTTCCATTTGCGCCCTTTACGTATCGATACATTGATTTCATAATTAATTCATAAATTCACAAAATAAATAATATGAGGATCGTTGTTTAAGAATCGCTGAAATGATTGTTTGATAAGCACTGATATACAATGACAAGAAGGATACAATGACATCTTTCGCCACCAGTTGTAAGACGGACAATGCTATCTCGTTCTCGTTCTACAAGCAAACCATTTTATCTATGAAGCAAACAGTAGAAAGAGAAAAAGAGATGATTCGTGGGGCTTTGGTTTGAATTTCGATAACACTCTTGCTTTCCCGCCATTACCAATTCGGCATTATCAAAGGCCATTTTTGCGCTTCCATTAATTATCAATAATTGCAGTCTTATAACTTTTTGAAAATGGATGTAAAAAAGAAATCGGGCGCTGCTTTCAGAAAAGAAAGAAATAAAAAACTGATGGAAATTAGTGCATCAACGTCCAAAAGTATCACGGACTTCTTTCGACCTGATACAGTTGTGAGGAAAAGTGATGAACAAGTGAATACGGAAAATACAGATTAAGTTTGAATATCATGAGGATAGGTATTTACAATTCCATTTAGAGGCTTCAGGCTTTCTGTAATTACTGGTAGTGAGAGTAAAAAGTAGCCACAGTTTGGTTTCGGGTTAAATACTCAGTTATCAGTTTCGGTTGATATTAGAGTTGCATGATAACGTTGGTATTTTGATTTTGTTATGAATATATGGGTCTAGCATTGGATATGAGGATATGCATGTTTTTTTTTAGAAATTCATTGGAAATTGAATGTACTGATTACTGATGGAAATATTGAGTTGTCAGAAGTTGAACTTGACAATACATTGATTATTGAAACAAACATTAATAACGATAGTGATGATTTCACGGTGTTGGAAAATTATTCCGAATTTATTTAACTCTAGGTGTCAGTAGCGCCACTGCAGAAAGGTCCTTTAGTAGGCTAAAGCAAATAAAAACATATAACAGAAACACAATGTCAGAAATTCGCTTAAACAATTTAGCACTTTTGTCAATAGAGTCAGATAAATTGCCATTTTTGGATCTAGATATATTATTAGAGAGGTTCAAAACCATCAAAACCCGTAGAATGTTACTATAGGTTATAGGTACCAAGTACTGACGTAGGTTTTTTATTTGTATTGTATAACTCTAACCATTACATGTTTTGAAAGCTTTGTATTTAATTATTTCTAATTAGAAGAAATCTTTCCATACACCCGCCCCCAAAATCATTCGCCCCCTCGGAGTTACATGTCACGGCCCGCCACTGGCCGTTCCCGCTCTACTGGTTAAAACTTCTAGATTCTAAGATAACCTGAAGTGCGTCGTTTCTAAAATACAGGGTGTAGAACTTTTTAAAAAATTCAATTTTTTCATCTCTGTATAAAATATGTATAAATTAAATTTTAAGAGCCATTGGAGCGGATTTAACTTATCCGCCGGACTTGGAAACATGTGTACAGGGTGTTTCCGTATATTTCGTCTGCAGACCAACTGGCCTATTATGCAAGATAGATAGGGACTTTAAATACAAAGTTGATAGGTATTAACATAAACCGCCAGAAAAAAATATTTTTTCGTATATCGGGGGCACGAGAAAAGTGTGGCAGACACAACTTGCATTTTTTTTAATGTAACACCCTATATATATTATTTCCTAATCAGATAGACATTATTTTTCTGATTTCATAAATATACAGCATTCCTTCCAGCCGTTTTCAAAATATTTAAGTTTTGAAGTTGGTTTTTTGGTATTGCCAAATTCAGTATCTATGACTACTATAATTGTTTGAACATTATTTATTAGTTTCTATCCTTCCAATAATCTAAAACAACGGATAAAATAAGTGAATACATTATATTTTTGATAAATTGATATCATAAAATGCATTTAAGAAAATGTGTTGTGAATAATGGCGGGTATATTCAATAATTGCATTTTATGATATCAATTTATTAATAATAATAATGTATTCACTTGTTATATTCGTTGTTTTAGATTATTGGAAGGATAAAAATCAATAAACATTGTTCAAACAATCATTGTAGTCATAGATACTAAATTTGGCAATACCAAAAAACCAACTTTAAAACTTAAATATTTTGAAAACGGCTGGAAGGAATGCCTACATGTTGTATATTTTTGAGATCAGAAAAATAATGTCCATTTGATTATAAAATAATATATGGGGTGTTCCATTTAAAAAAATGCAGGTTGTGTCTGTCACACTTTTCTCGTGCACCCGGTACCTATAAAAAATTTTTTTTCTGGCGGTTCATGTTAATACCTACCAACTTTGTATTTAAAGTCCCTATCTATCTTGCATAATAAGCCAGTTAGTCTGCAGACGAAATATACGGAAACACCCTGTACCTACCTTTTTGATAAAAACAAATGTGGCGTAAGTTTTTTTGCAAGCTTTTTTTTTCGAATTCTAGATAGGTATGAAACTACTCATAGTCAACGAGTTTTCTTCCTCCGACGCACGGTTTTCAAGTAAAAAAAATAAACCATACTAGTGTCCTTCAAAACGTTCCTCAGGTACCTACCGGAAATTTCTAGTTTTGGAAACAGTCAGTTTTTTGTCACAGAGAATAAAGTCGAGATGATTGTCGTTAAAAATGAGTTATTCTAAAAAAAATATCTCTTTCCAAATGCAGAGGCGTACCATTTTGTCTCGAAAATACAACACAGAAGGACGCCTTCGCGACCATCGGTGTCACATTTCAAACGACGTTATCAGTTTATCGGCGACTTTTTGTATAAATCAAAAATGTTTATATTCACATGAACATTGTCAACATAGAAGTAGGAATGCTTAACAAGTATAATGATAAAACGAAAAATATCAATTTCGTTTACTATAATTTTTTGGATATTTGACCGAATTTCACCGGTCAAATAGGTGTTGGTCAATTGACCATGCCCAACTCTGGTTAGTTGTATCACAATTTTCGTTCAAAATTGAGGGAAGAATTGAAATATCAATCAATTAACAAGGGGTTCCATTTGAAAAATACATCTTTGATACGTTTCGTGTTTTGGTGACACCTTGTATAACTAGAAAATATTTAAAAAATGTAGCCTATCCATCCAAAAAAAAAAACTACTTTAAGATCAGATACTTCCCACATAGCCACCTAGGTATATTCATGTGCCATTCACATGTCACGCATGTGCTAAAAGGTATATACATTTTGGATTCGGCATGGCATGAGCACTTCATGTTCGAAAGTGCATATTCAAAATACTTTTTTTAAAGACTTCTTATCATGTGAACAGCACATGCAAGGGACATATCCTTAGGTATCAGTGACAATCAGTGCATGCATGATTGAAGCAGTCGAATGATTGTCAGTATACCTATTTATAATTTTTATTTAGTTTTCTGAAGAGGTAGAGGTACACGTGTATGGACTTCAGGCGTGTTGCAAATTTTCATCAACTATTTTATTGACATAATTCAATAATTATCATCTGATTCTATTATTGCAATCACACGAAGATTTTTTCGATCTTCCTTAAATTTTCAGACAATCAAAATCCAACATATCCAATCTATGTCAAACATGTTCTTTCGACGTTTAATCAATCATGTTCAGACTAATGAAATGATCTCGAAATTCGAATCATGATTGGATAAATTGTCCAAATAATGCACAATGCACCTTATTGTAAGGTTTAAATTGAGTCTCACTTTGCAGTGGAACTGTCAAATTTCCGCTTGGCAAACGAAAATCATACGCTACAATCTACATTGAGTTTGTATTCAAAGTCACGCTTACGCCAAATTGAATGTAGGTGATACCATATGATTCTCGTTTTCCAAGCGGAAATTTGACAGTTTCACTTCGAAGTGAAATTGAATGTAAACCAGGCATATGTCATTACATTGACATTGACGTTCCCGGATCAGGTCTCGGATCAATCAACATATAATCACGTGACTCAAGTACACACTCCAAATGTATGATCAGGTGAGCGTGTTATCAAGAATGCTGAAAGCCTACTCCGTACGAGTAGCGAATGCGAAATCAGTTCGGTTCGATTTCGGTTATATTCTCCACTCCAATCCCAATCTCCATTTTGTTTGGGCTTTGGCTTGGCTTGTTTCCTTGTCTTATTTGTTGAAAGTATGATTATTTGAGTTAACTGAGTAGCTGTTGAGTGTTTTTGAGTCATTGTGAACGTTTTTTATATACCTACTTTTGAACAGTGCTGTTAGCGTGTGTATCGTTTAACATAAAACATAATAAAGGAACAACTCTGTAAGTATTTATCACTATAAAGAATTATGATTAGCTGATTTTTATATGCATTCTCGATCAGTACACTCACCAATCAGATAAGTTTGTGAATAAAACATTCCAAATTTTAAATAGCTGTGTCAAATTGACCTGATAAAAGATGCAAATCAAAAGCAGTTATATTGTAAAGAATACTTTGATTATCCCGTACTTAATTCCAGTATCGTTATATATGCAAATTTTGAGTGCGTAAATTGCCTACACTTGTTTTAAAGTAAATATAGAGCCGGTATAGGTAGTATGTAGATTGTATAACTCTCGGTAGAATTGGATCCCGATCTTAATCGTGAAGTCACTTCACCAAGAACTTTCCTCATCATATAAATAGATATCCAAATGACTTGTCGTTCAGATATATCCGATGAAAAGGAAACACCTTTTCACAAAATCTGAAAAATGTAGATATGTATACATATTTTTAGATAATATTTTTCTATTTAGGAAGCAAGTCCTCAATCGGCTTAATATTCTTGTGACGAAAGTCACGAGAATTGAAGAAAATCAAGAGCTGATACAAAAGCAATTGGATATCTTATCATCAGCTTCCAAAAATATGAATGATTATTCTTCCGATATAAGTCACGACTTTTTACCAATTTTAAACGAAGAGGAATTGGAAAGTGTGGAAACTTTCTTAGTTTCTAGCGAAAATTTCAACAAGTTGGTGAGTATTTGAACAACAGAGAAAAACTATTCAAAAAGTCACTAGACAGTTATAGAATAGGTATATAATAATTTTAATAGGGATTTTTTTTTATAGAAAATCGAATTGGGCCGAATTGGAGGTAACACTGTAACGGAGGTGACCAAAAGGATACTATACCGAGTTCTCTCCAATGAAATGGGACAGCTTTTCAGTTGGGAAGGCGGAAAAGGAAAACGTAAATTCGTTAACCTCAGTTTGTCCAAAGTAATAATTGGTGAGCTCTTGCTCAACATAAAATCTTCCAAAAGTAAGTAATCTCTTTGTTTTCATTTCAGAGGCTGTCCGTTCCAACAGGAGAACCCAGGGGGCCTGTGATGATGAGATCATCAATGCCATTAGAAAATGGCTCGTGAAGGCTAAGCAGCGGAGCGAGAGGAAAAAGAAGTATGTTGTTCTGTATATTTTTTGAGATGTAATTTTTTTTTTCTAAGAAAATGGTGTCTACAGACTTTTTTGCTATTTGTATATTGAGGAAATTAAAAGGTTTTTTTTTCAGGGCTTCGACAGAAAATGAAAAATAGGGAGGAATCATCTCCTGCTGAATATTTGGCAATAATTTTTGGTGCGTTAGACCTTAGTATCACACATATTTATTATGGAATTATCATTTTTATGTTGTTGATTTGATTATCTGAAATGTTTTTTAATTTATATATTATTACATAATACATTTTTGTGTTCGAAATCGATGTTTTAATACGGAAATATTATATGTTGTACATCAACATGATTTATCAAAAAAATATAGCTTGTTAGATTACCTTTGACACTCACGTACACCAGCAAAATACATTTTAACGCGCCTGGTGTCTTGATGACGTAATAGTCAAGAGTGATCTAACAAACCTTACCATGGGTCTATAGTGAGCACGTCTATGGCACTTACTGGAATGCATGTTCTTGGCATGTCCATGTTGCACATGACAGGAACATGAATATCGTGGCCAATTTCCTATGCTTTGCACGTTCCTGGCACATACATGAATGTGCCAGGAACGTGCCTGACTTGTCCCCGGGAATATGCTCATTCCCAAATGAAACATGCAAATCACATGCTAGGCACATGAACTGGTTATGTGGGTTCAGCAATTTTGTTTCGTGTCGAATAACGTAAGTGAATAACCCTGTATATCTAACCCCCATATGCACCGTAGAAATCTAATCCGGATGAAGACCTCATCGCGATTATTTTCCATTAGGTGGTATGGAAGATAATCGCGATAAAGACTTCATCCGGATTAGATTTCTACGGTGCATATGGGGGTAAATTCTTGTTAATATTACTGATGAAGTTTTAGTAACGCAGAAGCACGACCCGAGATACCGAACATACCCACTAAATTGGATGGAAAACGAAGGCGGCCAGAAAAAACAAGTTTTGGTTGCTATGTAATGTTTTTTGACATCTATGGTAATAAAAGTCTAATAAAGAAGCTCTCCGTTGTAAAATTGAACGAGTTGAGTATTATTCAGAAAGATTAGTGGATATCTGCAGCCAAACCTCATACCGGCGAGATCCACAAAATTATACATGGTCCTTCGTGTAACCGGATAGAAGAGCGTAGGTATCTGAAAAGTCCGAAAAAGCCAACCCGAATCCGCAAGGAGTGAGAACTAGCGGCATTGCTGTGTAATTTGGAACTGGATCACGATATACATAACTGGTGCAGCCAAAGGAGCAAGGTCGTATAATATTTAAAATTCAAACCATCTGAACCTTTTTTTGCGCGTTTTTTAACCAGTCTTCTGGACATTTATTTATTACTTGACTAGTAAAAGCCTCATTGTTGATATCCTACTACCCAACCCATAAATTTCCAAAATGCCTCAATCTAAAAAGCTGAGCAGCATTTTTGCTAATACGGATGAAACTCAAAAGATGCTCATTCAAAGGAGCAGATAGATACGTATAATAAGCTCGTAGCTCATCGTGACGCTCTTTCGAATCAAGTTAGTCGATTTCAATCGTTTTTGGAGAATAAATGTGTCTCTTTGGACAGCCAAACACTCAAATTTGACTTAAACACCCGCTTAGCCAAAATCGAAACAGTTCTCAGTGAATTTGAACAGATTCAACTAAGAATTGAACAAGTTTGTCTTGAAAATAAATTTGATGAATATAAAGATCAAGAAGAAGAACGTTTAGCTTTTGAAAATTCTTATTATGACAATGTGTCTAATGCTAAGTTGGTTTTACAAAGAATCAATTCAATGCAGCAGTCATCATCCGGTAATTCCCTGAATTCAAGTTCAATAGCGAATCTGCCAGGATCTCAATATGGTCCACGTCTTCCACCCATACCCTTACCTAAATTCAATGGCACTTATGAAACTTGGACAAATTTCAAGGACACCTTTATATCTCTCATTGACAAAAGCACTCAAATAAACAATGTAGAAAAATTTTACTATTTGCAATCAACCTTACAAGGGGAAGCAGCCCAAATCATTAGCTCTTTGGCAGCCACTGAAAACAATTACACACCAGCATGGTCTTTATTGCAGGAAAGGTATGAAAATCAAAAGGCCATCATTCACTCTCATGTGAAATGTATCTTTGATTTACCCATTATTAAAGACGATTCTCATGTTCAGTTGAGAAAATTCTTGGACTTATTTCAAAACCATTTTAAATCATTGCAGAATCTCAATGAGCCTGTAGATCAATGGTCTACGCTCATCATTTACCTTTTAAATTCAAAGGTAGATTTTATAACACGCAAAGAATGGGAAACTTATTCCAGGGACATTGACAAACCTACAACACAAGATTTTTTGACATTTTTGTCGCAACGTTGCCGTTTCCTGGGATCCTTGGACTTTAAATTGAATAACAAAAAACAACAGTTTAAAATTGAGAAGCCCTTTGAACGCAAAACCTTGATCTCCCAGATTTCTTATCCACCTTGCCCAATCTGCAAAGATAACCATTTCATTTACTCCTGCAAAAAATTCCTAGATTTACCAGTACCAAGTAAGTTTTTTGAAACAAAAAAGGCCAACCTATGTACCAACTGTTTACGACCAGGTCACCGAAATGGTGAATGCCACTCAATCCACACCTGCAGAAAATGTCAAGGTAAACATCACTCCCTTTTACATAAAGACTCAAACCATGCTTCAAGTTTCAATGTGAACCATCTCAACATGTCTTTAAACCCATCCTACTCTAGAGATATGCCAAGCAATCAACCCCAGCCCAACAGAAGCCCAAATTCGCATTCCATAAATGGCTCTAATTCTACAAATTTAATGATCAACGAAACTGTCAATTACCCAGCTGGATCCTCTAGTCCTAATCCCGACTCGCGTCTTGTACCAAATCATGGCAGAATCTATGAATCCTCAAACCCAAACCTCTATAATGAAGCTGTTCATTCACCCAAACCAAATATGAGTCAAAATACTCAAAATTTGCACTGCTCCAGCCAAATTTCAAACAGTTTTGTACTCTTGTCTACGGCATCCATATATGTCTACGATAAAAATCATAAACCCGTTTTATGCAAAGCCATTCTGGATAATGGCAGTCAATCCAATTTCATCAGTGAAAGGTTATTCAAAATCTTGGATTTGCCTCACCAATCTATAAACATGTCTGTTTCTGGTATAGGCCCAGATGCCACCAACCTCAATAAACGAACCCAACTGCATATCAAATCCTCCGTAAATAATTATTCTGTCAAAATACCCGCTTTAGTGATTAGCAAAATCACAGAACTTACACCCCAATTACCTATTGATTTTTCTCTATTAAAAATTCCCAAAGATTTGATTCTTGCTGACCCAGACTTTTGCGTTCCATCAGAAATTGATATTCTGTTAGGTGCAGGTTTGTTTTATGACCTCATTGGTTCTAGACAGATAAAAACTGGTAGAGGAAACCCTATTCTAGCCGAAACTCAACTTGGATGGATCATAGGCGGTCCAATATCCCTACTTGCCAATGTTTCGCATAACAAAGGCTCTTGTCAATCACTTCTATGCAACAATGCACTCCAAAATACCCTAGAAAAATTCTGGTTGATTGAAGAAACTACGCAGCAAACTTCGCAAACCCTTTCTAAGGAATGCGAAAAACATTTTCAAGCCACCACTCGTGTTGACCCAACAGGCAGATTCATAGTAGAGCTTCCAGTTAAACCCACTGTTTTTAAGCTAGGTGACTCTTTTCAACCTGCTTTGAACCGGTTTTTTTCCCTAGCGCGGAAATTTAGCAAAAAGCCTGGAATTAAAAATGCCTACACTGATTTCATTAACGAATATATATCCTTGGGTCACATGTCCGAAGTGGATCCTGACCAACCAATTGATTCCGAATATCCAATCTACTATCTCCCACATCACTGCGTTGAGAAACTTAATAGCACGACCACTCGATTGAGGGTAGTTTTTGATGCCTCATGCAACTCAAGTACCGGAGTATCTCTTAATGATGTCCTGTTGGTCGGACCTAATGTTCAAAATGACCTATTTTCCATAATTTTAAAATTTCGCAAACACAATTTTGTTTTTGTTGGTGATATTGATAATTGATATTACTGATTTGCTCAAGTCTTTCGGTTTTGATCTTAGAAAATTTTGCTCTAATGACCCCGATGTATTAGCTGATTTGCACCAGGAAGATTCGGCTAATACCAATTTATACCTGGACAACGACCAAAGCACAAAAACCCTAGGAATATCATGGAACTCTAAACGTGACTTATTCATATACAACTCAACTATTGAACCCAATTCCAAACCTGTTACTAAACGTACCATATTGTCTTTGATTTCACAAATTTTCAACCCTTTGGGTCTCCTTGGCCCGATGATAATTCAAGTTAAACTACTTCTTCAAAAACTATGGATTCTCAAAACAGAATGGGACGAACCAGTTTCTATCGATATTTATAGAATCTGGAAAAATTTCACCAACCATTTATCTCTAATTGACTATTTCACAATACCTAGACAGGTCACCATTAAAAATGCTATCTTTTTGGAACTCCATGGTTTTAGCGATTCATCAATAAATGCTTTTGGCGCATCCATCTATGTACGTTCAATTGACTCATTTGGAAATATTGCTGTAAACCTTTTATGCGCAAAAAGTCGCGTAGCCCCATTAAAGGCAATAACCCTACCTCATCTTGAGCTTTGCGGAGCTTTAGTCTTAGCGAGATTAATGAATAAGGCAATTATTGCTTTAAATTGCAATCCAGACAAAATTAATTTCTATGCCGATTCTTCCATCGTTCTTTGTTGGCTTTCTTTAGAACCTCGCCAATTAAAAACTTATGTATGTAACAGGGTGTCTGAGATCCAACAACTTACTAATGTTAACGATTGGTACCACGTATCTTCGGCGGAGAATCCCGCTGATATTATTACCAGGGGCATCAATCCCCAAGACCTGAAAGATAGTTCCCTATGGTGGCATGGACCATCGTTTTTATCAAAACCCACAGAATTCTGGCCTAGCGAAACCCATATATCTAATTTTCATCGCAGGAAATTTAATCCTGAAGATTTAGAAATCAACCCCAAATCTATAATTCTTGTCTCAGCTACTATGTCAAGAGACTACATATTTGACAAGTTTTCCAATTTCAATAAATTGATTAATGTCAATGCCTATTGTATCCGATCCATCCAAAACTCAAGAAAACCCAGGACATTTCGTCAAATAGGACTTCTGACTCCTTCAGAACTACAAAACAGTTTAACCATCCTAATTATCATGGTTCAGAATGAGCAATTTTCTAGTGACATAAGAGACCTTAAGTCAAGAAATGGTATAAGGTCTCAAAGTACGTTGAAATCTCTAAACCCCTTTCTCGATGATCGCGGAGTAATCAGAGTGGGTGGACGACTTGAAAATTCTGCTCTTGAGTACCAAAGCAAGAATCCTGTGTTACTGCCCCAAAACCATCCCTTTACTCGTTTGATTATAACCTACGAACACCAAAGAAACTTTCATCCAGGAGTTCAATCTACCCTGTCTTTCATAAAGCAAAAATTTTGGCCTATACATGGCAAATCCGCTGTTAAGGCTGTTATTCGTAAATGCGTAGTTTGCTATAGACTTAAGCCTAAGCCTTCAAGTACACTTATGGCAGATCTTCCCCAAGCCAGAGTTAACCCTTCCAGACCTTTTTTACACACTGGCGTGGATTATGCAGGCTTCTTTTTGATCAAAAATTCAAAATTAAGAAATCGAGTTTGCATCAAGGCATATTTGTGCGTTTTTGTGTGTTTGGCTACCAAAGCGGTACATCTGGAACTGGTCACTGACCTTACTTCCCAAGGTTTTTTGGCTATGCTCAGAAGATTTGTTTCAAGACGTGGACTATGTCATCACTTGTATTGCGACAACGGAACAAATTTCGTTGGGGCTGACAATGAACTACGAGAAATATACAAACTGTATCAATCCTCCGAATTTCAATCTTACCTTAAGGCCAACATGATTCAATTTCATTTTAACCCATCGCGTTCCCCGCATTTTGGCGGTTTATGGGAAGGAGTAGTGAAATCATTCAAGTACCATTTGCGCAGAATACTATCCGATAAAAACCCTCTCAGTTACGAGGAATATTACACTTTTGTGGTTCAGGTGGAGGCGATTTTGAATTCTCGTCCCTTGCTACCCCTGAGCAACAATCCTAATGACCTAGAAACCTTAACACCTGGACATTTCCTTGTCGGTCATCCTTTAAATATGGTTCCCGACGTTGACATTCAACCAATTACTGCTAACCGTTTGACCAGATACCAGATGCTCCAGTCCATGCTACAACATTTTTGGCGGAGATGGTCCGAACAGTATCTACACACTCTTCATGAACGATCCAAGTGGCGCTTCAAGGCCGAAGAACGAAACCTATTAGGAGCTTTAGTTTTGCTGAAAGAGGAAAATAACCCCCCATCAAAATGGACTACTGCTAGAATCACTGCCCTACTTCCAGGGAAGGATGGCATCACCCGTGTAGTCAGTGTGCGCACGGCCAATGGGACCATTTTGAATCGCGGTGTAGTGAAAGTGTGCGTTCTCCCAATTCATGATGAATAGACTGTTGGTGAAGACACTATTAGCATAATATAAACTTATTCCCATTTTCTTTTTGAAATTTAACGCAGTCATCTCAAGGGCGGCGGTATGATGAAGTTTTAGTAACGCAGAAGCACGACCCGAGATACCGAACATACCCACTAAATTGGATGGAAAACGAAGGCGGCCAGAAAAAACAAGTTTTGGTTGCTATGTAATGTTTTTTGACATCGGTAATAAAAGTCTAATAAAAAAGTTCTCCGTTGTAAAATTGAACGAGTTGAGTATTATTCAGAAAGATTAGTGGATATCTGCAGCCAAACCTCATACCGGCGAGATCCACAAAATTATACAATTACTCTGGTTGAATATCGATATTACCAGATAGTTTTGTAAAATTGATAATAAGCATTGCAGTAAACACAATGATTATGTTTCTTAATTGGAGAATGCGCCATAATAAGTCGTCTAACAAAGAAGTTCACTGTTAGACGAGATAAAGTCGTCTAACAGAGAAGTTGTCTGTTAGACGATATAAAGTCGTCTAACAAACAAGTTGACTTTGACTGTTGGTCGAGATGAAGTCGTCTAAGAAAGAAGTTGTCCGTTAGACGAGATAAAAAGTCGGCTAACAAACGTTTAAAAAAAATATTCCATGTGAGCTTCCAGCGCTTCCGTAAGAAGTAGAGGGACGAAAAGTTTAAAATCAATATCCTGTTTCATGAACCAATATTCTCTTACTTTTTTGTGGTGAGAGCGATAGAAAGACAAATATTTTGGCAAATTAATTAATACATATTTTTTGTTCATAGTCTGAGAGTCTGCGGGAAATTCGAACTTGTGTCTACGGATAGCACGGAAACCAATGAGCCGAACCAATCAATGCGAAGCAGCAAATTTGGGGCTAGGTTTTCTCCGTTTGACGTTTTGATGGTGTGATTTGTAATTGTTCAAATTCAAAAATGTAGATTTAGAACGTGGAAAACTGCAAGTTTCCAAGTCAAATCAAAAAATTACGCTGTGTTATTCTGTGAAATCTCGTGTACAATGGAGTGCGGTGACTGCAAAAACAGTATGTGAGATATAGTGATCTTAAAACCCGTATTCTCCCTTCATACTTGAACGCGTTCAAGATTTGACGGTGTTTAAATACAATATTTCGTATGCAAAATCTGGTATTTAAACGCCGTCAAACCTTGAACGAGTTTAAGTATGAACCGAGAATACGGGCCTAAAAGATATCACAGCAATGCACTTGAGCAACTAGTTCCATTGAAATGATCAGTGAAATCGTATGATTCCAAATGTGAATGTGGAAAAAACTTTTCTTACAAGAAAAACTCTGATGAACATCCCAGATTGTGTATCAAACAATATTTTTGAAATATATTTGGAAGAGGCCTTGTGTACTTTGATATTGAAAGTGAATGCTGTCAATTTTCACTCCTTATTATTGTTTTGTTACTGAGAAATCTTTAAATCTTAAACAAGAAAATCAATGACATTTGTCATTTTTTAAATGAATTGGAAATTATGTATTGTCAATAATAATATATTGTATTTGTGTCCTATAATTATGCATATAGTCACTGTATTTACGACCAACGCCAATACCCAAACTAATCCAAAAACATAAATATCAAGTCCAAGTCATAGTTATTGCGTTTTATAAGATAGGCAGATAGGTATTTTTATTAAATACCTACATCCTACATGTAAATGAATTAAATAATTGACACCCTTATGAAAATAATCCACAAGAAAACTAAAACCGGAACCAGTTCACAACGCATCATACTTTGGCATCACCTTCAACAACTGTCAGGAATAGAATACATTATCATAATAATATGAATTCAAGAAAATAATCACCATAAAAGTATATTATAGTAGAAAAAGACAATATGATCACTTTTTGCAAAAATAAAGTAATGTATTACTCTTTATGTATAAGTCTGGCGCGAAAATTTGAATCACTGTGAAGAGAGAGAACTGTCTGAATTATCGCTATTGGTCGTGCTCATTAGTTTCCACGCTGTCCGTAGACGCAAGTAAATTCGAAATGAATCGAGACAAAAAGTGTCAACTGTGACAAATTGTTGCTCCAGTCAAAAATTTGATTTTTCCGGTTCCACAGCGAAAATAGTTGATGAGAGCAGCAAACCAGAGCCAACAATTTCCCTGCCACGATGGGAGAAAGAAAAAGAGGCGCCAGCGAGACAGCGTGAATAGTGAGGATGACAACGTGTCAACTGACAGCTGTGTCAAAAGTTTGGAAAAAATTACTTCAAGACCCAGAAGCAGTAGCCCAATAAATCCAAAAGAAGCTTCTACACCATTAGTATCGATTCATCCACCTAATAATCTTCTTAATTCTTTTTCAGATGACAACTTAATTACAATTGTCAAATGTGAAAAACGGGAAAAAACGGTCTTCAACCATATATGATTCTCAAATCCCATCTTGCTCAAAGGATGTGACCTTATCCCCAGGATAGGTAAGGAAACAATTAAAAACTAATAATAATTCAAATTTTAGCAATGAAGACTACCTTATATTGAGTGACAAATATGATGAATTAGGTGACAAACTGGATTAAGTCTTTGGTATCAACCAGATTCTCAGGGAGATCATGAATCTAAAAAATCAAAATTCCGTCCTGAGGAAATTTGTGGATGAATCGAGATTTCGGGTGAGTAAATTCCCAATTAAACAACCTGAAAGATTTCCACCCTTGACGACTCAGTCTTTCTCAAAGGTGGAGCCCCAGGGGCCCCATTTTAGGGCTCCGCAACCTACGAATGGGACTCCGGGGCCCCAAAATTCCAGGGCTCTCCTGTCGGATGTTTCTGAACAACCCTCGTCAAATTTTGACACTTGTCAAAATCAACGTCAAAATCTGACAAGTTCTCAAAAAAATGTAATTATTTCAAATAATAATTCCAATCACCGTATTCCACCGGTAGTTTTGACCTCAAAACTAAATGAGTGGCCCAAAGTGTATGAGCTTCTCGTAGCAGAAGGGATAAATTTACCTTCTGGCAATATCAGAAATAATCGACACAGCCCTGGGATCCAGATAACGCCTGTATCCACGGACCAACATAGAGCTCTTACTCGTCTCTTTAAGGCGAACAATCTGAAATATCACACTCGATTCTTAAATGAGGAGAGGAAGGCCAACCTGGTCATAAAAGGGTTGAACAGCTTCATCCCGATACCTGACATTAGGAGCGCTTTGTTGGAGCGTGGATACGATCCAATTTTGGATCATGAAGGGAGCTAAAAGGACGTATAATTCCGGAGTTTTGAGGGTGTTAATCGACAATTATTACGTCGACAGACTTCTTAAGGAAAATTTTGTTCTCCATCTCTCTATAGAGGTGGAGAAGCAAAATGTACAGCCTGGATATCTCCAGCAATGTCACAATTGTCAAGCTTCTGGCCATTCGCTCAGCTCTTGCAGGAGTGACCCGGTGTGCCACAATTGTGCCGGACCGCACTTTAACAGGAGCTGTCCAAATCCTGAAAAATCTGCATTGGTGTGCTGCCATTGCAGGGGGGCACATGCTGCTAATTGGAAGTATTGCGAGAAAAATCCGAATTTTATTCGCAGTAATAAAATTTTGGCGGGTCAGCAGCGGGGATTGGCCACCTCGGGAGTCGCTCGGGTGTTTCGTCAGCCGCCCTCAATTTTACCCTCTGTCGACGGGCCGACGATGGCAGATAGGTTGAAAAATCGTGCTGCAAGCAGAAATGCTGCTATTGCTGCTAGCGCGCCTGGATTTGAGGTCATGTTCAGGCAGTTGCTCGATAGGTTTGACTCTTTTAACAGAGAGTTGAATCTTATCAGGGTGACTGTCAGGGATGTGGCCCAAGGCCAGTCGTCGCTACGGGACGATTTGGCAGCACTGTCTGCCAGAGTCGATGACCTGGCGGCAGATGAGGTGGAAGAGGAGGAGATGAAGTGCGCTGATGGACGCTCGGAGGCATCTGTGACCGGCTCCCGCTCTCATGATGAGTAGTGCAGCTTATGCAGATTCACTTTTCGGTCTGAAAATTATGTCTTGGAATTGTTGCGGCATAAATCAAAAATCGTTTGAACTCCAAAATATCTGGAAGATAAAAAGTTTGACATTGTGGCATTGCAGGAGACATTCCTCAAGCCCTCATCAAAATTCAATGTGCCTAATTATTCCTGCTATAGAAACGACAGGGCCACTCACGGTGGAGGTACTGCCGTTTTGGTCAGGAAGGGTCTAGTACATAAGCCGATTCGAATTGATCCTGCTTGTTTGCTCGAAAACACTACTTTGCAAATTTCGGTTATAAATTTATCTTTTATTTTTTGTTCAGTTTATAAAAGCCCGGGTGTCAAAATTCGCAACTCAGATTTGGATGCCATTTTCAATAGTTTTGCAATTATTCCAATACTAGCAGTTGGTGACTTCAACTGCAAACATGTTTCCTGGGGTTGCCTGCGGAACAATGTAGACGGCAATAAACTCTACAAATACTCACTTTTCAACCAAGTCGAGATTACTGCTCCTGACAGCCCTACTCATTTCGGATTTGGTGCTTGTAAGCCCGACATTCTGGATTTGGCTATTGTCTCAAATTTTGATTCTTTTATGTCGGTTGAAAGTTTGTTTGAGCTTTCATCAGATCATTATCCGTTGAAGATAATTTTGAGCCAGGTCGAGGTTGACAGAATGGTACATTTTAAAAAGTGTACCAATTTTCATCGATTTCAGGACCTGTGTAATAGCTCAAATTTTGATGATATACCAATGACTAACAGGCAAGATATTGAGTGGGCAATTACTCACTTGACTGGAAAATAACTGAAAATTTACAAACGTCACAATACGAAATACCAACAAACTCACACAATGCTTTTGACTTACCCTTGAACATTCGTCGTCTTATTAAGACACGAAATCGTTTAAGGAGACAAACTTTTTGGCATAACGACCATACTGACAGAAAAGATGCTAACAGACTGACCAACAAAATTAAGTCGCTCATTTTTAAATTTGAAAATGAGAAATTCCAGGAATATCTGGCCTCTGTTTTCTCGGATCAGAATGGCTCAGAAGATTTCTGGAGACTTAACGCAATGTTTAGCGGCAAACGCAGAAAACATGTTTTGCCTCCAATTAAAGACAATGATGTCACTTACTTTGAAGATGATGCCAAAGCTGAGATTTTTGCTAAATCGCTCTGTTATCAGTTTTCTGTCAATGATGACTTGGGCTTGCCTGAGATTGACTCTTGTGTTGGTAATTTTTACCGGGACTTGGAGAATTTAGAGTCTCGTAATATCGCTGTTCCAGTAGATATTCGAGACCCAATCTCTCCAGAAGAAATTCTGGAAGAGATTAAATTCTCCAAGTCTAAAAAGGCACTGGGAGTAGATAACATTGGCAACAAAATACTCAAAAATTTGCCGATGAATCATGTCACTTGCCTGGCAAGAATATTTAACTCTTGCCTGTCGTTGAACTATTTTCCCTGATGCATGGAAAATGGCCAATGTTATCCTCATACCAAAGAAAGGAAAAGATTCGTCTGTCGCGTCAAATTACCGCCCAATTTCATTACTTTCATGTCTTGGCAAACTTTTTGAAAAATTTATTTTGCGGAAAATCAAAATTCAGTGTGACAATCTTCAAGTCATTCCAAAATTCCAATTCGGTTTTGCGGAAGGACTTTGTACAGAGCTTCAGATTGTCAGACTTGTTGAAGGTCTCATCTGGGAAAGTTTCCGGGATTGTATCCCTTGATGTGGAGAAGGCTTTTGACAAAGTCTGGCATGAAGGGCTTCTGTACAAGATGGCTAAATTTGGCTTTTCAAAAAATTTAATTTTGCTATTGAAAAGTTTTCTAAACAATCGCGTTTTTCGTGTCAAATTGAACTCGATTTTTTCCAAATTTTGCTCAATAAAGGCTGGCGTTCCGCAAGGGTCAGTGCTTTCACCCATTTTGTACAACATTTTCACTGCCGATATTCCTCAAAATTCTCAGACAAAACTTTCTCTTTTTGCGGATGACACACTCCTGGTGTCTACGCACAAGAGTTACATCGTGGTCAGAAACCGATTACAGAATCAGTTGAATCGACTTGTAGACTATTTTAATGGATGGAAGATTAAGCTTAATCCGGGAAAAACACAGGCTCTTGTTTGCGAAAATAAGTCCAGCAGTTCCCCTTCTAAACTTCGTCTCTATGGGACTCCCATTGATTGGGGGCAAAAGTCTCAAAGATTTGGGAGTCACCATTACTTCCAAGTTATCTTGGAATTTGCATCTGCACGGAAGGTTTAAGGCGTGCAGCGCTGCGTATAGAGCCCTTTACCCTCTATTTGGCAGGAATAGCGGATTGAATGTCAGGAGTAAAATCCTGCTGTTCAATTCAGTTATCCTGCCGAGACTTACGTATGCGCTGGGTTGTTAAAGTTTGAATTTTAGTGACCTGGGGAGGCGTCAAACCTTCCAAAATAAAATTTTGAGAAGGTTTGAAGGTTCTCCATGGTTCATCCGAAATTTCGATTTACACAGGGATTACAAAGTCCAACCAATCCAATTCAAAATTCATATTTTAGGCTAAGAAGAGCAATTCTTCAACATAAAAACCCTTTGGTCTTAAATTTAAAATCAACCCAAAAATTTAAAAACAAAAAACATAAATTAAAAAATTTCTGGTCGCATAATAACATTTTTTACAACTTGTGTATGGGATTTTCTTATATCCCTCCTCCACCTCCAATGCCGCCTGTGGCTACTTAATAAAAAACCTTACGATAAAAACTTCAAAACTTCCACAAAATTTTCCAAATTCCTTTTTGATCACTTTGATAAAAAATCTTCTTAATAAAAATTTCATTTAGGAAAATTATTCCGCTTGTCTTTTCTTTCTCAAAAACCTCTATTTTCAAAATTTTCAACCATCAATTGGTGACTCAGTTGTATAATAGGGAAAGAGTACCTATCTCCAAGAAACTAGTCCCGAAGAAACGGGAAATTCGAAATATTTCAGCACCTAAGTATTTGTTGTGTGTCGCATTTTCTCTTTTGTGTTCTTCGAAAAGTTTTGGTGCCTATAATATAAAATGCTACAATATAAACTCGTGTCTACATCCTGCATTTCTGCTAAGCGCTCGGGCCACGCCGGAAAGTATCGGTTCCTCCATGGTAGAAAGAAACAGCAACACTGCTGATCCCAAAAACAGGTTGTCAGGTTGACAACTGCGTCAAGATCTAGATAGTTGGGAACATTTGCCAGCTATGACGGATGACATGAGAAGTTACTAGAATATTGATTAGAGTTGTAAACAATTAAAAAACTAATAAAAGTTCGTTTATTCTGGAAAAGGTAGAAGCAAGTGGGTGTTTTAGTTTAGTCAACACGCCTAGAATCTCCACATACCTATGCCAACGCGCATCTCACTGTGACGTCAAATGCAACAAAGATACAGTGTTGCCATATTGGCGATTTATCGCAATTGGACTACCTCTAGAATCCACAACTTGAGACAAAATTTCAAGAAATATCGCTAATCGGTTTTTTAAGTACCTACTTTGATTTGAAGCTTCTTTTTGCTTTATCTATTTTGCCTAAAATCAAACATTATTTTGTATTTAACCTATATTTTGAAAACATTTAATTCCAAGGTGTACAGTATATTTGCAAGTTGGCAACGTTGACTGGAGTGTCGGGTTGACAGATGACAGGTCTTACTGGAATGAGTGGAATGAGTCTACATAAAGTCCGTCGTTGATATTATTGATTTGAATTCTGAATATTTGAAGGAATGATTATTCGTATTCGTCTTATCTGTTATTGCTTCGTTCGTAATTTTGTTACCTGTCACCTATAGTAAATGTCAAACAACTTTCGATCTACGTCATCGTTGCCACCAAGCTCGTTGTTATGAAGTTTGCTGGTGACCGATTTGGTCACCTGCAAATCACATTGAAACTCGCTTGGTGGCAATTATGACGTGAATCGAAAGTTGTTTGGCATTTGCTGTAGTCAGTTGAATCCGTCTCCAAACCTCGTCTGGTTTTTGATTGCTTGATATTATCAAACTTCAACGAAGATGGGAAAGTTGGGAAAATAGTAAATGCCATAGGTACAAAGGAATGGGAACAAGAAATTAATTTTCAAGGTATGTTTTTTGATTATTTATAAATAAGTATTTATAAATGAGATAATAACCACAGTAAATGAAACAACTCATCTGTTATGCAGATGCTAGATATCACTCGTGAAAAGCCAAGGTTTCTATATAAGAGGTTGCCTCTCTTTTACGGTCATGACGTCATGTGTGTCTACTGTAGCGCCACTGCGGCCATTTCTCGAACCATTCCATCATAAAATCAAGAATGTCATTTATCAATATCATAAACTCACTATTTATTTCCAGGTGGACGAGAGATTTTTTGCTGTCGATGGATTTTCTTTTGTGAAATCATCCAGTTACGTTTTGAAAACTGTTTATAAGTGGCTTATCCTTGGATTTGTCTATCAAATATAGTGTTTTAAAGGTAGGTGTGTCTAGAAATGATCATAATAGAGTTTGTTTACATGTGTTCAACTGTTTATTCTATTCTACCTAGATTTAGCTTTCATTATATTTCAATAGTAGATTTCTCAGTATATTTAGGCAGGACTAATATAAAATAATAGTTAAAAAGTTGTGGAAATCTGAGGGTTGATGTTTTGAATATACATATAGAAAATACTCACATTTGCAGCAGTATTTTCGCTTCCTTGACCAATGATATACAATAATAATGTCCCAACAGATAATTTTACACCTCTATTAATATTTTTTTTTCGATTAAAATGATAAAATTAGCAAGAAATACAACGTTTTATCAATCATTGATCGAATGACACATGTCACGACACGATGCAGTCCGATTCAATTGCATGACAGGAATGACACTTTCCGTTCAATTTTGAGCAAAAAAAGGAAATTTGATTTTTTCTTCTTCTGTGTCGTTTCCGAGATAAAAAATAAAAATCAATGTAATGCAGAAAAATTCAATTATATCAAGCACCATGATAAATGGAAAATCAAATGATTTCATTTCTTGAAAAAAAAAACATAACTGGAAATTTTATTAGAATCGCTTGAGACGGTTAGAATTTACAAACAAATAATCGAAATTATAATTCCTATTATTTTTTTTTACAAATAGTTTATACGGACAACATGTTTATTTACAAAAAGTGATTATCCCACCACACTCTATTCACCATGTAGAAATGCGAACTGTTTACAGACTCTCCCTGTAGATATTATAATATTTTCATTATCTACAACGGAAAAAGTTCATTAAATAATAAATATACCTAGTAGTCCATTATTATTATTCGAAATCTTCAATCATTTTAAAACAAAAAAACGTCAAAATTATTGGAGATTTTAAATAATGGTCGAATTCATCGACCATTATTCTTGTTTGTGAGAACTTTTTGATAGGTTGTGGCGAAATACCCAAAAAAACATTTTGAAAATCTTAACAAATCGTGGGATCATTATAACGCAATTGAAAATTTGAGCTTGGTTTAAATGAAATCAAAATTTTCTTTATTGTGATAAAATCTTAGTTCAATTAACAATTAACAATTAACAAATAACTAAACAGTGATTGAACAAAATAAATTAATACATACTATGAACATGAACACAGGAAACATCTTGGACCTGTGGTGAATTATAAATGGTGAATGAAGGGTTACAAAACATGAATAAGTGTTACTCTAAATTATTGTTGAATGTGTGTACATACATAGTGACTGTAAATAGATTAGTTTAAATCGAACAAGTAATTTTGTAAGCACTGTAACCGTATTTTCTGGAGGTGCATGTTTTCCCATAATCAATTTCACACTTTTTCTATTTTTTGTCAAATTTATAATTTAAGATATTAAGCCGCTGGAGAGAGCATGAAGTCCATTCCATACAATTATCGATTGGGAATGAGCACTGTATCCAGCATTATTAAAACTACATGCTCAGCTATTTGTAATGTTTTAAGTCCGATATACAGTGTGACCCATTTGTTTTGGGAACACCCTGATAAAAAGTTTATTTCTTAACCGATTTGGTTCGTTTTTTTTTTGGATTGTAGAGCTCGAAAAATTGTATATTCTTGGCAAAAAGTGACCTTCGCCATTTTGACTTCAAGGCCTACTATGTTAGTTTTTAAGAGCAAAATTTCAGGAAACCATATTAGCGATTTTTTTAGAAAAAATCTGTGTGCGCCACTGGATTCAGCATCCTTTAAAACGGGTCTATACAAATTTTCAACCGAAAATATCAAGTTGAAAAAAATTAAAAATTCGCACTTTAACAATCTTTGATTCTATCAAAACAAATAAAAATGACATAAAACTAAAAATTTGTAACTTCTACCAAACCACCATCAACTTCAATGCATTTATCATTTCTTTTGATAGAATCAAAGATTGTTAAAGTGCGAATTTTTAATTTTTTTCAACTTGATATTTTCGGTTGAAAATTTGTATAGACCCGTTTTAAAGGATGCTGAATCCAGTGGCACACACAGATTTTTTCTAAAAAAATCGCTAATATATTTTCCTGAAATTTTGCTCTTAAAAACTAACATAGTAGGCCTTGAAGTCAAAATGGCGAAGGTCACTTTTTGCCAAGAATATACAATCTTTCGAGCTCTACAATCCAAAAAAAACGAACCAAATCGGTTAAGAAATAAACTTTTTATCTGGGTGTTCCCAAAACAAATGGGTCACACTGTAGATAGAAAGTTGGGAAATGTATTGATTAACTTCTTTTATCTTCTTCTATGATATGGTTCACAGTCTCCGGCCTGATCTTTCATGGTCAATTTTTTTCTTTTTTATCCTTTTCGCCATATCTCAGGAGTTGGGAGTTGTATTGATTAAATTCTTTTATTTTCTATGATATAGTAAAGAGTTTCCGGCCTGTTAATTGTTTCTCGGTCATTTTTTTTTATCTTCTCCGCCATATCTCAGGAGTTGGGAGTTGTATTGAATAACTTCTTTTACCTCGTTCTATAATATGGTAAAGAGTTTTTGGCTTGTTGTTTCTCGATCAATTTTTTTTTATCCCTTCCGCCATAATGTGTTTTTATTTTATTTTCAACTCCTTCACCATTCAATCCTGAACATTTTCTTAGCATACATCGATTGTATTATTATTGTTGGGTTATAAAAATTATTATTGTTGGGTTAGTTTGGATTGGGCATGATACACTTTAAAAAATATGCAGCAGTTCGTTGGTTAGCAACAGGTTAACATTTCAGTTATTATTGTAAATCATAATTTATGTGTTTTGTATGGGTAACGGGCTTGAATCCAAAAACTGACAAAAATATCCCGAGATATTAACATCACCATAGCAACAAACCCTATTTTATAGCCCGAATTCAATTATCACTGAAATGGCATACACACAAAATGTTTGATTATATGCATGACTTCATGAATCACTCTGTTTATCGTGATTCTTTGCTTTCACGAGAGATCCATTTCATGCAGCTCAATCCGGACGAAACATGCTTCAAAAATCCGCAAACCGCATTCTAATATCTCTATTCTTTCAAAAAATATTGGACCTTGAATTTTACCCAAAAATGTGCATGTATAAGTTTGAGTGTCCAGCAGTTTAGTATGGCTAATGTTCAAAAGATGGGTGAAAATGCATATGAACGAAAAGCAAGTGAAGTTCGACAATTGTTTTCTGACTTTTTCCTGCACATATCCCCAATTGAGCCTCAGTGGGCTAAATAATAATTAATTAATTATTACTGTCTTTAATATTTTTCTACTAAAAACCCTTCAGCTCTTATAAAATGTTTTATTTTGTGTATTGTGTAGTTTTAATTTAATCATGTATGTAGGTAAGTGGGTAACTATTCTTGAAAATAGTGAGAGAAGCCCATCAAGTGAGTTAATCTCAAGTCAGAGAAAATGAAAGAGCACAAAGACTGCTTTTTCAATTTCTTTGACCAATTCGTGATCACGTTTCCAAATAAAAACTTAAGTAGTAACTTGTAATGAAAACTGTATATTTATTTATCCACATATTCGGTATATACGTTATAAACTTAATTGATCATCTCGACCTCTATTCTATTTGTATTCTTTTACTGGCTGGAAGTTTATCAAGCATGGACTGGATCGTCAACAAAGCAGGTGACACTGATGTTGCTTGTTTTGGAGATGGTTCCTTCAAGATATCCAAAAGTAGGCGATCAGTCTCTTCTGAAACTGAATGTTTTGATTAAACCAAATATTTCTCAATGACGTAGAAACCCGAACACTCATTTATCTCACGCATAAGATTCATGCTCTAACACAAAGTTTCATATCTCCCTTGAAAAAGACGCTGGCGGAAATTATTGGCTACAAAATTTTGAAACACTCTGAAAGTCAATTTTTCATTTATTTTATGCCAAATTATTGTAGCTTCATCGATTTTGAACATTTTAATTTTTGAGTTAATATGCTTTTCAAGGGAGATATGGAACTTTTTATTTGAGTATGTTAAGATTGAATCTTATGAAAGATAGATGTTCGGGTATCTTTGTCACTGATTACATTTATCTCTTGATCAAAATTTGCCTAAATAGTTTTTCAGTACTAAAATAGATTTTTTTTAACTCACTTGTTTTTTTGGGTCGTTTACTGAGTGGAGTTTCTGGTACTTCTACTTCACCATCTTGTGTTTCTAATTTTTTGGAGGCACTTGGGTACACTGCTATGAATTGATTGTGTCATCTTCTCATCTACATTGGAAATAGTCTTCCTTGGTCTGTTTTTCTCAGCCAAGAAAAACCATATATCGAAATGAATCCATTTTTTTTATTTGCACCTGATCCTGAAGGTGTATAGGTTCTGGAACAGAAGAAAATTTATGTTAATTGCATGGTGTATTGCGTACCAATTCTAGTCTGATACTCTGTATATTATGCTTAGTAAATAGAATACATATGTTTTATAGCATAAAGCCTTTCAATCATAATTATAGCTATTTGAAATACAGCCAGCTTGATCAATAATTATTCTTGTTGCATTAACAAATTTACAAAAAATGTAGGTACTATTTTTGAATTGATAGTAATCACTGGTACCTACTCGCCAAATGATTCAGATCTGTATTTGGACACAACTCTATTCAATTTCTATCCGTGATTCAAAGCAGCTATAATATGTATATTAGGAAGTGCGTAAATGTCCCGAAACGTTTTACATCCCGACCGTAAAGTTTCCCGAACGTAATTGGTCCCTAACGTTTTTTGCACATTCGCATCTATATGAACGGAGCTTCTCATCAGGGTCAACCCTACAACTTAATTTTGGTTTTTTGGTATTCGTTTCCTTTCAATGCAATTGACAATGACAGTGACACCCCGAGTGACATATCCGCCTAAGCATGAAGATTATGTCCAAATCTGTACTGGGATGTCGCTCACGCGACTTCCATTTTCACCAGAAAAAACTAGCCCAACCTAACCAAAACGGACCCAATCCAACCCTTACTCAAAGCTAACCAGAAAAAAAACATTCTTTTCACCCCGAATCCAGTGAATTATTTCTTTTTTATTCTCAAAAATGATGTGAAAGACGATTTTTTGAGTCTGTGCAAGTGAATTCATATTCCGTATGAGCAACAGAACGTACCTATTCAAAAAATATTTCATTAACCTCCAAAATAGCAGAAAACCGTTTTGTAAATAATTACCCTCCATTCTCCAGAAGCCAAATAATGTGTGCTTTTTTTAGACTATGAAGACTTTCTTCTTTTCTCTGCCATTTCAACTTAAAAACCTCAGTTTCGCGGAAAATAAGCACTATGTGATGTCTAAAAATGACCATAACTGCCTGCTAAACCAACAGAATAACAGATTGAAGAAAATCAGAGCAGGGAACAAAGCACATTCTATATTTTCCAGATGAAGCCAAGAGTTGCAGCAGCTCCACGCTGTTTATATACAATGTACAGGGTGATTCATTTTCAGCGACAGGGTGCCAGTTCTCGTAAACTATTCATCATAGAGACCCAGGAAAAAAAATCTATATAGTAATGTGCCCAAGAGAAAATGCTGGAAATATATTTCAAGCTTCTAGGATCGCCGCAAGCGGGCGTATCGGTACAGTGAAAACAGAAAATCGATACATTTTCGAAATTTCCGGTGAACTACCAAATAAAAATATTGAAACAGATTTTGGACGATATTCTCTACAAAATTGCCCCCCGACACTTCTCTCTAAGTTGTCAAATAAGACAGCTACAAGCTGTCAAACTTGATGTCACTAATTTGCCTATAACGAAATTCCTTAACCGATTTGACTGTTCTTAAGCTCATTTTGAAGAGGAGAATCTGCTTTTTCTGGTGCATTTACTCGAGATCGATTTTAGTGAAAGTCAAACATGAATTTGAGGTTTTTTCGAAATTTTCAAATGCAAACCCACTAAATAGATGCCTACATCGTGTTATTTGGATAATTTCCTACCTCTTTCATGAAGGTAATTTTTATATATCATTTGAAATAGAAGAGTTACGGAGACTGCATCAGGAATCCGTTAAGGAATACTTTTGAAACAGCCCCTGTAAATTTGAATGTGTCAAAAAGATAGGAATGCCTTGCCAACGGTCGGGATTTTGAGCATTGGCACTAGTTTTTTTGTTTTTCTTATTTAATTTCATTTTTTTTTAAATATTTTTGGATTAAGGTGTTTACTGGTCCACCGTATTATTTTTGGCAAGTGGTCACTGTATTCTACTTCTCAGCTCCTCGTAGAAAAAAAACGAAAAATAGTTGGCATTCTCACCCATAGGCTTTTGTTTTTTACATCAACTGAAGAAAATATTAAACGCGAATCAAAACAAATCTGATGTGTATCTTTTTGACTCATTCAAATCAATAGGGGCTGTTTCAAAAGTATTCCTCGGGTGAATCCTGATGAGGTTTCCGTAAGTCTTCTATTTCTTAAGATATAGAAAAATGATCTGTATGAAAGTTATAGGAGATTATCCAAATAACACATCTATTTAGTGGGTTTGCATTTGAAAATTTCGAAAAAACCGCAAATACAGGTTTGACTTTTACAATTCATGTTGTATGGTCGGCTAAAGCAGATAAAATCGACCTCGAGTACATGCACCAGAAAGAGCTTCTTTAAAATGAGCTAAAGAACACTCCAATCGGTTGGGAAATTTCGAAGTTATGGGCAATCTAGTGACATCAAGTTTGAAAATGAATCACCCTGTACGTACCCTAAAATCGAATAGTTTTATGTCGTTATACGGAATATATTGTTATAAACGATGTCGCTATAGACGGTTTTTCAATACACAGGTTGTTAAAGTTCAGTCGTTGGGGATCAAAAAAGTGTTCCACCTGGAAAAAAGTCGGGAAGTTTTGAAACTTTGTAGGTTTCTCGGTAGGTTTCGAAGTCCCAAACCGAAATTCATAAAATGCATAACTTGAAACTGGCCGCCGGCGCCGCCATCTTTCCAAGATGACTTATAAAATGGCATTTTGCAAATATCTCGAAAACTATGCGTTTTCCGGAAAAATATCTGCAAGAAAATTAAAAAGGATGAAATTTACTACAGAAAAGCTTCCGCAGAAATGTTTGCTCAAGTCAACCGTTTAGGCATAAGAGCTCAATGTATGACAACATACCATACACTGCTCCAAGAAATTAACGCACCACCTCTAATTTTCACGTAAGACTATGCGTATAAACATGTCCTGGGGTGAATCTTCATATCTCTTTCAAAAAAGAGCTATCAAGCTGAACAAGAAATAAAGACATGAAAAAAAAGAGCAAACATCGGGCTTCAAGGTTTTGACAATGAAAAAAAAATCTATTCTCACCACTAAATTGCACAGTGTTTTGAAGTTTCAGAGCAATAGTGTTCCTATACTAAGCATAGAGTAAAATGCAAATTATTGATGTAATGATTTAAATCAACGTGGATAAGAATAGAATTTTGTTATTGTCAAAACCTCAAAAACCTTGTTCTTTCTTCCAGGTAAAAATCTCTAATAACTGAACTATTATGGAAATGAGTCGGGATATGGGGATTTGGTGATCATACACGATGCCGCTATGAACAGTAGTGTCGTTATAAGCGGTTTTCTACTATTTCAAAGCACCCTCGAATTGATGTAGTTTTGTACAAATTTACAAATAACAAATAATATATTATAAAAATAGAAAAAAAAATAAAATGCATGATGTACAATTCAAAGTGGTCTAAACAGGTCTAATGAAAAAACTGAATGTTTAAATTAGTAATCAGTTGCGTGAAAACTCGTTGTAAACATGTGATCCACATACGTTTTATTTACGTGAAAAAATGGTCGCTGATAAATTTGTTACAAAAAGACTAAAATACAACGTGAAAAACACGAATACGTTTCCGCTCTGTTTGCTGGAAGAATCATAGCAATTGGGGAAATGCAGTAAAATGAAGCTATGTTGATGCCCAGTGAAGTTGTCGGCTTATAGGGGTCGGCAAAAACAAAAATCCACTTTCAGGGATGCTTGTGGACAGGTCATTTTGATCTAAAAAAATGTTCAGGAAACCGCCTCTTTCAGCACCAAACGTACCAGGACTTCGAGTCAGATTTTTTGGTTGGATGCTCAGAAGGAAGTTCACAAGCACTCCTGAAAATATCATTCTGTTTGGAGTTATTTTTTTGAAAAACCGACATCTTCA
Source organism: Orchestes rusci (assembly GCA_958502075.1). NCBI lineage: Eukaryota > Metazoa > Arthropoda > Insecta > Coleoptera > Curculionidae > Orchestes > Orchestes rusci. Next base: position 10,202,824 of record OY293311.1, read on the forward strand.
CCGAGCTATAACAAAAAAAAATAATCAAAAATTCTTTACCCCATAAAAATGGTTGACCTACACTTGGCTTCGATAAAGTTAGACTCTTCCCTATAAAGTGTCAGGCCCAGGAACTACCCATTTTTCACTTTCTAAGGGATCTGCTACTTTCACTGAATATTATTTTGTCACTGTCACTACTCAAAAGTGACTTTTCAGTATCGGTTACTACTTCGGAAGTTCAATATCTTCATTTATGTTTTAAAATGTCTACACATGGTCCCATCCGATAATCTTATAGAAAAATTGCCGTCTCATAATCTTTCAAGATATCTCTGTGCGTCCAGTCTGGTTCATCGGAGATTTCAAATGCAGAGCAAAGATCCTACCTTTGCTCTGAATAATTATTGCAAATGGAAACTACTAGAAAATATAAATGAGGTTATGAATTCAATGTCATGTAGAGTTATTTATTATTTATTTATTATTTTATAGAGTTTAAGAATGGGACAGTCACGTGCGAGGGGCGTGAAAAAAACAACTCACAGATCCTGGAAAACAGTTTCTTTCTTTGCCCTCCTTTTAAGGAGGGCACTACTCACATGGATGCAACTCTAGACATTTATTACGGTTCTGTACCAACCTTTCCGTTTAACATCGGATAACCGTAAAACAATGTCTCTTTAGTTTCTTTCTTATTGGGAAAATAGATATTTATGAAAATATTATGATAGAAGTGATAAATCTTCAAACACTCTCTGAAGCATATTATTTCTGAAAATTAATTCACGAAGTATGTATGTGAAACTATTGTGAAACTGATGTGAACTTAGCATCTTAGCAACGAAAAGCCAGCAACGAATTTGACGAAAATTCCCGAACGACCAGTGCCGTCGGCTTCAATTTATTATTATCTCTGAACAATGACAGACGATTTGCGTTATTTCTAGGACGATATAGGATATAGAGTACCTATCGATGGTTTTTTTGGTATAATATTTCATTGACCCATCCCATTTATGGAGATACAAATTTGTATTTTGTTTTCGTTGCTGACATTCAAACCTTATTATCTCGGAACCAGAACATACGATTTGCTTTATTTTTTGGGGCGATATAGAGTACCTACCGAGGTACTTTTGGTATAAATTTTATTGACTTGCAAGGCCCATTTATGGAGATATAATTTTTCAATCTTTTTCGTTGCTAACATTCAATCCTTATTATCTCGGAACCAGGACATACGATTTGCTTTATTTTTTGGGACGATATAGAGAACCTATCGATGTACTTTTGATATAAATTTCAAAGCTTAATAATGAAGATACAATTTTTCAATTTTTTTCGTTGCTAACATTCAATCCCTATTATCTCGGAACTAGGACATACGATTTGCTTTATTTTTTGGGAGGATATAGATAACCTATCGATGTACTTTTGGAATAAATTTCATTGACTTGCAAGGCCCATTTATGGAGATATAATTTTTCAATCTTTTTCGTTGCTAACATTCAATCCCTATTATCTCGGAACTAGGACATACGATTTGCTTTATTTTTTGGGAGGATATAGATAACCTATCGATGTACTTTTGGTATAAATTTCATTGACTTGCAAGGCCCATTTATAGAGATACAATTTTTCAATTTTTTTCGTTGCTAACATTCAATCCCTATTATCTCGGAACTAGGACATACGATTTGCGATATTTTTGGGAACGATATAGAGTACCTATCGATGTAATTTTGGTATAAATTTCATTGACTTGCAAGGCACAATAGTAAAAAATTAAAAAATTGTATCTCCATAACTGGACCTTGCAAGTCAATGAAATTCATGCCAAAATTGCATCGATGGGTACTTTATATTGCCTCAAAAAATCAAGCAAATCGTATGTCCTAGTTCCGGGATAATAGGGATTGAATGTTAGCAACGAAAAAAATTGAAAAATTGTATCTCCATAACCATTAATAGAATAATTAATAGAAACATCAACATGTGTTATATTTATGTCTGACAATTTACTTCTCTTCCCAAACAAACAATCATCGAACGTCAGCCGATACATGAGTCTCTGATAGTAGCACTAACATTGGTTTCCAGTCATTTAAAAGTACCTCAGTTTGATCCTTGTTGTTCATAAAACCTTGGCAGCTGAAGTAGACGACAAGAGAGTTTGGATCCTCATCTTTGTCTAATTGCTATGCTATGAATTTGTTTCTCTGGATTCTTTCAATGCGCTTATGGTCAGTTTTTAAATTCATTCCAAATCTTTCGTTTGCGGATTCACAATTTTTACACTTGATGTTGTTACTCACACAGTCTTTCGAGTCATGATCTCCACTGCACTTTGGGCATGTTCTTTGATTTCTGTATTCTTTTCGAAGATGGCCAAACCTGCAACAGTTGAAGCATCTCACGATTCCATAATCACTGAAAACTCGGCATCGACTCCATCCTATGTTCATGTTTTCCCTACTTATGAAATGATTGTATGTGAGGAGATCTACTTCAAATATGAAATTGAATCTTCTATTGACAATTTTTGTTCTATGTAATATTTTTAGCTTCAAACCAGCATTTTCAAGATCCATATCATTCTGTTTCGAAACTTTTTTCACAATTTCATTATCAGAAAGGGAGTATTCATGCTCATTGATTCCAACCACTTTTAATCGTTGATCGAATGATTTCGGCTTCTCCACCTCATATTTGTCTCCAAGTTTATTTTGAATTTCACTTTGCACTTTCGAAATTTCCTTTTCATCCCCGCATGTAACAATCAGTCCTCCTTTCTTTGTGGGTCGACCCATAGCTACGCCAATGCCAATTTCTCCTGGATTTACTTTGCTACGTAGATCTTCTTTGATTTTATTTGGATCATTCACCTTTCCCTTCTGCTTCACAACAAGAATATTATTGTCCTTTTTTATAACTGAAGCGTATGATTTCGGTGTTGCAATATTGTTATTCGCATTTTTATTTTGTATTTCCCTCAAAGCAGCGATTTCTTCTTTCAGTTTTTCATTTTCTTTTATTAAAAAGACAATTTTTTTATTCAATTCATCTGTATTACTCATGATTACTTGTAATGTTGAATTCATCAAATCAATTTTATTCTGGTCATCATGATTTTCTTCAACTCTACTCCTTTTTCTGGGTTTTTCAACTTTATTACCAATGGATCTACTTTCCACAGTTTTAATCTCACAGGCTTTACACTTCCATGACGTTCTCTTCATATGGAATCCACGGAGATCCACTATATTTTCGCATTTGCCATGATAAAAATTTTTGCACAAGCTACATTGTATAATCGACTTTATATCATCAAATAATTCTTTGCATGATGGTGTCTCGTTTCCTTCCATTTGTTCGTCGAATTCTGAATTCGTTGGGCACGGTACTGCGCTACTTGGTCAGTGTTTTGGGTTTATTGCCGCTTATCTTATCGTCTCGATGCAGGTTAGAATAATGTTGCAATGCGATCCGATAGAATAATGTTGCAATGCGATCCGATTTTGAATGATTGTTCATAATATTATTGTTTCCACTATCACTACAGCACAATTTTACAGTCTAGATAAGAAAGCTGTGAAAAAATCACAGACTTTTCTTTCACTTCACACTACTTTACTATAAATTAGGAGCTCTCTCAAAACACGACCGTCACACTCACAAATCGTATGTCCTAGTTCCGGGATAATAGGGAATGAATGTTAGCAACGAAAAAAATTGAAAAATTGTATCTCCATAACTGGGCCTTGCAAGTCAATCAAATTCATGCCAAAAATACATCGATGGGTGCTTTATATTGCTTTAAAAAATTAAGCAAATCGTATGTCCTAGTTCCCAGTTCCTGATAGGGATTGAATGTTATTGAATGTTAGCGACGAAAAAAATTGAAAAATTGTATCTCCATAAATGGGCCTTGCAAGTTAATGAAATTTGTACCAAAAGTTCATCGATAGGTACTCTATATCGTCCCAAAAATAAAGCAAATCGTATGTCCTAGTTCCGAGATAGTAGGGATTGAATGTTAGCAACGAAAAAAAATTGAAAATTTGTATCTCCATAACTGGGCCTTGCAATTCAATGAAATTCATGCCAAAAGTACATCGATGGGTACTTTATATTGCCTCAAAAAATTAAGCAAATCGTATGTCCAGGTTCCTAGTTCCTAATAGGGATTGAATGTTATTGAATGTTAGCGACGAAAAAAATTGAAAATTTGTATCTCCATAACTGGGCCTTGCAAGTCAATGAAATTCATGCCAAAAGTACATCGATGGGTACTTCATATTGCCTCAAAAAATTAAGCAAATCGTATGTCCTGGTTCCGAGATAATAGGGATTGAATGTTAGCGACGAAAAAATTGAAAAATTGTATCTCCATAAATGGGCCTTGCAAGTTAATGAAATTTGTACCAAAAGTTCATCGATAGGTACTCTATATCGTCCCAAAAATAAAGCAAATCGTATGTCCTAGTTCCGAGATAATAGGGATTGAATGTTAGCAACGGAAAAAATTGAAAATTTGTATCTCCATAACTGGGCCTTGCAAGTCAATGAAATTCATGCCAAAAGTACATCGATGGGTACTTTATATTGCCTCAAAAAATTAAGCAAATCGTATGTCCTAGTTCCGAGATAATAGGGATTGAATGTTGGCAACGAAAAAACAATTAAAATTTGTATCTCCATAACTGGGCCTTGCAAGTCAATGAAATTCATACCAAAAGTACATCGATGGGTACTTATCGCCCCAAAAAATAAAGCAAATCGTATGTTCTGGTTCCGAAATAATGGGGTTTGAATGTTAGCAACGAAAAAAAAATACAAATTTGTATCTCCATAGATGGGATGGGTCAATGAAATATTATACCAAAAATACATCGATAGGTACTCTATATCGCCCTAGAAATAAAGCAAATCGTCTGTCCTTGTTCAGAGATGATAATAAATTGAAGCCGACTGGTCGTTCGGGAATTTTCGTCAAATTCGTTGCTGGCTTTCCGTTGCTAAGTTCACATCAGTTTATGTGAAAATGTCACAAAGACATTTCAAGCTCTTGTCATGTTAGGAGAGAATCAGATGCTGGTGCAAAATTTCAACTGCTTCAAATGAAGTTTCGAAAAATTCGCCTTTGAAAAAAAACGCCACTCCCCCTTCCAACACAAACCCACTTTACCGTCCACACTACCAAAACTCCACCAAAATAGAAAGTACCACTCAGTCACGAGACCTCGACAAAATGGTAACATTACTAGTCATGCTGATTTTGTGCACTTTCACTGTCGGTTACGACCCAACAGACGGCGAAATCAAAACAGTGATTCCAGCCAAAGGAGTTTTTGAGGCTTTTTATCCACGTGGTGAAGATTTGGGTTCCTCAAGGGCAGCACATTCGCATGGCAGCTTTTACAAGCACAGGAACCCAGCGTTGGTGGATGCGAGAAATTCCGCTGCTTATGGGTTCCGATTCGATGGGAAGAGACGATTCAATTACGATTGAGTTTTGGAATATAATGTGACAGTTGTGCAGGTGTTAAATTTTGTAACTAACGTGTTTTGGAAGTTTATAAGCTGTTACACGACCTGATTTTTCATAAAATTATCAGATGTTACTTTTTTGTTTCTTTTTCCAATCTCCAAGTTTTCAGCTTTTGAACAAGCTCTCCGTATTTAAGGGAATGTCGAAATAAGACAACACATATCAAAAACAGTCATTTTTACAACTTATGCTACATCACAATCACATAACCTCCGAACTATCTAGTTCCACATCCACCAACTTCTTCCTCTTGAACCCTTTCTTCCCCCGAACCTCCTCCAGTTTCCTCTTCTTCATCACCTTCTTCTTCTCATGCACACGAATCTTTTTCTTGGCAAAACCTTCGGGGTCTGTCACAGCCAATTGTCTCTTTTCCCTCTTCCTTTCCGCTCTTTTTATATTCAAATTCTGCTGCAACCTCTGCAGCGTTGTCGTGTACTCTTCTATACCCAGTTTTCTTTTAATGTGATTGGCCACCTCCTTGGCCAGCTGGCGTATGGGGGCATTGGACTCTTCTGTTGTAATCATTTCCCTCACTAGAGGCGCCACCAAGTGGTGGATTATGGGCCTGAGGTTGTCAAAGTCCAGGGCCAGTGTAATGCCAGCGATGAACTTGAAAACTTCGTTTCTAAGGGTGGTGTTATGGTTGTTGTCGATTATTTCGTTATTGACGATCTTGCGCATGCGTTTACACAGCCAGAGCAGGTTGACCTTGTCGCTTTTTATGGGGATTTGTTGCAAAACCTTGGCGATGAACACAAGATTTTTAATCACTTGCTCCGCCAAGTCAGTTTTAACTCCTGGTTGTAATTGGTCGCACAAGTCCAAGGTCAGGCTTTTAACGCAAGCGTCCGGGTCTGCCATCAAGTAGCCCCGCCCCGTTTGTCCCTCTAGCAGCATTGCCGCTAACTTATCGACGTCCATTGACGACAGCACAAACCCAAGAAACTGTGCTGCTGCTAGTCGCACCCAATCGTGGGGGTACGCCAGTAAGTTTTGGGCAAAGTACGCTAGGTCCTCTATGGCCTTGCTTTTAAGAAAATCAGGGCAGATGGCGCATATTTTCAAGATAAGTTGAAGCGTTTGGAAGTAGTGGTGGTCTTTGACACGTTGGATATCTTCAGGTGTGTTCTTGTCTTTGGTGACTTTAAGAAGATTGCCTGGGGTTTTGTTGGTGAGTCCGAACTGTTTGAGGATCAAAGGCGTTATGGTGGGGAGGCGGGATTCAAATTCGGCCTTTTCCACAGTGACAAATAGTCCGCAAAGTTGGGCAGCCAGGCGGCGGTGGCTTACTTCTTTGTCCTTCAGCCAGACCGTTAAAATTTCAAACAACGGATCCCTGTCAGTCTTTGCTAATCTTCCCAGCATTGATGTCACACAATCAGCCACCATTTTTCGGCATTCTGGCACTTCATCGTTAACCAGCCGGGCCCCCAAAGTAATCAGCAAGGTTCCACTGTGACTCTTCAATACAGCCTTGAAACCACAGTTAATAGAGGTTTACCCTTGATTAACACTTACAATAGGGAATGAATTGATGAGTGCTTGGATCATCTCGATGGCACTCTCCCTTCCATGCTGCATTTCGAAACTCAACTGGCTTATGTAAAAGCTGAGGTGTTTTTCCAAACCATGACCCAGAGGGTACTCCATGATGAATTGATGGAAAACCGATCTAGAATGACAGTAGAACATAGGCTTAGATCTATGGAGAATCATGCTTACCTAGCCTGACTTCTCACATGGTTCAGTTCAGAGATGACACTTAATTCTGCAACCTTTGCCATGACGTCGTTGATTTCTGGAACAACCAATTTTCTGGAAATTATTGCTTTTAGCAGGCCAAAAGCTGTTGCTTGTCTGTCGTAGTCGTGCATGTCTTGTTCGACGTATAAAAGTAGGGTTTTTAGTTGAGTTTGGTCCACTGTGTGGTATTGGACGTCACGTACTAGAACTGCCATTGTCTGTGAAGAAAAATTTATGCTGCGAATTGGCGTGGAAGGGTGGTGGTAACTTAAAAAATGGGACCCGTGCGAAGGCGTCGCCCTCGTTCAACGCAAGCGCGAGTTGCCAGATTTCGCTTTTTAGGCGAATTTGTTTGAAGAAATATTTCTACCATTGGAGAAAACTTACTCATAATAAAAAAAAATAATAATAGAGTTGTCAAATTTGGCGCTTATTTTCGACTTACTACCGTCTCATAGATCCCACTCGCAAATACAGGGTAGTGCAACCAAGATGGGGTGGACGATTGTGAGAAAGTGGTGAAAAAATTGGATTTTTTTTTTGTATATTATGATTAGTCAAAAAGGCTAAAATATAGCCATAGTACAGGGTGTCCCTAAAAGTTTGTGGCAAACTGAACTTGTATTTTTTTAAATGGAACACCCTGTATGTAAGAATTCTGATCATTTCTCCTATCTCGTACGATCATTTTGATTTTGTTGCGTCTAGACTTATAATAAAGGATTGGGAGGCAATCAAAGTTAAAAAACGACTCATAGTTGGGCCATTTTTTAAGCGAAAAAAGTATCGAAAAACGAACTGATCCATAAAACATTACTTATCCTTGAACACAATAATCACATAAACTTTGATTAAAATTATTTGTTATTATACAGGGTGGTCAAATTTTGCGATCGGACGATCTGGACACAAGTTTTTCAAATACAACACCCTGTTCATCATATTTCCATCTTAAAGATAACATCAATAGCTTTCAGAAAACACCAATACCTTTCTGATCAATAGTTTTTTCCAGAAATCACCCGGGAATACAAAGTTTCATGATTATTTTCTCAGTTTATAAAATGATGTGTCCATGAAGCCATGACAATATCAGGAATGAAACAAAATCAACCATTATTGCCACGATACTTTGAATTAGAAAGAAAACTTTTGGATTCCGGGTGATTTTCGAAAAAAAATATCCATCATTTTTGAAAGCTAATGATGTTATCTTCAAGATGGATATATAATATACAGGGTGTTCTATTTGAAAAAAATGTGTCCAGATCGTGTTTGCAAAATTTGACCACCCTGTATAATAAAAAATAATTTTTCAAGGATAAGTTCATTCTTGTTTTATGGACCAGTTGGTTTTCCGATTCTTTTTTTCTATTTCGCTTAAAAATGGCCCAGCTCTGAGTCCTTTTTCAACTTTGATCCCCATCATTCCTTCATTGAAAGTTTTAGACCCAACCAACCTTATAATATGAAAATGATCTTACGATAAAGGAGAAATGATTAGAATCCTTACATACAGGGTGTTCCATTTAGAAAAATACATGTTCAGTTTGCCATAAACTTTTTGGGACACCCTGTACTATGGCTATATTTTGGAACATAGCTTTCTGACCAACTATAATTTACAAAAAAAAATATCCATCAAATTCCTCACCATTTTTCCACAATCCTCCACCCCATCTTGGTTGCACCACCCTGTATACGTGACTGTCTTGAACTTATAGGACTCAATTATCTTCGCTATATGAAAAACTCACCTTGAAGACTGCCACAACCAAATCAAAATTGTCCCCTTTACTCAGCCCAGCAGCCGCATACTTGTGCAAAATTAAAAACATATTTTTCGTTATACTTTTAATATTCGCCTTTATTGTCGGAACCTCATATTTCATCACCCACTGCAGACATTGCAATGTCAACGAACAAAGCTTCACATGCTTGGACTTGAGACACCGGATAAAAATCACCACAAACGGGTCGATGAACTTCCTATACTCCTCATCCTTCACCTTGTCCCTCTTCAACAGCACCAACAAAAGCCTCAATCCAAACTCCACCAACACATGCGAGTTGGTATTGGATCCTGTTTTGACATTCAATTCCCTATACGCCCGTCTGTTGCCTGGAATTTTCTGGATGATAAAACAGTCTTCCTTTTCCACTTTTCGGGTTTCCTTGTCCTTTTTCTTCTTTTTTGCCGGTAACAAGTCGGGGATTTGTTCCGATGAGGTGCCGTAAGCAAATTTAAGTAAATTATCGACAGATATAAAGTCGTTCTCTACCAAGCCTGTGGAAATGTGGCGTAGAGCTTCTTGGGCCTTTGTGACTGTTTTGAATGAATGGCTCGTTTCTAGAATATGTTTTATGGGCAGGAGCATGTCTAGAAGGCATTTTTCGGTGATGTTTTGAGCCAGGATTTTGAGGGTGTCGTAGCTCTTTGTTGACTTCGCTTCAGTAACTTTTACTGTGATTTTTACCACTTCTTTTTCTTCGGACTGGATTCCGAATAAATCGGCTGTGCAAAGCTGAAAAGAATAATCAATAATAATAATTTTACGCATGAGTAGAATTCTCTTTTTCTTTTAAATGCCAATGATGTTGATTTCATAAAATAGTATAAAGGGTGAATTTTGTGATAGACCTGGATGAGCAAGAACATAACTTTGTGAGTTGATCGTGGTAGGATTGAGAAAATACAGTGTTGCTGTTTTGTAACCACAGTGGCGTTTTACCGTTGATTGAATAAGTTACAGGAAGATGCCTAACCATATGGGAAAAAAAGAGACCGTTGAAAGTATTCCCCGTTAGGAGCCGCTAGTCTCGGCCATCTGTATTCCAAAACATTAATTATCTTGACCTCAACGCGAAAGATTTCTGTAAACTTTTGATCCATCCATTTGGTGGCATACCAGCACGGTTGCCAAGTCGCTATCGGGAGTTCGGGGCGTCCTGGGATGGCACGAGCAGCCAACGATTATTAATTGTAAGGTTCACATTGAATTTCGTTCGATTTTGTTGAAATTTTCAGAAAGTTTTTTCGAGGTTTTCAAGTATTTTTTCGTTTGAGTCTAACTTTTCCAGGAGCAGCAACACTAATTCTTAATTTTGAAGAAAAAAGCTTACGCCACTGAGAATTCCCGAAGTGAAAATATTTTTTTTTATTTTCCGTTCAATTTTCCAAAAAAGGTTCTTTTTTTCGGTGCATCGTTTTTGAAGTAAAAAATAAAAATCATTGTGATGTTACTTATTTCAGAAGAATTCACAAGTATTAAACCGTTGATTGAATACTTATTCAATCAACGATTAAACACTAAGAATAATGAGAAGTCAATCTTTTTCATAGTTGTTATGAAACGAGCTCACTTTTTTGCTTAAGAAGGAACAAAACTCTGGAAATCTTGATAGCATGAGACGTTTCAAATCTACACACACAAAATCGAATTCTACTATTATCATTATTATTTTTAACGAGACGTTTGTGGACATCATGATTACTTACAAAAAGTGATATTATATTTTGTATTCAGAACTCACCTTACTCGAATTACACAAATTTCAGTCGATTCTGAAACTATTTGCGAAATTTAAAAAAATATATATTATATTCTCAAAAAGTGGTTTTAGAAAAACATCAGAACTTGCCTAAAAAAATAGGTTCTCTGTTCTCTGCATTTGTTTGCGAACGGTTGCTTTTATCAAAAATAAAAACGTTTATTACTGTGCATAGAAATGATGTCTTCATCACGATAAAACCTATAATTTTGCGGATTCTCACATCCACATTTTTTATGGTTTTCGAAACATGTACAATATGTTTGGGTTTTTCTTTTTCAAAAATATTTCTATGAAGATTGGTGATATGGTTTCTCATAATTGTGTCATCGTCATCCAAAACAATTATTTAAGAATACCTCTCTATACAGGGTATCCCAAAAATATACCGACAAACTAAAAGAGATGGTAGGGGACATCAAAACAAATATTTTTTGTCCAGTACATATATATTTCCGCAAATAACTCGTTCGAGCTCTAGAGCAAGAAAAAACGCTTTTTTGATACTTTATTTTGCGCATTATTTAAATCGCTGCTTACTGTGCAGTCTTTTTGCCACCAGTTGTTTGTTTGTTGATTCCAAACATTTTTGGTCGCGATTTTGTTTATTTTAACGATGCGAACACATTTTTTTATGATCATCATTTTTTTTTTCATTTTCCTAATCATCATTTGCGAACATATTACTGGACAAAATTTTTGTTTTGATGTCCCCTAGGACCCCTTACAGTGGGGATATTTTTGGGACACCCTGTATGTAGTTTTTTTTTAAACAAGTTGTGATGATTATTTAACTGTCTCTTCAATAAAAAACTATCTTACATTTTGAATATTTCTAGTAGGTTTATGTAGAAGAGACTTTTTGGAAAAAAAATCATTTCGGACAATTGAATTAAACGAAAGTTGGTCTCTATTGAATTTTACCGTTGATTGTATTTTAACACTTTGATGGCCTACGAGAAAAGCCTCAAGCCAAAAATTATCCCTTTTTTATAGAAGAATATTCTGCTTTGTCTAGTTAGGTATAGGGATGTAATCTATCCTGAATTTTACTTCTATACCTACGGTGTGTCCACTCTGGAGTCGCTCAACCTGTATTGGTTATCGATGATTTTTTGTTTAAAACACACATTCTGTGATTTTATTAAAATCTTATCAATTAGAGCGTACAGGAAGACTCAATGAGCAGTATAAGTATTAAATTAACAAATCAACAACAAAAAAATTACCAAAACAGTAAATTTTTTTTTTTTGAAAATGTGAACAGGGAGGTTTTTGGTCATTCTGATCGAAATTCCGTTGTCAGTTTTTTCCTAAAAAATCCCCTAATACGATTTTTTGAAATTTGAATCACTTTGAACCCTCATAATCACCCAAAAGTACGTCCCTGGAACTGATTTGGTATAATGTTCAAAAAGTGTTTGACGAGACCTAACAAACAAAAAAACAAAATGAAAATCGGTTGATAAACAAAAATGTTACAGGGGTGGGACACTTCAGAGTGGACACCCTGTATAATCGATAAAAAAAATTCACGCGTTTTATACGGAAAATCAAACAATTCCGGAACCAAGTAAGTATTGAGCCTTTATTCTTCTCATCTATCTTAAAACAAATTACACTCGTTTTGAGACCCTACAAAAATCATAAATAATTACCTCTTATAGTAGTCAGTGCATATCCGCTCAGACTTGAGTACAAATTCATTTAATAGGTATATGTACCTGATGGGTACACGTGTTATACAGGGTTTAACAGAGTAAGTGTTACAACGTGAGACTGTAGATTCTTTATCAAAAAAGAAAAATATTTTTCCTTAGAAAACATTTTCCGCGGACTTTCGATTTCGATATACAGGGTGTATTATAACTACGCCACTAGTTAATTTTTTTAATCGATTTTTTACTAAAATAATCCCAACTAGTGAGTTTTGACACTGTACCAAATCTGATAAAAATATTCCAAGTGGTTTAGAAGTAATTAAAGAAAAATCTTTTTTTTTTTCATAACTTTGACACCCTATATATCGAAAACGAAAGCCCGCGGAAAATTTTCGATGAGGAAAAATCTTTTTCTTTTTGATAACGAATCTACAGTTTCACGTTGTAACACTTACTCTGTTACACCCTGTATATAGATAAATCAAATCTAAATTAACTTAGGTATTCAACCATCATACGGATGTTATTTATCAAATGATAGATCATCGCTATCTCTTCCCTATATCTATTGAAGATTGAAGATTCACTCAATTTGACAACACTGCTTGTCGCCCAAACCGAATTTCACATTTCAGTATTTAATCCATGCTCCCCGCAAGCCCCCACTTCTACCCGACATGTGACGGCTTACTAAAAATGCCGTCAAATTCTTGATGGCAGCACTAATCAGTCCATATATTCGTGGGCATCAGCTGTTGTTGACAAAGACGAAGGATGGTAATCGCATTTATTAAAAAAAGATAGGAACAGTTTTTGTCGCGAGCCACGAAAATTTACACAGACATTAGGTATCTTCCTGTACTTATTCAATCAACGGTTTTACATTTCATCTCACCAAACTCTATTTACAATGACAAAATGCGCTCTTATTTCGGAATCACCATGTATAGAATGGACAATTTGCACATTTTTTAGAAATATGAAAAAAGGATTAGTGAGTCCTGATGCCATTGATGTTCAAAAAATCAACCTACGACCTCTATTAATGTAGTAATCACCAATTAAAGAGCGCCAATCAACCTCCACTACGTCACAGAATACATTATCTATCTCCGTCTGGCGTATTGACTTGGATGACTCTCGCTCTCTCGGGAGGGTAATATGGCTCCGCCCCGTTTATGATCATACAGTGGAATTTGCGCTTTCTTTTTTATTAATTTAGTATATTTTTGGGTATTTTGGAAAAATGTTTTCGCTGATGACTTTCTAATGTCTAGAATAGGTATATAAAATTTCAAGTCATTTGAAAATGTATGCAAATTGTCCATTGTACGGAGCATAAAAATATCAGAAATAGGATAAGGCGACGATTACTGAAAAATTGAACAAACATACCTAAGAAGATAAAGATATTGTTTTCACAAGTAAAAAAACCCTCAATAAAATCCCGAGACAATCAAAATAAAATGCTTGAAAAAAATAAATAATCTTAAAGATGGAAACAACTAAACGCGCAAAGCACAGTAAAGCCAAATCCTAATAGTATAGTCTGTGATTGAAGTCAAAAAAATAAATACTTACGTTCAAAACAGTCAACAACACCTCATCAACATCCCTCGGCTCGTACATCCCCTTCAAACAACTCAACACCCCATGAATCGTGAACACCAAAACGTGGACCTGAAATCCCCTATTCATCAAAGGGGCAATTTCCCCCAACAACATCTTCAGATACTTTGGCCCGAGTGCCAAAACTATGTTCTGCAACGTCTCCCTTGCTATACGCCGTACCGACTCCAGCTGCGACTTTAGAAAACTGCACAGCTTCAGGAAAACACTTGGCAAGTTGCTATCCAGGATTTCTTGGGGCAAACGCTGCAGTAGTTTGACCACTGCTAGAGAAATGGGTACACGAGCCATATCCTCCTCCTCTCGTTCAAAACCGGTTTTCTTGCGGTTGACTTTATGCGAAGAATCATAGCTCGTAAGCTGGGCTAGGGATTTTTGCAGTTGGGGCAGTAGTTGCTGTTGTATAGTGTTGATAACCCTTGTTGCCGTCGACTTGCACAAGATTGTAACCTTGTCGATGATTTTATCATCTTCCTCCTCTTCTATAACCCCCTCAAGCACCTCCTCAATGTCCTGTTCCACTCCAACGTCCACTTCGTCAACTTTCTTCAATTCGACATGCCCTTTGCTCAGGTCGTAGTGGAACGCGTCCAAAATCACCACAACCAGCCGCACAAGTTGTTTTTGGAACTCCACCTTGAAGCGCAACTTTTGCAGGGTGAACTTCAACACTCCCTCGTACTGGTGCCAAGGAATGATGCGGCAAAGCACCCCCACCATTTCGATGGCGCCATCTATAAGCGAGTTCTTGCCCAGGTACTTGTCCGAGCACAGATAGTGGGTGGCGATGGGCAGCAAAAACTGGCTGATGGTCTTCGGGTTGGGACTTACGGTTGCCTCTTTGATTAACTGACATATTTTGTTCATGGCTCGAACATGTCTGTGCGTTTGCATGTGGGTCAAATTCTCGAAAAAGTCCACCTCCATGTCGTGTGAGTTTGTAAATACGTTCAAGTCACGCAGGGTAAAGTGGGCGTCAGCGCATTCGCGTGCTAGACAACCTAGCAGTGATAGACACTCGTTCCTGTAGTCGTGGTTGTTAAGACGCATGCCTTGTTTGATAAGCGTGTAGATGCAAGTGTTCAGCACATAATCTAGTTCCTTATTGTCTCTTTGGGCTAGCTTCACGAGAGCAGGACACAAGGTTTTCAGCGTATGTGACGACATGTCCTTCAGGGACAAGTCCTTTTCGCTTTTCAACGTGAACACCATGTTGTGCACCAGAAGACAACCCACAGATACGTCCAGCTGTTGCTGTTTGATGAGCAAGTCAATTTGTTTAAACGCACTATGTCGTTTTTCAAAGTCTGGCTGGTCGACCCACTTGGAATCATAGGCATTCAGGTCGTTTACCAACGCTGCTGCATCACCCAACTTCATTAATGAAAACACCACCATCAGAAGCTTCCTGCATGAAGGATAATTCACTTCTCCAAACAGCGGCGTCAGGCTGCGCAGATGCTTTTGAGGAGTGTCAACGTTTTTCATCAAATTCAGCACTATGGTCATCAACTGACTCACCACCTCCTCATCACTGGAAGCTTTCTTCAACGCGATTGGCATTAAAAGGTGCAGAATTGTGTCGCTAACATCGGCCTCCCAAACCAGCTCGCTGATCCTGCACAGAATAAACAGCTCGGTTTTGTTGAGGGACCTGTTCTTTCCTTCCAGCTTCAACTTGATTTTATCAAGAATAACGGGAACGTGGGGCAACAGAATGCAGCTTCCATAGTTCAACTTGCTGGGGCACTTATCCATTATACTCTGGTCAATGTCGGTGACCCCATTGACTGATACCTCCACATCTTCCTCTGACGTTTCAAACTTCAACAAACTCTCTACTATTTCGTAGATTACGTTGATAACAGTGATGTTGGTTTTTGGATTCACCAGTAGCTGGAATAGGTGCGGCAGGATGTAACTACCATTGTTGGTTTTAACAAGCAATTTGAAGTATCTAGGCTGCACCCCCCACTGTCTTATTAGTTTGAGTAAACTTGTCGGACTATGTATACCTTCGATGTTCAACTTTTGCAAATAGGGCCAGACAAATAGTTCGAACACCGTGTCAATTTCCTTGGCGTTCCACGGATAGGGAAAGTGCTCAAAGAACCGCTCCAGTGTTTTGATAGCCGCAGTCCTGAGGTTGCGGAAAATGGCATGATACCCTTGGTGCACCTTGTCCTGCTGGGTGTACACACCCAAAACCAGCCGCCCTATCGTAAACATCACCCTCAATAAGTAACTTATCAGTTGGTTGCCCATTAGACCACCAAATTGGTCAAGTATCACGTTGAGCAGGTTGATGCTGCTGAGGATCTTTTTGGGTGCAAGGCACGCTTCCAAACTAACTTCCACAGTATCAGTAAACCGTTCGTAAACAACAAAGGCTTTCTGTACAAAAGCCAACATTTCTTGCTCTCTGCAACCAGCCAGGAAACGCAGCACCAAGTTGCGTCTGTTCTGGCTTTTACCACCTGTCCTCAGCCCAGTTTTCCCAGTCATTTTACTGAAAACAATCTGCAGGACTATGGGAATCAAGTTGTCCCGATGTTCCTCTAGAATTGCAGAGTTGTCTTTATCAATTTGAAACCCGGTGATGGCATTTTTGAAGTTGGCATCATCCACTAGGTTGTACAGATGATCCTTGTACGGCGTCACATATTTGAATTTGTACGTCCCAATACAATCCAGCGCTTTTTTTTGAATTTCGGGGTTTTTATGCTTGAGGAAGTCAAAATAAAGTTTGTACAACTCGGGCTCACGGTACATGGATTTGGGACTTTTGAACTTGGCGAATACTGATAACTTCAACAGCAGTGTCTTCATGGTCGCTTTGCGTTGTCGTTCTGGTTGTACCTTGTCCACGTGACCCTCCTCGTAAATCCTTACATCACACATGACGGGATCGGAGTTTGTGCTGCGGTACTCACCGTCGATGAAGTCCAGGAAAAGTTGGACCACATCACGCGTTTTGGCCTCGGCCACGTCAGCAAAAAGCGCCATACTTTTCCACAACAACGCTCTATAGTTGACAAAATCTGGCTTGCTTTCGTCTGTTTGCACCCCTTGGTGCCAGCCTGTTAGAACTTCAAAATCACTATCCATAACTTCAACTTCGACATCCTGAGGTGTATTGACATTATGCACTGCCTTGTTGAGAACCCCCACGAAAACCCCCCAGAATTCATTCTGCTCCAGGCCATGAGCATGAGTCTCCATAATAATACCCACAGGCTCCCATAGAAGCTTGAAATTCATGTACAAAACCCCACACAGATATCGGAGCGGAATGAGCTTGAACGGAGTCTTTAGGCACATAACCATCTGCGGTTTGTCGTAGTTCAACTTCTCCAAACGTTGCAACTGGTCCCGGTACGTGTGCACCAACGGCTCAATTTGTTCCACTTCGAATATCAAAGAGAAAACCTTGAACTTTTCAGGGACTATGTCCTTGTCGGTGTACTTCAAGTCGAATTCCTGCAGCTGCTCAAATAGGGAGTAGACTTGGGATGTGAGCAGGCGCACAGTGTGATGGGGGCTGCTAAAGTTACTGTGGCAGACTTCGTTTAGTTTTAGCAGGTTGTCCATGGTTATCACCTCGGTGTTGTGGAGGTGGGTGAACAACAGGCTCAAGCCCTTAAGTACCATAATGTCATTGGCAAGTGGAAGGAACTTTTCAAAAAGAAGGGGAAACTCTTTTAGCAGGCTGTGTTTTAGATGTATTAAAGTCTCCAGAATGATGTTTGTCCAGAACTGGCTGGAGCTTACTTCCAGTGTACGACATAGAGTTGCAATAGCTGTTGTCGTTTGTTCAACATTCATTTCCAGGTGCGGCAGGCAAACTAAACCGCAGAACTTTTCCTCGTTGCCAGAACTTTGAACACATTCTATCAGCCTGTCAAATATATCGAATTCCCTAGTTTTGAGTGGGTATTTGGTCCAAGACGCCATGTCAATACCCGATCCTTTGAGCGGGGCTTTGTCCATTACAATTTTTGTCAAAGAGTATAAACATTGTTTGTCATACCGATAGTCGGCGCACTTTTTCAGGAAACTAGGCAGTATCAGCAGTTCGAAAAACGAGCAACTGTGCACGTTATCGACGAAATACAGTAGCGACTCTTGCCGGTCCATCGACAGAAGCTTGCGCACAAGCTGGGAGGCTTGTTCCTGCGGTAAACGTATATTCCTGGCCAGTAACAGAGAAATGGATATTTGTATCACCACAGTGGATACGCTTATTATCGGCAAATTCAATGATAGAATACGGACCAACTGGCGTATAACAGCTGAGGTATCTGACACTAGTTTTCCCTGTTTGTACTCAACCATTTGGCCGAGTAAACGCAAATTGAGCTCGTAGCTGACTCCATTGCAATCCTTGTCCAGATTCTGCAGCAACACATCCCAGATTAGCTGATTTTTTTGAGGATGTATGTCGGCCGCTATGCCCGCCACCACGTGTTCTAAAACCTCAAATAGAACATCAGGTGACTCAGTATTCCGTAAGGATTCGAAGTAGAACGGCAGAAACTGGTCAGCGCAGCTATGAAATTGTCCATTCACTCCCTTAACTACCTCGAACAGCAGTTTTCCACACCCGGAGATGGCGTCATTATTCCTCTGCACTCCCTTCAAAAGCAAGGTCAAAAACGCGCCTTTATCCTTGACTTTGCGCATGACAAAGGCAAAACTTTCCGCTGCAAAGCCACTCACATACTCTGGCCTGGTGTCGGATAGTAGGGTCACAAGCGACAGGAACACCGCGTTTATATTCTTGATCATTGGCCTCCATAGAATCTTGAATAAATGGGCCAGCGTTGTGAATACCCACTCTAGCTGCTCTGTCGCTTTGGTGTTGAGCAGATTGATAACCACGTCCAGGAATTTCTGGTAAAAGGGATAGAATTCCTTTTGCAAATCCTGCGCTACTGCTACGACCACCCTGCAAGTTTAGAATGGCAACATAGTTTAAGTCAATTGAAACTGCGAAATAATCGGTATAATAGACCAAACAAACTTTATTTGCAGTTTCAATTGACTTTAAAAATACTATAATTGTCAACTTACTCTAAAATGGGCTGCAAATACAAAGGGTTCTTCTCATCAAGGTATTTCAATAAAATGTCGATGATGTAGTCCTTTGCCAGCAACACTTGGGGCAAGGTTACGTAGTTGTGTGCACGAATTTCTCGTTTGAATCTCTCATATCCCTCAGTAAGATTGAGGACGTTCCATTTTTGGATTGTCTGATAGAAAAAGCTTTCGCCCTCTTCGGATTGGTCTTCGTACTCATGATTGACTTTGTGGAAGATGTCTACGTCTATGTTCGAAATACGGTCTGAGAAGGTTTGGAACTAGAAAAACAAATCACTTTTGTTGAAAACATCAAGTTTTCTTTATAGCTCTATTGAAGGGTCCGATAAAAAGTAAAGCATCGCTCATACAGATCAATGGAACTGACTTTTCGGGGTTCAATTGATCAAAAGCTTGTGATATCGTGATGATTTTTGCATCATTATTTACGGAAAATACTTTCTACCTTCTCGGAAATAAATATGAATGATGGTTTCATAACGCTACCACAAATTTTGAAGATTTTCGAAACCCTCTGGAATTCTCAACAAAAAAAGTATCAAGGAACCAATAGTTTTTGACAAGTATTTTTCTGAAAACGTGGTTTCATAACACTATTAACTATTACGTGGCCGTTCTTACGAAAAATACTGACATACTCTACACATAAGTCTTTAATTATCTATAGTGGCTTGATACCACACAGAATAATATTCTGTGCGGTATTTATGATAATATCACAAAAAAACATCAAAGTTGTTAGTCAAAGTCAAGAAAACATGAAAACTATTGTTAAATACAGTTTAGAAGCTGAAAAAAAAAATATTGGGTTGCTCAGGTTCTCGAACCTTAAACGATAGCATTGTTGCGAAAATAAGATTGGGAAAATATTTTCAAGAAGCCGTTACATACAGTGTGACCCATTTGTGTTAGGGTCAACCTAGAAAAAAGTTTAATTATTGACCGATTTGGCTCGATTTTTTTTTTTAAATTATAGAGCTTGACAAACTGTATCTTCTCACCAAAAATGACCTCGCTCATACAATCCAAAGTCTACTTTGCCAGTTCGCAGGAGCAAAATTTTGACAAACCACATTAGCGATTTTTTAAGAAAAAGTCTGTGCACGTCATTGGATTCGGCATCCCTCAAAACGAGCCTGTGGAAAGTTTTACTAGAAAGCATCAAGTAGTAACTATTTCGTAGAGAAAAAAAATATTCGTTTATTCCCAAAACTGCACAATTGGTCATGAAATAACTAAATTCTGGTAATTTTCAATTTCCACCAAGCCACCATTTTCTTCAATATATCGTTTCTCTTGCAAATATAATATTATTTATTTGAGTAAGGCGATTCCACCACACAGGCGCAAATAAAAAATAAAATAATGAATGAATAATCCAGTGGCGTGCATAGATTTTTTCTGAAAAGATCGCTAATGTGGTTTATCAACATTTTGCACAATGGAACTGGCAAAGTTGGTCTTGGATTTTGTATGAGCGACGTCATTTTTTTGTGAGAAGAAGTTTGTCAAGTTCTATGATTTAAAAAATCTCGAGACAAATTTTTTTGCAGGGCGACCCGATAACCGATAACAAATGCGTCACACTGTATGATGTTCAGGAGCTCATGAGAGGCAGGCACTGCATATACACATACAAATGTAAAAGTAAAATGAATTTTGGTTAATTTGGGTTAGTTTTGGTCAGTTTGGGTTAGTCTGTGTTTGATAAGAAGATTGATGTTGCCTTAGCGACATCATCAAGTGTACTGGGTCTTTCTTTTGAAGGGACAATTAGGCGTATTTAGGAAAGTACTAGGTAACGATTCGCTTATAAAAATTTACACACAAAAGTTCTCGACCATGAACTATGTACTTTTTTAAATTAATGGCAGTTTTCCATCACTTCCGGTTATACTGGAAGTAGCTACCAACTTCCTTATTTCAAATGACAACCCTAATTTTTTATTTCACATTTAGATTTCTTTTTGAAAATTAAGGTCAGTTTATTCAATATTATCTAAGGGGTCTCTCACTACCCAAATTTTGTCCAAGTAGTGTGACAGTACCAAGTATTTTCAATATTGTCATGTATTGTGGCTATTTTGACAGGTATTGCAATGTATTGTGGAGTACTGTGAAGTACTGTGAGGTATTGTGAAATATTGTGAAATATATGAAATAAACACGAATCTTAAATACCGGAAAAGTAACCCCCAGAAACACTCAATGTGCGTTCACAAAAAATACGAAAAATTGAGCGACAGATCTCTTTTCAGTTCTACAGGGTGTCTGTAAAAGGTCTTTACAAAATCTTACCATATATTCCTGAGGTTAGAATAAGCCGATTTAAAGTAACTCACCCTCGAACTCACCTTAGTCCGAACTTGCGCCGTTTCCAAGATACAGGGTGGCAAAGTTAAAAAATGTGAATAACATTTTTCATAATATGTGAACATTTTTTAACCTATAACTTTAAAAATTGGCACCCGGGGTTTTTTTGGGATGCGAAACCTGGATATGGACACATTTTCATTGTGGTCGTCAGGAGGACGCTGTACACTGCACTTCTGATGGTTTGAATTGGCCATAACTTTTTTGCTAGTGTAGCTTTAATTTTTTTTGTCAAAAAAATTATTCTTTACGTACTTTTAGTTATATAATGTGTTCCTGTTATAACCCGCTAAAGTGAGCAGTTTTCGAGATATTTTGATTTTTGAGTTCGATGCCGCACCGGAATATTCAAATTACTCTGAATTGGAAAACATTTTTTCATCTTCTTGACTGAAATTTGGTCAGTGAATCAGTAGTATTTTGAATTTTATAGGTAAACAAAATCCATCGGATACCCTAAACTCACTCTGTTTCGGGCTTCATCCTCGCTATCTAATACAGTGAACTCAGGGCCCGTCCTTGGGCTGACGCAATAACCTTAGGATAACCTCAAAATCAAAATATTTGACATTTGTCCATTTGGCAGGGGCTAAGTTGGCCCAGGGTTAGAGTTAGCCCGCTTTTGATAAACAGCCCCTTAAACGGTGTGATAGGGGGTACAAAAAAATATTCTGAAAAGTTGATTTCTTGTGGGTTCATGGGGGACGTCCACTGAGTATACAACCGGGATGGTTTCTTATTTTTTTTTTTTTTTTGTCAAGATTGTTCGAAAACTGTCCCCCAAGTTTTTTTGGATTGGATTTTGTACATTCTATTAAAACTAAAAAAGGTCTATAAAGGCGAAATTGCTTATAAGTATGTTTTTCGAAGTTTAATTAAAAAAAAAAAAAGATAAACAACCCTATAGCAAAAAACCCAGAAGTATAGCGATCATAATCTCTTCGGTTTTACACTCAATAGACCTCCCCCATCAACCCTGATAGATCAGATTGTGTATGTGTGAGGTTATGTATGATATTTTTCCTTCATTATGTAGTTTGGATGTTTGATAGCTTCGTTGGGAAGGTGAGCATAGCTTCATTTATAAAGGCGGATCAGGCAGTACTGGAGACTGGGTTCTAGAACTCGCGTCTACAGCCTGCATTTCTGCGAAGCGCTCTGGCAATACGTCATCCGAATAATCAGGCTACCAACAACTATTGATCATTTGATTTTCTTTTTCTTGATAATTTTTTTCATTTGGCTGCACATTCGTTGTCCAGAAAATGTGCTAAATTTTACTGAACTCAGCCATTATGAAGAGAACGTAATTTATTACGAATAAATTGAAAAACAATAGTTACTAAAATACATTATTGGAAACTTTCATACAGTAGGCAAATGTCATGAAGAAAACAAATAATGTGGTTGCCATGGATCGAAGCAAAAAGCCTACTTTGCATCATATTGTTATTTTTGTGTAGTCCAGAGACATGCAATAAAGTGGTTTATCTCAAAAATTACACAAGATACGATACAAATTCAAGAGATCAAAAAGTTGCGTTTTTAGTTGAATAACCTGAGAAAAAAATGAAAATGACACAAAAAGTCAGTGGCGTACATTTTTTTCCCAATAATATTGGTTGAAGTGCCGCTCGGGACGCCACTGTATTCGATAATTTTTATTTGTTCATGGCAAAATGAGCCCGTTATCACTATAAATACCGTTACCAAACTTCAACAAAATCGAGTAAAAGATGAATTAATTAAAAATAAAAAACTAATCAAAAAAAAAAAATTAAACACCCTGTATTTTGGAAACAAAGCGAAATTCGAAAAAAAGTTATACCACATTTTCGTCTTAAAATCAAGCGAAGAATCACCCCTTTCATTTTGTCACAGAGGTTAGGAAACACCCTGTATAGAAACTTTACTGGACTTGTTAATGGAACTATGATTTTATCACATTAAAGCAAATTTTGTGTTCATTTAAACCAACCTCAAATTTCTAATTGTGTCATAATGATCCCACGATTTGACCTACAAAGTTAAGACTTTCGAAAGTTTTTTTGGGTATTTCACCACACCCTTTCAAAAAGTTCTCACAAACAAGAATAATGGTCGTACTCATAGTCGTCGATTACTTTAAATCTCCAATCATTTTGACGTTTTTTTTGTGTTAAAATAATTGGAGATTTCGAATAATAATTGACGACTATGTTATTTATAGTGAACTTTTTTCGTTGTAGATGATGAAAAAGTTGTAAAAAGTGCGCATTTCAACATGGTGAATAAAGTGTGGTGGGTTGAGATAATTACTTTTTGTAAATGAACATTTCGTGCGTGAACTATTTGTAAAAAAAATAATAAGAATCATTTCGATTTTTTGTTTGTAAATTGTGACCGTCTCAAGCGATTCTAATAACATTTTTCAGAGTTTTGTTTTTTTTCAAGCAACAGAGCGCAAAACTGAGCAGTTGATATGAAATCATTTGATTTTCCATTTTTCTTGGAGCTTGAAATAATTGAGTTCTTCTGCATTACATTGATTTTTATTTTTTATCTCGAAAACGACGCATATAAAAGAAGAAATTTCCGTTTTTTCTTCAAAATTGAACGGAAAATCAAAACATAGTTTTTACTTTGCGAGTGGTTCTAGAACCATGGTTAAGGCTTAATTTACGATAGATTTGTTCTCACAGCGGTTCAGAAACATGTCTATGACAGTTTGAGCTTGCGCATTATGTCAAAACGCGATCGCTCGCCTCTCACTCTACACGGAACTGCGCATGTACTGTGTGTGTCAACGTATTGTCGTTACTGTAAGTAAAGCACTGTATAATATTGTGAAGTATTGCCAACTATTGTGAGGTATTGTTAAGGTATTGTGAGTACTGTCATGTTAATGAGCGACAACGTACAACGTCCAAGTATTGTGGGCAGTGAGAGACCCCTTGATAATAGGTGTGTTTGTTATGCTCCACTAGTGCACACTTTTCTACACTACAAACTACAACACTCAGTGTGGCTTTGTTTGTGAAATGTTTGTCTGTTTTTTTGGATAGAATATCTTTACTAGTTTACTGAAGATATTCTATCCTAAAAAACATGCAAACATTTCACAAACAATGCCACACTAAGTGTTGTAGTGTAGAAAAGTTTGCACTAGTGGAGCATAACAAACACACCTATTATCTATGGACGCTTTGTATCTCAGAGAGTATTAGACGTCAAAAAATGAAAATTTGAGGTTATCTATAAAAAATGCTGGTCATTCAAATGATCGTGATCATTGTTCACAATAATCTACAGGGTCTTGACAAATTATGAAAAAACAAAAAACTTCAGTTTTTCCTCGAGTTTTTTCAAAAAAAAAACGGGTTTTTCAAATGGAATGCCCCATCTTTTATTTCAGATATTAATTATCTACAAAATTTTCTTTCGATTGGCACTACCTTGTCCAATACCTAAAATTTTTAGTTTTCACATCTTAAAATTACTTACTTTATTGAAAAAAATTTAACCAACATATATCAATTTTAGCTAAGGACAATAATGTAGTATCAACCAAAAGATTTTTTTTTTCTAGAATCAATATCTGAAATTGAAAAAGGAGAATTTTATTTAAAAAAACAGTATTTTGTTTTTTTTATGTACAGCACAATATCATGTCTATCGAATGAGGATTTTGTCCAGAATGAATATCTGAATAAAAAAAGAAGTATTTCGTTTGAGAAACTCGAGTTTAAAAAAAAACTATTTTTTTCAATAATTTGTGAAGTACACAGTCTTCACCACGAGCTTCACCCCGTCGACCCCGTAGATTATTGTGAAAAATCATAATGATCATTTGAATAACCAGCATTTTTCATATTATCCATTTCTCAAACAAATCACGCAAATAGGACTCAAATTACGCTCCGTTCTCACTTTTAACAGTTTCGAAAAATCTCTCGCACGATTGTACTATACTGCATTGAGGTCTCAAAATTCGCAAGCAAAAAAGTACCGTCAAAATGACGTTTTTTCTTGACGTTCTTTGGGTTACTGACTGCGTTTGTAAGATATACAAACTGACTGACCATGGTTTTCTTGTTTCGAATAACATCTTCGAATAGATCTGTCCACAACAAAATTAATATACATTAAAAGTATTGTGAAACAAAGATTTTATGATAATAACTATATTCGAAGTGTGCTTGCAAAAAAGTCAATTCCAAATACAACAGCAGCCGTTGAAAATGAGTACTTTGGTTTAGCGAACAAAACGCACTGTTACGTCAGATACTTACCAGGAAGACGGAACGTATTCGTATTCAATTATTGTGACGTTAGACGTCAAAACAATATTAAAGTTTGCATGTGTTTTGAGTTCGACAGTATAGAGCATTGCCATTAATTATCAGGGAAGTTTATTTATTCTCCGCAAATATGGAGGACGGTTTCCAGAAAGGAGATGCACATAATTTGCCGAAGGTAGACGTGACGTAGTTTTTGATAATATTAGGGCTGTTCGTAGAACAATCACAAACCAGTCAAAGCCAATCAGCATTCAGCATTTGCAGTTTGCAAACTATTTCAGATTATTTCGACCAATCGATTAAGCGCTGACCGATTTGTGATTGTTCTACGAACAAACGCATTATGTAGTTGTTGACAAAGTGTTTTCTTTCGGCTTTCAAACGTTTTCAAAATTCCATCTCACTGCCGCAAACCATAATTTTCTTTTTGCTGTCTGCATTGGTTACTCAGAAGAATTTTCGTCAGCGTTCTATACTTGTCGGTTTGTGCACTCAGGCTCAAAACTCCACTTTCTTGCCACCATAATATTATTTATAATCCCGAGCCGTGTATCATATTTTATTTATCTTTATCTATGGCTACAGTACGTTACCTATGACTACAGCGCGTAGGTGACGTCACACTCTTTTTCTAGCCTCTACGCGTTTTGGCAAATTTGTTCAGCGAATAACGCGGAAAATATTTGACTATTTTTAAAAAAACTTTATAGGGGTTCATGCTTGGGTTCATGCGAGGGTTCATGTTACACCTATATCTACCATTTTCAATAAAAAACCTAAATTTTGTGGACAGACCCATTGTATGCAAAATTGTAGAGTAGGTTTGATAAAAAACTTTCATCAACAAAATTTTTTGACAACTGTAGGTCCCTGACTAACTGATAATGTTACACGTTTCAGCTGACTGACCTTTCTCACATAGCAAAATTCTTATTGCATTTACCAACTACAAACCAAATTTCAGCTTTAATAAAACAGTTGCAACTTAAAGTTTTTTCACAATTATAGGTCTGTCCACAAAATGTAGTTTTTTATTGAAAATGGTAGATATAGGTGTAACATGAACCCCTATAAAGTTTTTTAAAAAATAGTCAAATATTTTTTGCGTCATTCGCTAAACAAATTTGCCAAAACGCGTAGAGGCTAGAAAAAGAGTGTGACGTCACCTACGTGCTTATTCACTGTACTCATAATCAACGTACTGTAGCAATAGATAAAGATAAATGAAATATGACTGGTGTTATACACGGTTCGGCATTATAAATAATATTATGGTAGCAAGAAAGTGTAGTTTTGTGCCTGGGTGCACAAACCGACAAGTATAGAACGCTAACGAAAATTCTTGTGAGTAACCAATGCAGACAGCAAAAAGAAAATTATGGTTTGCGGCAGTGAGACGGGATTTTGAAAACGTTTGAAAGCCGAAAGAAGACACTGTGTCAACAACTACTACATAATATTATCAAAAACTACGTCACGTTTACCTTCGGCTGATTATGTCAATCTCCTTTCTGGAAACCGTCCTCCATATTTGCGGAGAATAAATAAACTTTCCTGATAATAATTGATGGCAATGCTCTATACTGTGATCGAACTTGAACACATGCAAACTTTTATATTGTTTTGACGTCTAACGTCACAATAATTGAATATGAGTACGTTCCGTCTTCCTGGCAAGTATCTGACGTCACAGTGCGTTTTGTTCGCTAAACCAAAGCACTCATTTTCAACGGCTGTTGTTGATTTTTTTGCAAGCACACTTCGAATATAGTTATTATCATATCGAAATCTTTGTTTTACAATACTTTTAATGTATATTTATTTTTAGGGAATCTGGCTGACTGACTCGGGGGTATTGATATATGAACTAAACATGACTTTGTCAAAATTTCAGCTTTAATAAAACCTCGAATAAAACTCATGGTCTATGATGAACATTTGCGCAGCTCGCATGATAAATCGTTGAGTAGTGTAGCCTAAAAATCGTATTCTGGATATTCTTGAGAATCAGTAAGTAGTCATTTTAAGCCCATAATCGAATGGTTTGTAAATTGAAAAATGACCCTTTTTTTGGTTTTCAACGGGGTTTTTAAAAACTATTGGTTCCTTCACACTGTTTTTTCGAAAATGTCTAATGAAAATGTGTACTTACTTTTCAGTTATCTTTGAAATTTTTCAAAATTTGTGGTCACGTATAGTGTGCCATGAACCGCAAATGGGAAATTTAGTCGAGAATTCATATTACATGAAGTTTGAATTGTTCAGCTCAAGTTTTTGTTTCTTGTTTTTTTGTGTCAATATTTCTTTCCGTACTAAAACAGCTGAGCACATACCATACAAGGAAACTACATACATTTCTTCAGAAAATAACACAGAAATCACCACAATCCGTAAAACCAGTAAAAAGTCACAGTCTTTTTTTTTAACCAGTCTAATGATCGAATAACAACCAGATTGAGGAATATCAATTCCCGAATTTACAAAGAAATCCTTTAAATATGAACATCAATCAATTCTACACTGAACAGAATGTTCGCTCAGGTAAAAACAGCCCCAAAAGCTGTTTTATTCGAGTCCGACATGCCCTCGGACATGCCTTACCTTAAAAGTATTGTCATCTTTATGCCTTGTCGACTTATTCTTCATATTGACATCAAAAAAGGTCACTATTTTTCACAATTCCGCAATAAATTCACTATTAATCAACGTTAGTTTTGATCAAAACCATGGATTTTTCTAAAATCAACACTAAACAACACAACTTGCAGACATAACCTCAACATCAACGGTAACATTTTGACGGATGACGGACCACGTGCAGCTACACTGTTCTACACTTGAAGTGTCCTTCTTCGGATGTGTTTTATACAGCGTTCGAGTCTTGAGATGTATAGTTTTTCTCACGTGTGTTCTTCAGAGTAGGACCGTCGTTTTACGAGATGCGTAATTTGCTCTCGTTATATCAATATATTTATTTCATACTGTACCATGTAAAGTGTCATTTACGGACTGGTTTTGGGACCGGTAAATGATACTACATGGTACAGTATGAGAGACTGTAAAATAATCACTTGACCACTCCAAAAATGACATTTTGCTACATCAAAGACTGTGATGTATGGTTTAGTGAACGCATAAGCATAATATTAATGATCAAGGCGTAAGTCACTTCATTAATGCATAGAGCATAAGAGATTAGGGTGTTTATGGAATGTGGTATTCAATACACAACAACTGTCAAACATAATTATCGCTTACCAGTAGCCGCGGTAATAGTTGATATTCTGGTCCAGGCATTCTCCAACATGATTTTATTTTTATGATCTACATGACCCAGATTCCAAATGCATGGAAACTGTTCAATGGTCTCAAAAAAAAAATCCTCCTCAAAACTCATCAGTCCACTAGACCAATTTCACTCAAATTCACCTCAATATTTCACCATTTCACCGTTGTAAATGACAAAAATAACAAAATGAAAAAACCAGTCCGTCCAGCAGATTGTCAATGTCATCAGACAGTCCCTGATCATGCATAATTTAGTGCATAAAACTTGAAAGTTGGGAACTTTTACGCTTATGCATTATGTTTATGCTTTAATCATTGATACTTATGTTCTCAGTAAACACTGTAGTTTGTATTTATACATTTAACTGTTATGACTTGTGCCCTAGAATAACGCTTTGATCAATAAGTTATGCTTATGCCTTCGCTAAACCCGCCATGAAATTGCACCAACACCAACATAGAATGTTGGTATAGTCTATTTTTTATAAGAACGGAAAATGACAAGCAGTCATTAGTAACTATTTGATTAGGTTGCCAGCCTGACTTGGCGCGTTCGAACTGTTAAGCTGTGTTTAACTACAGGACCGTATTCAGATATAAAATTGTAAATACATACTAGCTCTGTTCGGGTTTCGTCTCAAACGCTTTTACACCTTTTCAACCTCAATCGAGATTTGAACTGCGCAAACTCTAGTGATATAATTTTGTTATCAAAAAAACAAATCATTTATTCGAGTCAATACAGAAAACTAAACATATGTTGGGATAAGATAAGTCATGTTGTTTTTCTTATCCCCTAGATAGTTGAAAAAAATAAAACAGGCAGAAGTTCAACCTTCTTTTGGTTGATTCTAATTCCACTATTTTTGTATCCAGAGATAAAAACAGGTAGCTTGGGCATTGTCTCTTTTTCAAGAAACGACTCTTCATTCTCAATGTGCAACAATTTATAATTACGATTTACAATCTACGCTATCTACTAAAATGTACCTTTTTAGTTCCACTATTCTTTCCCGGAGATGTTATAAGCTCCTCGAAAGACAACAATCCTCATCCAAACTAGAATTATTATATCAAATTTCTACATAACATAAAGTATTTATACTGCTTCACTTACCTGTAAACCAATGATAAACAGATTAAAAAGCTTCTATAAAGTCCGAATAAACTATGAGTAGTGCACGTCTAAGACGACAGACGGGATCGTAGGGTAGGGAGGGGGGACCGGTTTTACATTCCATGCAATGGGACCTACATTTTAACGTGGACTTCGAACCACGGTCATCGACCCCATCGGAGCACAGACTGATCTACCATTGTGTACAGGAGAAACAGCCGCGCTCGCGGTGGAATCTACCGACTGGCGAGTGTGTATCTTTGTTCTTCGTTCCCTACGAGAATATCCGATTCTTTCCGGCCTGGTTACCGGCGTGAATAGGGAAAACGATTATACCTTTTGCACTCTGCCGTGTGAGTTCCGCTAAAATACCAGGCATTCGACTTTTTACGGTCTATTGCCATTGCTGTGGATCGAACCCAGCACCGGGCCGGTTCCCACTTACTGACCCAACGCTTTACACGTTGTGCCAGCCCGGCCGAACCTATGCGTTTTTTCACTTTTTCTGGAATGATTGAGGTTGTGGTGTGAGTAGATATGAAGTTTTCTGCTTTTGAAATGGCAGTAAAAGACTGTTTTTTTGCAAGAAAGTGGAGTTACGCATTATGCTGATTGAGCCGACGGTATACGCATGATACAAGGACGGAAATGAGTGATGAAATATATGTTTCCAAGAACTATAACAACAACAGACTCATCAGAAAGATAAACTATATTTAACCACTTCAGTTCAAGAGTCTTGGCTAAAAATCGGTCAAAGAATGGAAGCAATTATACAGTGTGTCCAGAATAAAATGATGTACATAGGGATATTGGAAACGGTAAGAGATACGACGTCGCTTAAATCGAAGAAAAGTTGTGTATTTGTATGCCCAAAAATAATCTACCTATGTTTTATTTTGAATCGATATCGTAATGTTGATACAGGGTGAAAAAGGAAAATGTCCATTTTTGAAAAACCACAATATTTTGCTTATTATGAAAGATAACGTTTTCAATTTTTCAGGATATAGGTAAGAGGATACGACGATTTTGAAAACGACAAAAAAAAATTGTAGGCCTTCTATGTCACGTCCGGCCGAGGCCGAGGTCAACTTTTGTTTTTCTTATGAGCGCCATACTAAATTTTTCCCATTTTCAAAATTCACTGCATTACGGTATCGATTTAAAATAAAACAAAGGTAGAATATTTTTGGGCATCCAAATACGCTACTTCTCTTCCATTTAAGCAAAGTCGTATCTCTCACCGTTTCCAATATCCCTATATACTACCATGTACATCATTTTATTCTGGACACGCTGTATGTCAAATTTACTGGATGCGCTTTTTCAATAAGGAGAAGATGACAAAACAAACAGTTTTTTTCAGTGGACGAAATCTATATTTCACACAATTTTTACCCTCCAATTTCCAATCGCTAATTTGCGGTTGATACAGCAAAAGTAGGACAGATACTTACTCACTACATTTAAATATTCCAACTTTTGGATACTTATTTACAAGGTCGTTTAAAGAATTTGTCATCGATGAAGCGATGGAATTGGATCATTTTCCTTTATTTTTGAGCTTTGTTTCCAATATGTTTTCTCAGTCGTTATGACAAATTGCTTCAACATGCTCTGAATCGAGACCCACTTTTTCGTATCTCTGCATAAAGGGCACCCAGTTCATGAGGGAGACAGTTTCGACGTGGACTCATCAAATAAAAATCAAGTAGGCTGTGGAGTTTTTTTATATAAAAGATGGTGACTTTGCAAATATCCAAAGATACGAAGACATAGCTTTTCAGTGTAGATATCACATAGTGATTACTCTTATAAATACATACATAATAGTGTATAACTATGGTTTATGATGCACTATGAATGCTTCTTCTTCGCAGTTTGGAAGGCGTGCTTCACTATCCTATGAATTGATTGGAAATATACAAATTCGAGGGAATATGTCTTGTATATTGGTACTTACAATGTGTTGCTTAGCGTGTCCATCTACATTCAAATTAGAAGTAGAACGCTCGGTGTTACCAATATGCCGAGGAATAAATTCTGAGAAAACTTCATTACTGTTTGTCATAATAAATATCTCCAATTTACCCCTATGCTGCTTCATCCTAGCAAGCTGATCTGTCCTCGTTTTACCCGCTCTAGATATAATTCCGTTATTACAAAAGGAGCTGCAAGACGTGCACACCGACTGACGCCCTATTACTGATCTAAAAAAAATACTGCAAGCTCATCACTAACTCTTACTTTTTCTACCTCAGAAAATGTTCCCTTCGTGGAAAACAGTACTTGGCCAAATTATTTGTAGCCAAGAATATCAACATCGTGGTCAGATTCAGTTCCGTCTTCACTTCACCCTCAAGGAAGCAGTACAAAAGGGCCACAAGAAAACCCTGATAACTCGCTGTAATGCGTTCCAAGGCCATCCATATTAGCTTCTACCCATCATGTAAATAGTCAACAGCAACCCGTAGTTGACCCCAAATAAAGGCATCAAAACCAGGGTGCTTTTGGCCCACTTGAAATATTTTCTTGAGTCTTTATCCACAACAGGGTGTTTAATTTTTTTATATAAAACCACTGAGATGTTTATGAAAAGTACCAAGTTCATCTGGAATCAGTGAAATAATATACATGGAATCATATAATAATATGTAAGATGTTACCAATACAGAAACGTACGAGGGAATTGTGAGAATATAAAATGCTATAGCATTGTTGTTCAGAGTCCAGCAATAGGAGTCGGCTATAAAAATGCGTGCGATGACGTAGGGAATGATGACCAATAGAGGAAGACCTTCAGAAAAACACTCTTTGCTAAAATGATTCAGATTAATTAAACTTACCCCATCCACTTGCTATGTAATACGCCAGATTTTTATTCGAATCGATAAAAAGGGCCTTGAGGATCAGATTGTTCAAGTATAGACCTACGATAAGTACCCATCAAAAGTTAGTCAAGGAGAAAAATTCCACCAGAGTTACTACGAGCTTACACTCGTAGTTGTTATTCTAAAAGGGGAAACTATATACACTGTGGGCCAAATTGAGTTAGAACCTAGTTTGATCCTTAATAACTTTTTTGTTTGTTTATGGATTCAGATGAATTTTGGATATGATATTGGTCAATATGTTCTGAATGTTCCTCCAAAATTGAGTTTTCGAATTTTGGACAGGACCGGACTTACGACGTTTTTATAAAATTGGTGCATTTAAGGTCGTTGCAAAAACGAACTGCGCCACGTACAGACCAACTGATATATTTTTTGAGAAGGACATTAGTGGGAAAAGGTATCCTGATAATATCAATATTTTAGAAACATAACCTAAGAAACTATGATTTTTTCTATATGATGGTGCTTGTCGGCATTAAAACTATTTCACTTCGTTTTGATCAAAATTTCTTGAAATTCCATTTCAACGTGGATTGTTTGTTGAAAATTGTTAACATTTTTGAGATTCCAGAGTTTGCCTGTCTGATTTTGAATACGTAGACATGGTTCTATATATGGAAGATAAATTCTCGATCAAACGATTAATGGAAAAGAACATTTATACACGGCAATGTTGCGGCCCCTTTCGAATTATCGAGTCAAATTAAACAAAGTTTAAAAACGAAAAAAAAAATAATAATAATTGGGTATTACTTTTTTTCCAAATTAAAAAATCTAAAATGTGAAAAAATCGACAAATCTCTAACAAACAATCCACGTTGCTATGAAATTTTAAGAAACTTTGATCAAAATGAAGTGAAATAGTTTTTATGCCGACAAGCACCATCATATAGAAAAAATCATAGTTCCTTAGGTTATGGTTCTAAAATATTGATATTATCAGTAGCCTAGTTTACACCGAAAGCTCGTTTAGTTCGGTCCGATAGGACCAAGTGGGTGGGGATAGTACGGTAGGACCAATGCTTGCTTCTCGTTCGTTTACACAGCCTTGCAACGCGTGAACTAAATGAGTACGCGCGCAATTCGTCAAACGTCAAAAACAAGTCGAAATTATTTATCAACACAATTCGTAATCAATAAAAACATAAGTGAGTACGCTCAGATTGCCTTGAGAAACTCAGAACCAACACAATTCACAATAATAACAATCAACATAACCTCATAATTTTGATCCAGATCGAATCAAATTTAGTTCGGTACACCTGCTGGCAAGTACCGAACCAAGAGCGGACAAGCTTAGTTCGTAACTGTTTACACCTTTCGAACCAAATATTTGGTTCTGATATAGTTCGAATTTAGTACTTGGTCCGCGGACCAAGTTGTCGGTGTAAACTAGGCTAGTGTAGTTTGTTATATAAGTGTAGGTTGCCAATTACTGCACTCGCTACCCCAGGTCAAGAGGAGGTGTATTTTGTAATCAGACCATGTCTTAACCTAACCTATAATCTATAATAAACCTATAATCTATAATATAATCACAGAAATCAACATTAGCTGCAGGCTACTAAGGCTACTACTCGTCTAGAAATTCCAGACTTGGCTCCTTCGTCGCCTCGTCCATAAACATCTCGACTCGTAATTTAAAATGTCATTTACCGGCTGTGTATCATACATCGTTTTGTTTCATACTGTGATAATTCTTTTTTAATCGGTTTAAAGTGCTTTCTTGTCAAATCATACACTTAGATGGCGCCAGCCAAACCATGTCACCACTTGGGTAATAGATAGGTTAATTATATGTTGCCAACATTCTATGTTAAGTAGTCAAGTTAATAATTGAAATTGCTATACCAATGCAATTTCACAGTCTTTGATGATGCAAAATGTCATTTTTGGAGTAGTCAAGTAATTTTTTTTTCACAGTCTCTGACAATGTAAAGTGTCATTTACCGCACGGGTTTTGGGTCCGGTAAATGATACTTCACGGTACAGTATGAAATAAAACTGTCTTATACAGTTTCGCTTCTTGTAGTCATGTGTATTTCAAATTATGTCGGTCCAAACTGTCTTCAGAATCAAAACTTGAAGATGATGAAGTATTATCGTCAAAAACTTCAGACAATTATATAATCCCTAATACTTTAACTTCACTATTGGATTCATTCATCGCTGATTTGTTTTTCTTTGTTTTTTTTTAGTTTAGAATATCTGCCCTAAATGCACTAACTCGTTTGATGAAATTCCTTTACACTGACAGCCTTATACCAGCAGTCCGCATACTCCACTATCCTACACCGAAATAACAAACACACCGATGTAGCAGTGGCGGCTCGCGGCATGACGCAAGTGAAGCGCCGCTTCACCTTGAATTATTATCTTTAGCACGAATTTCTTAATATAATAATATTCGATTAAAATATTTTTACTGATTTTAATTCCGCTTCTGGTCGCCGAATGTCAAAAAGCACAGTTATGGTTAACCATGTAATCCACTAAACTACTACTTGTTTATCAGCTAGCTATCTTTGTTTTAT
Source organism: Orchestes rusci (assembly GCA_958502075.1). Lineage (NCBI taxonomy): Eukaryota > Metazoa > Arthropoda > Insecta > Coleoptera > Curculionidae > Orchestes > Orchestes rusci. The sequence goes on from OY293311.1 coordinate 10,238,534, forward strand.
TTGGCGGCTGAAAAGAGAGAACAATAAAGTATCAGGTTGTCCGATAGTAGGTCCTTGCGAAAACTGTATAACATGCGTCCGACCATCAACGTTTAATGACATCAGCTGCTGCCTGCAAATATGAATTGAATACCGAGCTTTCAGTAAGTACCATGACATACTAGGCGATAAGTCGCAGAATTTAGCATTTTTCCGATTTTTATGTATACGTTTTAATAGAATAACTTGGCAGAAAATCGCAAAATTCTGCCTTTTTCGCCTAGTATGTCATGGCACTAAGGTAGTTTTCCTAAGACACTAAGACGCGCAGTTCAAAATTCAGCGCGGCAGCTTCATAACATCCATCGGTTACCATGGAAACGTCACGTTTGCTCTATCGATTTGCCGCAAATAAATATTATAGCGTTTTCGATTGGTAAAATCGGGCAGCACTGGTGCAACACTCGGGCAATATTTATGTTCGATTGGTAGAAATCGAGCGGATTTGTATGTTCGATTGGGAAACCGGGTCAATGAGTTTTGCACTCAGTGCAGATTTTTCGGCACAAGGTCTTTGAGCTCGTGCTGGTATAGTGCAATTTCAGTGCATTAGCAAAATTGAAAAAAAACATGAAAAATGGTGGATATAAACGGCGCGTGAGGTGATTCTGTGAGTGGACAACAGATTTCGAGTTAGTTATTATTGTTGGAATCTAGTAGTGCCGGAAAAAAAGAAATACTGGCGTTGACGAGTTATGGAAAACTAGTACCTACTCAAAACTAAATTAATTTTATTTAAAATCTGGTGCATATACCTAATTTCTCAAAAAAATGTTTCCTAGTATCTATGATCTATATAATACAAAACTATTGATTGGTCTCAAGATTTTGTCATTTGGCAATGAGAAATGGACTTCTAATTAGTTTAGTTTTAGAGTCACTTCAGCCGCTACGCAGAGACAACATAATATTAGATTTTCAAGAAGTTTAATGATTCCAATTTCAATTCAATCGGAATTTTACCGTGCAGTATTATAGCACACGATGAAAAATGTATGTTCGATTGGGATTGCCCTAGAGCAAATTTTCATCATAACTGGTTTTGCCCGAGGTCAAACCCAGTGCAACCCTTGTTTTCCCAATCGAAAACACCATTAGTTTGAAGCGGAAATTCAGTGCGCGTCTCGCGTCTTCGCGCGTTTTCAGACGTTTAGTTCAGGCAAGCGGTTTTGCAAATAAAATCGGAAGTCGGTTTCGTTTTTTGTCATGTTTCCCGTATATGATCCGGTATAAGTCATGCTCGAAAAGCCATTTTCGAGATGGACAAATGACGATAAAAAGGACTTTTTAAATTCGAATAGACCGTCGCCGGAACTTAATGTGACAAAAACTTCTAAATCCAAAAACAGAGTGTTCACGCGGAAATTTCGTAACGAATGGTATTTTCGAGACTGTAACAGTCCGGAATTTTTTAGGTTATAGAACTAGAGCCGTGTACTATTTAAGAAATATGTATTATTTCAAATGATGCCAACCCACCCGATTTTTCGGTTTAGGTATCTCCCGCCTTTCAAGTGATAGTACCATAGAAGGTGATTTTACGTGTATTCTACATCATGCATGTTGGGTGTGCTGTGCGCCGTGCGGTGTGGTTGAAATTTCCGCAATGTTTCCTGTATATGACTCCGCGTGTGTGTTTTATTGGAAACCCCGATAAACGAGAGTTTTTAAGTTGTGAAAAACCCTCCCAACTGTTGAACATTAATAAAGTGGTAAACTGGTAAAACAGTACGAAAGAGTTTACCACCAAAAATTTAAAAAATGGTGGTAGGTATTCCGAATTTGCGGGGTTGTTTGGAAGCTATTACTTAAATAAAGTTTTCTGCGTTCCTTGTCTAATGATTGGCGTTCGTGGTGGAGTGTGGAACAAAACTGGATTTGCCGATCTTGGTAAATTCTCTCTCTCGTTTTTCGGTTTGGAGAGGGAAATTCTGCTTAACCTGTTTTGAAAGCCGCGAGCCGATAACTGAATAGTGTATAATAAAATGGTGGATGCGCCCGGACAATTTTTCGCCTGCGGCGCTTTTTTTCGCCACCGGCGCTTTTTTCACATCAGTCTGCTTCACCTACTTACAACACCGCGAGCCGCCACTGCGATGTAGCATGATACAAAAGTTTGTTTTGATATCGTACTATGTAGCACAGAATCATATTTAGCAACAAGAAACAGCAAGAGCGTACCCAGGATCTGAACTAGGGAGGGGGGCGTTAGGGAAGGGCCGGCTCAAAAAAGATACAATGCGTATTCTATATTTTTCTTTTTATAGGTTTAAGCATTTTCCATAAGTATCTAACTTTTTATTACAGTATCCTAGAGGTTTTTATTTTGTTTTTATTTTGTCACCACTTTTGATGCCATTTTCTTTGTTCCATGAAGTTCTAGGGGGGGCAGCTGCCTCACCCTGCCCCTGCTTGAGTACGCCCTTGAGAAACAATGTAAGATTGCAAAATGGCTGGTCGAGATAATAACATACTCGTCCTTCAAATGATAATTATCACACTCACTTCGGAATGTACATGGAAATGAGTTTTCCCATCCAAATCCATAAAATCTTTGCGAAGACCATATTTCTAAGTCCATATTTAAAAAGGGCATCCTTGAGAATTTGCATGGAGTATCTCAAAATGTATGACGCAAACCAATTCATCTGGAGTATGTTTCTTGCGCAGTGCAGTCAGAGCTGTCGCGATTACTTTTAAAATGTAATTCAATTACAATTACCAATTACCTTGAGTATGACAAAAGTAATTCAATTACCAATTACTAAAACAACTCACAAAAGTAGTTCAATTGCCAATTACGACCAAAAGTAATTGATTCTTTATGAAATTACCACATGCCAATTACTGATTTTGATTCGATTACTTTTGAAAGTAATCGAATTACTTTTTGGTAATCGAACTACTTTTTTAGTGGTTGAATTACCTGAAAAGTAATTGAATTACCCAAATCCAAGGAAAACTATATTTGAGTAATTTAATAAGTATGTACAAGGTGATTCATTTTCAGCGACAGGGTGCAATGCAGTTCTCGTAGACTATTCATCATAGAGAATCAGGAAAAAAAATCTGAAGAGTAATGTGAAAACAGAAAATCGTCAACATTTCGGTTTTTTTACCTGTGAGATACCAAAACAGAATATGGAAACCGACTTTGGACGATATTCTCTACAAAACTGCCCCCGACGCTTCTCTACAAGTTGTCAAATAAGACAACCACAGGCCATCAAACTTGATGTTACTAAATTGCCTATAACTTCGAAATTCTTTAACCGATTTGACTGTTCTGTGGCTCATTTTAAAGAAGAAAATCAACTGGTTCTGACGCATGTACTCGAAGTTGATTTTATTTGTTTTAGCCGACCACACAACATGAATCGTAAAAGTCAAACCTGTATTCTTTATCAAACTGGCAGTCACGTGACCAAAAAACAATGGCCGACTATTAAACTACCGCCACACTCACATCAGTTCATGAGATTCAAGATTCAAGACTTCTACGGAGAACGCCACGGCGTTTACAACGGCAAAAGTAAATCCGAAAAACGAACGTCTCGAGCAAAAAAGCGTTTCCACTAACAGATACGAAAGTGGTTTGATTATTCTCCAAGTAATTTATTTACTTTTCAAAGTAATTCAATTACTTTTCAAAGTGATTGAATTACTTTTCCAAGGAATTGGAGCACTCTTAAGGTAATTGAATTACTCTTCGTGTAATTGAATTACTTTTCAAAGTAATTGAAGCACACTGAAGGTAATTGAATTACTCTTTGATCTTTGAGTAATTGAATTGTCTGCGATATATTGAAACCAATTACTAATTACAATTACTTTATCTCAGTAATTGAAAAAACAATTACAATCACTCTTTTTGAAAAGTAATTGGATTAAAGTAATTCAATTACCAAAAAGTAATTAAATTACATTTTTCAATTATTGTAATTCAATTACCGACAGTTCAGTCTCCTTATTCAATTAATGTGCAGTCTCCTTATTCAATTAATCATGATTATAAAACATTTGCAGCTAAGACAACACACTTGATTCGTAGCATTATAGCCAAGGCCGCGATAAGCGAAACAAGAGAAACTCCAAAGCCGATCTCACTGAGTATGGCTATCAGGTCCAAAGAATTTGCTGCCAGTACACTGTCAGTTTCGTCGTGTTCACTATTATTGGCGAAAATTGTGACCAGTTTATCGTCATAGCAGTTGAAATAGTTGGTGTAATACGTATCATCCTTTAAAAACCATGTTTCTTTTTCTGTACATTGCTTTGTTGCGTTGAATTCCTTCGGATGGTAGAAATTTATTAGATTACCTTGGTATCATGAATCGTTGAATTCACAAGAACGATCGAGACTTCCCTCGTATATGTGTCTAGTCATGTCATGTCAATATTGTCAATTCAATTGTTAGGTTAGAGCAAGAGCACGTGTTTTTAAATCTTGTTTACTTTTTACTTACGTTTAGTATTTCACATTTTGGTATACCCACATTTTTATTGAATTTAATCAATTTTATACAGAATTAAGTGCTAAAACAAAATGCCGAAAAGCAAACGAGACAAGAAAAGTAAGTAACTTCATTAATTAAACAAAATTTCCCATTCTAACCCCACATTCACCCCCCAGTTTCCCTGACAAAAACGGACAAGAAAGGGCTGGCATTGAAACAACGGATTGTTGATGATGTCAGGAGCTGCGTCGAAAAGTTTTCAAGTGTTTATTTGTTCTCGTTCAAAAATATGAGAAATGAGAAGATGAAGGAAGTGAGGGAACAGTGGAAACCGAGTAGGTTTTTTTTCGGGAAGAATAAAGTGATTGCCATTGGCCTGGGTAGAAACAAGGAGGGGGAGGTTGGGGAGGATTTGCATAAGGTCAGTAACTCGGTCAGTAGTAGTGATGAGTGTTTGTTGATTCCATAATATTCACTTCGAACAATTTCTGTAGATTAGGATGATCTTTGTAAAACGGTTTTACTAGTTTTCAGAACATCTTAAAGGCCAGTGTGCCTTATTATTCACAAACGATGAAAAGAAAGTAGTAACCGAATGGTTCGAATCATATTCCGACGAAGATTTTGCCCGGTCAGGATTTAAAGTCAACAAAACGGTTGTTTTAAAAGAGGGCCCCTTAAAACAGTTCAGTCACGCTATAGAACCGTATTTGCGTACCACACTAGGCATGCCCACCAAACTAGAAAGAGGTTTGTGCTTGATATTTTTATAAATACAGGGTGTCTTAACTTAACTTATCCGCCATAGATCAGCAGGTGATAATATAAATGAAAATAAGATTTGTCTGGTAAGTGTGGTGGCAAATGCTAATCGTTAAAAAGATACAGGGTGTTGAAAGTGAAACTTTATTTTCGAAAAATTTCAATAATGTTCAAACGGATAAAGATAACAGATTCATAATAGGTATACAAGCGTTTTCGAAGGTGAGAAATCCGAATTTGGTATTGGTTTGAACCTGATTCCAAGAGGACGCCGGCCTACGTACTTGATGATGAATTAATGTTTTCATATTTTTTCAAACTCTTGACTTGAGACTGTTTTGACTTCATACTTGGACGTAGAAAATGTACTCTTGATGAATATCGATATCTCAAGTCGTTCTCGAGATATTCGACTGTGAAAGTAAAAATAACGGAAATCCGGTTATCAAAACGAGAACTCAATTCACTCAAACTATCTAAAAACAATTTAATATTCTCTTTAATAGATTTTGAAAGTGTCCGCCCTTGTGTCCGACATTTATCTCAATACATTTTCGCGCTTTCTTCGTTGTACTCTCAACAACCTTTATCGACTAATATTAATTTGCCACCACATTTATTGGACAAATCTTTTTATTTTTATCACCTGCTGCTCTATGGCGGATAAGTTATGGGACACCCTGTATAACTGTGTAATACAGGGTGTCCACTGAATAATGCAAAACCACAGATTCTCTAATTATCAGTCCAAACGTTGATAATAATCACGATACACTCACAACGGCATTATGATCACTCGCCGAACAAATTTTGAACAGAACAGCGCATGACGTAATATGGTGACACAATGGATCAAAAGCATAATTTATATCAAGGATAAATAGTTGGGAAAGGCGTATTTGTTTTGGTTTCGAGTTAATAGCAGCTGATAGATAGAGTAGATGGCGCCTTCCGTGGTACGGGGTTATTCATTATATTTTGACCCCCACCTACAGCTCTTATTATGAGTAGTAGAAAAAAACTTCACATACAAAAATTTTAGGTCTTTTTAAGTAGTGTCTTTTGTTTATAGCGGAAATAAAAAATCGACTTTACAAAATTGACAAAAACGATGAAGTTATATTTTTTTTCAAATGGAACACCCTATATATTATTGGCTAAAATGATAGATCTTTTTCTTCTGCTTCAAAATATATAATATGTTGGTATGCTGTTCAGCTGATTTTGCGCTATTCAAGTTCAAAGTCACATTCAACCCATTCAGAAACCTTAGCCAGACTCAAAGCTTCTTGTTTTTTGTCCCTAAAAGAACAAATTCATTCAAATACAGCGACTGGAAAAATTACTCGAAAAAAGTGCCACTGTCTGTCTCATAGTACAGGGTAATTAGCTTATTCAAACTAAAAACAAAATATAAAGCTGAAAATTTGTTTGAAGGTACATTATGGGTAAGTGAATGAAAATTAATGTCTTGCACCCTGTGCGTGATAGTGGGGTGATAGGGAGGGGGTAGAAATGTGCCCTCCTTTAGTTTTTCGCTTATAATTTGAAAACTGTTCCTCGTAGCGAAAAATTTTCCACACAAAAAAGAAAGCCAATAAAATTTAATACCAAATAAGTTGTGATCATTTTTTCGCTAGAATGCACCGTTTCCAAGATATCTGGTTTCATCTGTCAGTCATTCCAGAAAAAAATTATTCCGTCCTACTTTTTTTGTCATAATTCCCTTTTTGACAGCAGATATTTCAAAAACACTGCATTCTTAAGAAAAAAAGGTAGGAACTTTTTATGTAGAAAATGTTTAATCAAATATAATTTTGATACCTTGAGAACTGATCAATTAGCTTATCTAGATGGTCCTGGTTCATTTGGCTGATTCCGAGGCTGATTCTTATGATCCTTATTCAAAGAGCATTTCTATATCTCCGACTATTCTTCCTCGTTACCTAGCATGGATGATCATTGGCTGCATGCTTCACCATTGCATTTTCCACACATGGCGATGCATGAAAGTTCTTTTTGGCGACAGTCACATCTTTGGCCAAGGTCAGTTTTACAGTTACAAAAAACCAACTTCAATACATTTTCGGGTGCCAAAGGGTCAAGTGTAGGAATTGGCACTAGTTGTCCCTCTCATTTCTTCCATCTCCAATCAGTAGCAGGAAGTTCGCTACCCCAAGCCCAAGTTGCTCGGCTGCTTCAGGTGTTGGTGGTAGTATCGAGAGATCAAACTTTTCAGAAACTGGTTGTTTAGCTATAACCTTTTTATAACAGGTAAATCTGAATTTACTCAAGTCTTCTGAAGAAACTCGACCGGTATATAATAATTTGAGAAAATACTCTCTGGCTTGAGCAATATCTTCTTTGGTTGCATTTTCATCATTGAATGCAGAAACCTTCGGTCTTGAAGTATCGTTTGATTGCAAACGTTTAAAAGCTTGTTTTTTGTCTTTATTAAAAAGTGAAGACGTAGTATCGCAACCTGTAACTGCATGGAGAAAAGCATTGTGATTTCTTACATCCCCAAGTGATTCTTGGAGTATTTTGCTACTGAGGACTTTTTGTTAACTTAAACTTTGTTGCTGGTATTAACATAAAACATTCGTCACAACTTCTTGCTACAGCTATCATTCTGACCAGATGATCAGTGTCATCTCCGATATATAGCTCCTTTCTTATTTTCATTGAAAAATGTGCAAACTGTATTAATGATGTGGGTATCGGTAATGATCGGCATCCCCCAGAGAAATTTAATTTTAAATCTAGCAGCTGTAGGTTTGGCGGCCATGAATGAAATAAAGTTAGTTTTGTTGAAGGTATTTTTTAGAGATTCTGACTGCGTAGTAGAAGGAAAAATGGAATCACTTACAACAATATCCACAGACCTCTTTGTCATTTTTTCTTCTAACATGTTCTGCATTCTTCGTATACCGTATTCACTTTCATTGTAACCATCAAAATTGAACTGTCATAGCCATAGTTTCTTTTTATATATAGTCGATTTAACTGTCACATATTTGGGATAACGAACCAGGTTTTGGCCAAACTACTCTATGAAGAGAAGTAGAAGTGAAGGTGGACCCCGTCCATTTGGCGGACAATATTCCTCTAGGATAGCAATCAAAGATGACTTTTTCCCTTTTCTCATTAAAATAGAAGCAAACAAAGATTTTGGCCGTGGAGCCAAAACTTATAAACCGACTGGAAAGATGAGAGCGGCGCGCGATACCGTCTTCTCTATCCACCCGCTACGGGTCCCCACCACTCCGCTCAGGCTGCAACGCCAAAAATTAGGAATTGCTTTACCGAAAGCTATCGTTTCACGAATGTTTAGCTTTATATTTTGTTTTAAGAAATCTTCACTGTAGGCGGGCTAATTACTCTGTACTATCATGGCCTGGTCCTGGTACTCAATTCTCCAATTAATTCGTATACGAATATGCATTTAATTTCCTACACAATTCGAATAAGGATTTAATTGGAGAATTGAGCAGCTGGACTCATACGGTAGAATCCAGATCAACGAAATCGAAAACGAAATGTAATTTTCATGAGACTTTGAACCGAGAAAAAAATAACAATCTTTGAACTTGAATAGCGCAAAAACTATTGAAACAAACATATTTGGAATCAGAAAAAAAAGATCTATCATTTTGGCCATTAATATACAGGGTGTCCCATTTTAAAAAAATACAGCTTCATCAGTTTTTTCATTGTTGTAAAGATGATTTTTTATTTCCGCTATTGCCAAAAGATAGTAGAAACACCAAACACTTTTGTATTTAAAGTTTCTTTCTTCCACTCATAATAAGAGCTGTAGGTGGGGGTCAAAATACAGGGTGTACCAGAAGTAATGGGACCCATACTTGTCTATTCCGAAAGTTGATATTAAGAGACATACAGGGTGCCAAAGTTGAATTTTAATTTTTGAATTTTTCAAATTACTTTCGAAATAATCAAGATATTTTGATAAAATTTTATATATGTTTGACATGCAAAATTCATATCTGGCCTTGGTATGGGTCTTACATGTAGGGGGCGCCACTCACACATCTTTCCACTTATTCAAATAGTTTGTACGCACTCGAACATTTTTTTTAAATTGAAACAAATATTTTTCCGTCTTTGAGGAAGTCGATAGGATTAACCTTTTTCATGATATTTGCCCTTGAATGTTGCCCTGCAATGTTGTTTCGAATGGAAAATTTTGAAAATTAACATAGGGGGCAACGGGGTTTTCGATGTCATGATAATTTTGACAAGTGTCTCGAAACATTGAGCATTCAAGCTAATGTCAAAATTACCATGATAACGCCGTTTTCAAAGCCTTTTATGTTCATTTTCAATTTTTTTTATTTAAAACCACATTGCATGGATTACTTCAAGTTCAAATATCTTGAAAAAGGTTACTCTTAGCCACTTCTACGAAGTATACCTTTTTCATGTAGACATGATGAAAAAATCCTCGAAAAAATCATTCTTTCAATTTTAAAAAAATGTACGAGTGCGTGCCTATTTGAATGAATGAAAAGGTATGTAAGTGGCGCCTCCTACAAGTAAGAGCAATTCCGTGATCTGAATTTTGCATGCCAGACCATATACCAAATTTCTTCGATAGTTGATCATTTATTTTATAAGTTTATTATTTATTTTGAAAAAATCAAATATTGAAATTTTATTTTGACACCCTGTATCTCTGTTAATATCAACTTTCGGATGTGACAAGTTGAGGCCGATCGCAATATTTTTGTGTGAGGAATCTACTGTCACCGTATGTCCCATTACTTCTGGTCCACCCTGTATAATACACCCTGTACATCAAGTTTGTTTCAAAGGACGTAACTTTTGCGGTTCACTGTATCGCTTCTAAATTTTTCACTCAAGAAAGGTCCACTTTGTTAAAATTGCTAGAATGTCCTTTGTCTTGGTTATTATCAACTCCGATATCTTTCCATAGATAATCTGTGATTTTGTTTGGCACCATTAATATACAACTAAGCCCGAAAGCTAATGTTTTGTTATAGGAGTAGTAACGTTAATCAAAGACTTCGAAGTTTGTAAAGAAGGCTCCATTCTGACACCAGAACAAGCGAAAATCTTAGAATTATTAGAAGAAAAAATGGCAACATTCAGGTTGATTTTGAAAGCAAGATGGACGAAGGGGGAGGGATTTGAGCTGCTGTCGGAGGAGGATGGGAGCGGTGAGGACGAGATGGACGAGGACTAGTGTAAATAGATATTTGTTTTGCAAAAGGCGTTTTATTGTTGAAACTTACCGGCTCGAATCCTATAATGTACTCGGGGCAAGGGTTATGATGAAATAGGATCAACCAAACAAATTGAAAGAAAATAAAGAAAAAATAAAACTCACCTCCACTTGCAGGGTCTACAATGGGCACCTCACTATTCAACATTGTTCCGTATTCTTTCAATCATGTGTCCATATGTTTGGCAATTTCTGCATCCTGCTTGTTGATGGAGTCCTGTACATTTGTCTTGAAGGACATTTCAATCTGGAATGGATATTTGTTACGCAGCCCTTAATTACCTTAGCATAGAGAAACTCAATCAATAATGATTCTGTTTTAATTTTTTTATTGCTAAGGTGTGCCAGAGGTCTGTACAAGCATATTGGATTATCGTATTGATGAGCGCCAATCGGAGCAAACAAATTTAGTGTATTGAAGGAAACAAAATATGAATACATTAAGTTTTCCGACAAGACCAAGGTTTGAATAGCGTCGTTATGAAGGGAATTCGATCTAGTTTTTTTTCTTTCTCTACAATTTATGACGTGTTTTGCAAGCAAAACTGTGCAGGTTTATTCCTGATATCTCAAAAATGAAAAATATTATGATCCTCGCAAGTAATGAAAAATTTTCGAATTTCCAAATCCCGTAATTTTTTCTGAAAATGACACTCAATTTTTGCAACTTTTCAAAAACGGCAAAACTTTTGAAAGGATTGACCGATTCTAATGAATTTTGAAGGGAATTCGATCCACTTTCTCAACGAATTTTTTTTAATGAAAGGTTAAAATCTAATTTTTTAATTTCTCCCTGGACACTAAGACGTACCTTGATTAGCACTCAATATAGTTGGAACATCATCACTGTATTGATTTTCTCGAATATCAAACAACTAAACATTGAATGTAAATACTTTACATCGAGTGTCAATGTAATCGAAAATCAAAGACGTGCCATATCCAGACACTTTTCTATTTCCATATTAATTCCCATTCAGATCTCATTTTATGCAAATGTTACCAAGTCCGTTACTACTCCGCTGGCTAATTGAAGATAAGATTACGCAAATCGCAATCTTCTGTTATTTTTAGATAAGTAAGGGACAGTTTTTTAAGGCTTGTATGATGAAGAATCTATGTCAAGATGAGTTAAAAAAAAAACGTCAATAATGAGCCACTCTAAACCGTCTCTATTTCTATTTGTTAAAGATTCTGATATTCCTCGTTTATTCCCAGGCCTGCCCTAATGATCGCAATCTGAATAGTTTATGAAAAGATGAAAGAAACATGAACTTCGTTTGACACTCATTCAAGTAATGTTCTATCATTTTATCTCTGAATGAGAAATCAATTGAGATCACGGTATCACTTCATCAATAAGATCTTTTTCCGTAAATAAATGTACGATTGCTTTTATTGTATACGCGCCCATATCTCCATCCGTTCATCCCACTGATCTAGTGGTTCATACACAATAATTCACTCAAGGGAAGGAGTAGTGCAGGTGAAATTTTGATGTCCTGTGAGCAGAGCTGTCGCAATTACTTTTAAAATGTAATTCAATTACCAATTACCTTGAGTATGACAAAAGTAATTCAATTACCAATTACTAAAACAACTCACAAAAGTAGTTCAATTACCAATTACGACCAAAAGTAATTGATTCTTTATGAAATTACCACATGCCAATTACTGATTTTAATTCGATTACTTTTGAAAGTAATCGGATTACTTTTTGGTAATCGAATTACTTTTTTAGTGGTTGAATTACCTGAAAAGTAATTGAATTACCCAAATCCTAGGAAAATTATATTTGAGTGATTTAATAAGTATGTACAAGGTGATTCATTTTCAGCGACAGGGTGCCATGCAGTTCTCGTAGACTATTCATCATAGAGACTCAAGAAAAAAAATCTGTAGAGTAATGTGCCCAAGAGAAAATGCTGGAAATATATTTCAAGCTTCTAGGATCGCCGCAAGGGGGCGTAACGGTACTGTGAAAACAGAAAATCGACAAGACCTCGATTTTTTTCCCTGTGAGATACCAAAACAGAATATGGCAACCGACTTTGGACGATATTTTCTACAAAACTGCCCCCCGACGCTTCTCTACAAGTTGTCAAATGAGATAACCATAGGCCGTCAAACTTGATGTTACTAAATTGCCTATAACTTCGAAATTCCTTAACCGATTTGACTGTTCTGTAGCTCATTTTAAAGAAGAAAATCAACTGTTTCTGACGCATGTACTCGAAGTTGATTTTATTTGTTTTAGCTGAGCACACAACATGAATCGTAAAATTCAAACCTGCATTCTTTATCAAACTGGCAGTCACGTGACCAAAACACAATGGCCGACTATTAAACTACCACCACACTCACATCAAATCATGAGATTCAAGATTCAAGACTTCCACGGAGAACGCCACGGCGTTTGAAACGGCAAAAGTAAAACCGAAAACCGAACGTCTCGAGCAAAAAAGCGTTTCCACTAACAGATACGAAAGTAGTTCAATTATTATTCTCCAATTAATTCAATTACTTTTCAAAGTAATTGAAGCACTCTGAAGGTAATTGAATTACTCTTCGTGTGATTGAATTACTTTTCAAAGTGATTGAAGCACTCTGAAGGTAATTGAATTACTCTTCGAGTAATTGAATTTTCTGCGATATATTGAAACCAATTACTTATTACAATTACTTTATCTCAGTAATTGAAAAAACAATAACAATCACTCTTTTTGAAAAGTAATTGAATTAAAGTAATTCAATTACCAAAAAGTAATTAAATTACATTTTTCAATTATTTTAATTCAATTACCGACAGCTCTGCCTGTGAGGTTGTTTATTATAATGTAACAGAATTACATTAAGAATTTGAATTTTTGTGCTGTATGTTTCTGTCTTGAGTTATTTTAATTCTACCAGAACATATTATCGCCGTTTAATTTGGTTGGACTGTCCCACCGGGAACAAGATCGATCTGTTTATAGAAATCTAAACATAGGGAAAAATTTGTTAGTATCAAGCTTAAATACTTTCTAGGAACTCCCGTTTATACCGGACTAGATGTCAATTTGCTTATCTTAAAGAGAACACCGGCCTTATACACTCTGTGCACTGTGTGTAAATAAAAGTCCCGGAACATTCAATTATTTCGGAAATTGTGCACAATACAAAAAAAAACATCCGATATAACAGTTGTAGGACTTGAAGCTTGAAGAAATCTATCAAACTAGTTATCTTACAATTTGCAATTATACAGGATGTTCCAAAAAGTTGTGGTATAACCGGAAGTGTCAAAATCTCGAAAATATTTGAGCTTGCATGATTGTCCCCATATTGACATATCGTTCTGTCAAAATTCCTATGAAAAGTTTTCAACATACAGATCGATCCTGTTCCCGGTGGATCACTCTGTTTACAGGGCTTTTCACTTAAAACTCCGCACGCCAATATCTCGGAAACAGTGTATGTCGTCAAGTTGATATTTTTCAAAGTTTAAAAAATTTGACGCCTACTGAGGGCTAAGCGTCGCGACGCGTCAAAAATATCGATCGAGTGCAGATTGCAGGGACTTTGAAATTACGCGCATGCGGAAGGACAACTTATTTTTTAACTTTTTTGTAATTTACCCGAACCCATTTCACGAGTTGATTTTAAGTAAAAATTTCTTGATTGACAAAAAATTCCGTAATCGCATTTTTTGTCAATAAAGAAATGTTAACGCTAAACATGTATAACTCAGAAAGGAGTATAATAAATAAATTCGAGTAAATACCAATAAAATTTACTAATAACATGGACCTACGTAATTTCAAAGTCCCTGCAATCGATTTATATTTTTTAACGCGTCGCGGCGCTTAGTTCTCGATAGGCGTCCTTTTTTTTAAACTGCGGAAAATATCTACTTGACCCCATGCATTGAACACTCTCTACAGAAATTGAATGTCTATATTCGTTTCTGAGATATTGGCGTGCGGAGTTTTAAGTGAAAAACCCTGTATAGGTTCAAAAGTATATCTCAAATTCCTATCTTCTCAAAACCTTTCAAATTTAAAGTTTTATCTTAATAGCCTAAAGCCCATAGATCCTTATTCGAGGCCAAGCTATTTGTAATTAACTAATGGGACATGTCAATTAAGGCATTTTCTATATCAATAAATCTGGCGCACAAATTATACTTTATTCATAAATATAAGCTTAATCTTAATAATTAATAAGCGATTATGTAAAAATGAAGTAATCGCTTTTGAAAGTGGCGTCATACATTCAGTATTGTTCTAGTCTACGTCGATTTGTCCCTCTCTTTGAGTTGTTCGTTTCTCCATAAGCCCCAAATTCTGGATACTGAGAAAATCTTGTTTTTTTTCCACAGTCTAATCACCGAACTTCGGTGGTCTATTGGAATGTTGCAGAATATACAGGTTGGAAAAAAATTCTGGAATATTGCTAATATCTTCGTAACCGCTAGCATTTTTTTGATACTCATATTTCAATGAGGAATTCGTTTTCAAGAATATACAGGGTGAGTCAAAAATAAGATCAACTTTTTTATTTTAAATGGATCACCCTGTATATTTTTATGGATATCTATGAAATTTTTTGGAACAATTTTAGTGAGTGATGATTTTATTTGTTTATCGGTCAAAATGACAGAGTTATACCAATTTGATTACATTTATGCATTTATGTTAATTCACGCAAAATTCAATTGAAATGTAAGTCAATATGTAACAATCACATGTTTTTGCTTCTACAGCGTGCCTTGAAAAGTATTAAGTACATAGACAATTCAGAACAACAAAATAAAATAAAAAGCCGTTAAACAACCCGAACAATAATTACTAATATTTGGTACTTCAACCCAATGATCTAATAAGTTCATTGCTTCAAACGAACTACAATAAAAAAAAAATTATGAATTATTAAAAATCAAATCCGCTATTTTATCAAATGTTCAAATTGTTTGCCATGATTAGCTAAACAATATCCAAGCTTATCCCTAAATTTTTTCAAAACATCAAAAGAATCCCAATGAATTTAATGAATAACAGTTTTCATTTTATTCTCATACACTTTATTTTTCAAATGTCCCCACAGATAAAAGTCTAGAGGGTGGAGGTCCGGGGATCTAGTGGTCCACTCAATTGCACCTCTTCTTCCTATCCACCGATTCGGGATAGTTCGGTCCAGAAATTGACGCACCAGTAGGCCAAAATGCGCAATCATCATTAAGATCTCAATTTTTTATTTTGGATAGGTATAAGGAGCAAACCTTCTAATAATTATTGCAGTCTAGTTCTTACAAAAATAGAATTGGAAGAATTTTACTCACAGTACAGCTTAAGTAATTGACCAATTAAACAAATTACGTAACAACGTAACCATTTAAAACCAGTTGCCTTACTTCTTTACTAAAAAAGGTATTACTTAGATCGCTGAAATTGTTTCAAAAAGATCTATCGATATTCATAAAAATATACAGGGTGATCCAGCTAAAATAAAAAAGCTGGTCACATTTTTGACTCACCCTGTATATTTTTGAAAACGGAATTATATTCGTTAAAAGTTATGTGGGTGGTCAAATTTTTTTCATAAAAATGTTTGCGGTTTGGAAGAGATTAGCAATATTCCAGACTTTTTTTCCACCCTGTATTTTTTTAATAAGCGCAGATCATGGAGACAATCCATCAGGTCTGTTAACCATGAATTTTGTTAATATTTTACCACGCATCATGTACACAGCTCTATAATCATCTCTCTCTCTAAATAATTACATTCCCTCACGCCACTTTCTCACTCAACTTCAAAGTCAGCAGCACACTAACTCAGCTTCCTATGATACTTCATGAGATAATTAAGCGCTTATTCCTCTAGGCGCATGTTAATGTTGTTGTGTTAATTGAGGCTCTAATTAAAATTTTGTGAGCTGAACAGTTTGTTAATATGTGATCTTGTTGAAACTTAGTTTAATCTTAATGTTGTAACAATATTTTTCATATGCCTACAAATACATTAGTTAAAAAAAGCAATAATGTTCAACAAATCTTTATTTACACTCATCCCCTGCTTTCACAACGATCAATTCTTCTTCAGCCCCCTTTTTCTTTTCCGGACTATTCCAACTTTTCAACTCAGACTTTGCCAAAAACACATACATTCCCCCACTCACAAACAACCATCCTGCTGAGATCCAAAACACTTTTTGCCATTGAGAGGTGGTTTGCTGAAAAACTTCATCAAGAAAAATTGCTAAAAAAACGAACCAAGTTACATTTTGGAATGTTAAATAGCCCACAACCATTGGTGTAAAAAATCCCACTATTGCTGCTGAAGTGTTGACTAGACTCATGATGATGGCTGAAATTGTTGATTTTAATTCGGCGCTGACTTTTTGAAATTTTATTACAAGCATAGTTGGGACTGATGTCAATGACGCTGGCCAGAGCTCCGGTTGATACAGAGCCGTTCACTGCTATAGCCAAGCTCAAGTAAATAATTGCAGCCGTTGCGTCACAGCCAGAGTATGCTAGAGCCATCATGAAGAGACCTTGACCGATGCAACCTGAAGAATTCAGTGTCTTTAAATGCAGTTTACTCACGACCACCCTTCTATTGAAGCCGGCATTCACTTAAAGGAGTGGTGGTGGGTAACTGGGTGTTGATCACACTCACTAAAAACAGTGGCCAACTTCCTCACATTACTCCGACTCATGTTGCCGCTCCTCAACAGATAATCTCCCAATTGTGAAAATAAATAAGCCCATACCATCCTCAACACATGAGGGAGGCCCGACCAAAACCCCGTCTGGAATAATCACAAAAATACACTCCAAGACAGTAAAACAACTTACAGCTCTGATATTCCAGCCATGTATAAATTTGAAGTACGTTGGCGCCTGCGTCATCAACGTGAATAGACCCCAACAGCCACCCCATTGCGCGAGAATATTCATCCAAACAGTCAGGTCGCCCAAAATGGCCCTCCACGGTATGGGGGCCTTGTCTCGTGACAAACTTTGTCCTTGACTCTTCAAAATGTACTCTTTCTCTTGGGAGGAGATGCGGGGATGTTGGCTGGGTGAGTCGTGGACTAGGAACCACCAGAACACGAACCATGTGCCGCCGAAGGCACTGCTGACGTAGAAAACATACTCCCAGCCGAATTTGTCGATGATGTAGCCGCAGATGGGGTAAGTCAAGGCTGCGCCCACTGAGCTACCTTCACAGAGGAGTAAAAGGTTTCAACTAACTGGTTACAACTTACCCAAGTAGGCAGTAATAAACTTGCTCCTTTCATTGGGAGGGATCCACTTGGCTGTCATGTCAGCCATAGAGGGCCAAGCCATCCCCTATAAATTTCTTGGGCATTAAATATTCTCCCCATCACGTATTAGAACAGATTAAGGGTAACAGTGCTTTAAGAGCACTTTATCCCTTGTAGTAAGTGCATTTGCTTGATAATGGGAATTGGTGGAAAAGGAGGCCGGAATGATACCGGAGGTGTTGATGATGATAGTGGGAATTGTGATAGTGAGTGTGGGTGGGACCCACGTCTCCCCCATCACTTAAACTTACCGTAATCAACCCTTGCATCAGTCTCAACACCATAAGAGGCGTAGCCCCCAGGTTGGCCGCCATTGGCACGAAAAAACACAGAACCAGTCCTCCAAAGTTGGACAGGCCAAAAACCAGCTTAGTGCCGTATTTACTCGCCAGTAAACCACCAGGGATTTGGGTAGCCCAGTGCAGCCAGAAGAAGCTGCCCAGTATGTAGCCTTGGACTTTTTCGTTCCAGTCAAACTTCTCCTGTGCTAGATTTAGAATAATTCGGCCATCTGAATATTGTGGAGCTGAGGTAGTGTTAGAGTTGTTGAGGCACTCGCTCGATATTGAGTCGTTGCTTTTGGGTTTGGAGGGCACCATGGCCACGATGGCGATGTTGAGGTTGATGCGGATCATGTAGTTGACGGCGAAGCCCACGAACACTAAGTACCATAGGACATTGCGAGCGGCACAGCACTCTTTTGGTTCTGCATGGTGCGGGAAAGTTTTTATTGTCACCGCCAATACGACAAGAATATCTTGATTGGTTTACAGGAGATGAGGGAAAGGAGGTGATAGACCATCTGGTAAACATAGTCTGTAGTTTTTGAACTCTAGACCTCCCCCTTTCCCTTTATAGGGTCGTGAATATTGAAACAAGTGGAACTCACCGCGTAGCTCCATAGTTTTCGCCATCCTTACATCACACTTTACACCCCAATAACATTCTACTACGAACAACCAACTGATCCCGCAATCATTGTTCCGCCTAAGACATAAACAAACGACATTATCCTCATTTAAATAAAGATATTCTTGTTTATTTTTGCATTATTGATAATCAAATGTTATTGTCTTGTGAGACACATGTGATCCAATATAGATAGTGCCCATGCAGTGCCCCTGGCTAAGTGAAAATGAGGCAATAAACATTACAAAGTCTACTAAAACAAAGTGTAAGGAGATGGCCATTTATTAGAATCAGGACAATTATAGTGGGAGGGTGATAATTTGTTTGATAAAACGCATCACAAAGAAAAATATTATTATTTATACTAATCGTTAATTGACAAAGACAAAAGTTCAAGGTTCCAATTTACAAATCAGTTTTGTGACTGGTGACTGCACGCGGCTTACAAGTGCAAAAACCCGTTCGAAATCTGCGTTACTTTAAAGTTATTTTAATATTTAAATCCACTCTTTGAACCGATTGATATGTTGGGGGGAGAACTCTGTTATTTATTTTTTTCTGAAATTTCTACTTCACAAGCGAAAGGCTTCATGAGAAAAGAAAGGAAACAGGGCCCAACGCTGAAAGGGCATTAGAAGACTAGAACCACCTTGACCCTTAAGATGCAAAAGTCCAAGGTTGGAGAGTTAGGTGAAGCTATAGAAGCACATCAACATGCATGTGCACTGGAGTTAGACTGCTTTTTGCTTTTTGTTGTCCTAGAAGTAGTATGATTAGTGAACCTTGCTGGTCAGGAAGTGCAGAGTTGATTTCCACTATCTTCTCTTCAACAAGTGTGTCTTGCAGAAAACGAAGCACGGTCCAATAGCTCAGCAAGTAGAAGGGCTACTGCTGGATGAGTGAGCGGGAAAAACTTACTGTCACCAGAGGAGTTTGCGACTGATATGGGATAGCTCATGAGGAAGGTATGAGCGATCACCATTTGTGAGCCTTCGGTGGAAAGTTTTGCTCCTGTGCATCGATGAATGGATAGGGTTTTCTGTCAATGAACAAGAATTTGGGAATTCGGCATCATCATCAAACTTCAATTTTTCATTTTTGTAGATGAGTGTCCGGGTTTCTATGTCTCTAATGGAGTATTTAGGTACTGTATATACTATATTCTGAAATGTTTCTTTTTTTGATGTTTTACATTTTGTATCAAAACCTTGATTTGTATCAACTGTGTGTCTTATTTTAACCTTCGTCTTACCTATGTTTGTTGATGTTCCTCGGAATGGAGCGTTTGCCTTGGCTTTGAAGAGACAAATGGAATAGAAAGTGAAGCGTTCTTTTTAAAAAAAAATGTTTTTTTTTTAACTATTGGCTCATTTTGTTGATTTATAGTTATTTCGGTCAGTAATTTATTCAAAATAACGATACATAATCATTGTTATGATTATTGATGTCACCTTATCCACTTGTCTGATGATTTATTTGAAAGGGACTTGTATATGAGATTGTTGTAGGTGAATGTAATCATTCAATAGAAAAAACTTCTCGTTAAGTCGTAGGTCGTGATAAACTCATACCGTCTATCAAGAAAAATCTTCATACACTTCTCTTTATGTCATCTAATTATGTCATATTTGTCAAGCAATAAATCCATATAATTGAATATACAGGTTGTCCCAGATCAACTGGTCAATACTTATACTGCATATAAAAGAACCGGAAATAATAATGTAAGGGAAGTTTCTTTGTCCAAATAATGTAAAGAAGGGAGTTTTCGTGGCGAAGGAAGTTTTCTACGCCACGAAAACTTCCTTCTTTTCAGAAATAATAAGTTTGAGATAGGAAACCCATGGCCGGAAGTTCCCCGTTTCCAAGATACAGGGTGTTTTGTTATTCGAGAAAACAAAAATTACACGCCACTGTTTTTTCGACCAAATTTTTTTTCTTTCAAAATACTCATTCAATTTCCAATGAAAAAGCTGTCTTGAGTTTTTTTCTCTCCGACGAGTAGAACAGTAGGATTTCCTACTTTTACCAAAACTGAACATTTTCGTTTATAAACGCTTCGAAGGACACTAGTATGGTTTTTGTTTTTACTCGAGAACGGTGCGCCGGAGAGAGAAAAGTTAAAACAACTATTTTGTTGGAAATTGAACGAGGTTTCCGGAAAAAGTATAATAATTGTTCTGAAAACATTATGTAATACCTTTTTTTTGAAAAATAGCGCACAGATGTTCTCCAACTCCGGCCCTGGACAAGTTTTTTTTTCAAATACTCAGAAACATGCAATAAAATTTAGTATTTGAACCCTGAAAATTTCATCAAAATCGGTTGAGCGGTTTTGAAAAACTTGTACACCCTGTATCTAGGAAACGGGGCACTTCCGGCCATGGGTCGTTTCCCCATCTCAAACTTCCTATTCATGGTTCCTCTATTTGCGGTATAAGTAGTGACGTTGATCTGGTATTCATAATTATAACCATCAAGTGATATTATATTTTTATTGCGAAGTTGTCAAATAAAGGGTTTTTGTACAACCTACACGTAAAGTCCACTTTTCAATGCATGCAAAGCAGGCGGAAACTCGCTAATTTTGGCAGCCGGGCCTAGAAGTACTTTCGCGCCCGCGGGCGCAAAAGTAGGTCGCTTAGCAACGGTTCCTTGGATCCCAACGCCTCTGAATCTAATAATCACGTGACAGCCTAGCATACTAAAAGGAACTTATCACGTGACAATCTCGGTGACAATGGATCTGCACCACAAAAGAATACGGAAACACACCTATTGTAACCATGATTTGAGATTTGACAGTTGTTATTAAACTTGTCAGTTGTCTGACTTGTCAGCAGTGTATCGATTATTTATTTTTGATTTTCTTAATTATTCTTTTTCAAATTATTACAAACTGGTTGTACAAAAAGCACTGTTTGTACCACGGAGGAAAGATGATTTTGACTCGGCTAATATCTGCCCTCGCTTCGCTCGTGCTGCTACTTATACCCTCGTCAAAATCATTTACTTTCCGCCCTTGATACAAAATGTACTATTACGTTTGCCTTGTTATTCTAATTGAACTGCCATAATAGAAACAGATTTATCAAAAATGAGTGAACTAAACCGCGAAAGTCCAAGTCTTTTGCAAATCCATAGTATTGAGGAGAACTGTAGTGACGAGACCAAGATGTTTTTTTTTGGTTGGATGGGCAAGAAAATTGAAAACGAAGAACAGCATTAAGACTCCGCTATCTATCCGACAGCGATGGACTGGCCCATATTCTTCATTATCTGTGAGGAGAATTTGTGCGGGAAGTAGGCGTGATTCACCACAATACGGCGAATATCATATTCTTGAAAAATTGACGGGTGTTTTGGACGTTCCCGTGAAGTTTAAGTTCACCATCTCATACACAAGGGAAAATGAGCTCGCTCCCACTAGCGTTTCCAACCTCACAATCTGATTATATTTTGATTATATTTTGTTGTTGAAGTCGATTTTGTGTGCTGTTTATACATACAGAGTGCTTTTCTTTTTTGAACGGCTCAACTTAGAGACTTCAAATTCTAGGTGATGAAATACAAGCATGTTAACTATGTTTTGACATACAATTGACATATGAAAAATTCATGATGGCGGCTGGGCGCCATCTTGGAATGTTTTTTTAAATAGGAATAAGGGTCATGTGACACCTCATTTTGAAGGTCCTGATGAGTAATCTATAACCCCAAAATATTGAGTCGATATCTTCAAGTACTACAAAATGGCGGTACATTCAATTACTACATAGATACATACACTTTTGAAAATAATTCGTGAAGTTCATCTCAAAAGATGCTGGAAATATTCTTGATATAAAGTTTGGGTTGGGAATAAATTACAAAAATGTCAAAAAAGCATATTTTAAATTGAAATTGACGATTTTTTTTAAAAATTGTATGTATCTATGTTAGTAATTAAATATACCGCCATTTTGTAGTACTTGAAGATATCGACGCAATATTCTAGTACTCATCAGGACCTTCAAAACGAGGTGTCACATGACCCCTATTCCTATTTAAAAAAACATTCCAAGATGGCGCCCAGACGCCATCTTGAATTTTTCATATGTCAATTTTATGTCAAAACATAGTAAACATGCTTGTATTTCATCACCTAGAATTTGAAGTCTCTAAGTTGAGCCGTTCAAAAAATAGAAGGGGGAAGGGGCATTAAAGAAAAGCACTGTATAATGGATGTACCTAGATGATTTTAATCATAATCTTGAATGATATCATAGGAGAATGCGAAGACACTGAAGAATGAATGGAAATAAAAAGAGATGTTTTGTCTCAAAGAGATCCCTCCACCCTCTCTGACCATGAATTTGTTAAACTGTTTCGTGGCAGCAAAAATCTTTGCGAGGAAATAGTAACTGCACTAACACGAGCGTCGGCCTTAACAATAACTGTTACCAGGTTTGTTTGTTTGCTAAACTACCTTCTCTTAATATCACAAAAATAAATAATACCATAAGTACAATGTGTTTTTTGTCTTAAATTTCAATAATTCCATATGGAAATCGATTATAAGTCTTAGAATAATCAATTAAAAATTGGTCCTTTACTAGTTCAACATCTTATGGGAAATTTTAAAGACAAAAACGGTTATCTCCATACATTGCTTATAAAAAATAATTATCAATCTAACTGCGCAGAGAAAGTTTGTTCTTTGAAAAATTATCAGAAAACAACGGGATTATCTGGAGCGATTAGCGGTCCCGTAAGCCTCTAAATAGAAAAAAATAAAAGAAATATCGTGTTTTTGGGTTCGCAGGTAGTTTTGTACTGTTTGTATACTCTGAAATGTTTTTAGGTATAGAGAAAATACCCGGCAACACTGCCTACATTTCGAGGTTCTCAAGAAGACGGCATATTTGTTCCCGGGAGTAGAAGGGAACTGGAATAAGGGGCCTCGGGGGCAGCAGTGGGAGACGAAGGAAATATGTGTCTAATTTTCGATCGACAGTCGCCAATCTATGAAGAAGTTTCGATCTGCGGCTTTTAACGGCAGGGCTGGTTTTACATAATATTATGATTTCGTGTTCTCGAGATCGCGGCGGAATGAGTAATAGTCAAAAGCCGTGAAGTGTTCATTTGATTGGTGGTCAGTAAGTGATGTTATGTAGTTGTACTGTACTCTAGCTTATACAGTGCGACCCATTTAGAATGGAAACACCCCTGTAAAATTTCAGGTTATTAACCGATTTCAACCTTTTTTTTGAAATCTCAAGTTTTGAAGGGTCTACTACAGGACAAATTTTGAAATGATCATTTTAATTTTTAGGGCATATTATTACGGTACTTTTTCGTGATAAAAAATATCGAATTTTTATAAGCGATTTTTTTATTAAATAAATCACTACGCCACTGGATTCAGAGTGCCTCCAAATGGCTGTGACCAAAATTTCAAAAAAATATATTCATTAATAACAAAGCTACGACAACTTGAAATTCATAAATTCTTTAAGCTAATGGTCACCAAAAAATACCTTGCTACAACAGTTGCCATGGAAATTGAATTTGTTTTATTACCTGTAACCTGTAACAATGAACTACAAATTGAATAACGAGATGTTCAAAATAACATAACATTTAATGAAATTAACGGACTTACATTTGCATTACAATAAAGAACTAGTGGATTTTTTTGATAAAAAATAATAGAATTTTGGTTTGATAGGTTCATTGTTTTCTTTGAAAAATCAAAAAAAAAAAAAAAATTAAAAAAAAAAAATCGAACACTATGATTAAATATAAATATTCTTGCCGATAAATAGGTAATTTTACATTGACACTTAGTAGTGGCAACAAGTATCTCCATCTGTGACGCTCCCCGAGATTTTCCGGGTTCGATTCCCGACGGGGATGAGGGAAAAAAATGCTCGAGTGCCACCCCCTGTATTTATGTGGTAGAGGGCCCACAGTTCCCATCGGGTAGCTTTTATACAGTGAAGAAAGTCCAGGCGTTCGTTATTTTCAAAACTCCGCAAATATCCGCTCTGAAATGGATAACTGAACTTTCTTGAAATAAAAACACGGTGTTAATGAAAATTCAACAATCAGTCTATTAGTCTCAAAACAAATCACAATTATTGTGACTGGTTTCCAACCAGTCAGATAAAAATAAATAAATAAATTAACAATGTGCTGATTTTTCATTCAGTTAAAATAAAAAAAACCCTTAGTACTAGCAATAGAAAAATCAGTCAAAACTCTCCCGGTGGAGATTCAGTCTGTGCAGCCTAATAAAAGGTATTTTAACAGTTTTGTGAATAATGAATTATCGGTAGAAAACCATCAGAGTGTGGAGGAAACGGAGTGTGAACGAAGTTTGACGCGACGGGTTTTTACGGCGAATTTTTCAGAAAAACAGCGGTTAGTAGAATTAGATTTTTCCGACGACGCGACGTAGAGAAAATATATCGGGTAAACTGACGCAATCGGGTTATTTTCCACGAGGAGAAAAACGGGTTAGAGGCTTAGAAAAGCAGCGGGAAATCTATTGACAAACGTTGGAAATTTTGCACCCACGGGTTGTAATTCCAGAGGCCTCTCTTTCACGATTTCCCGGAACTGTCTCAAGAAATTTATATAAAAGAAAATAACGGTTGAAAAAGACGCGGTGTTGAACATTAGTTTAAAGTTTCCCACCCGGCAAAGTTCGTTCCCCTGACAGTCAAAATAAAATAATAAATCCCCCAAACAGATACGAATCTGAAAGGATCCCGAGAATCTGTGGAAAATACAGTTTCACCGAATATTTCCAGAAATCCAAAAGGATTTCCGTGAGTCTGAAAAAAATACGGACTCACCGAAGATTTCCAGATATCGTAATTATTTTCCCAGCCCTTTTACTTAACTTACCTACATCGCGGCACTGGTTTGAGAGAATTTCGGTAGAATGTCATAGTTATCGATGAATAGCTCCTACCTCGTGTTTGAATTAAAGAAGAATGAAAAAAATTGCAAAAACGCTTTAGCAAAAACGGGTTGATGAAAAAGATCGCGAATCGGGTCCGGGATGTCCATAGTAGGAGAGCCAGTGACATTTTTCAGTGAAGATTTAGTTAAGGCCTATTTTTTGAGAGAGTGTTGTACGGACCCTAATCGAGTGTCATCCGAGTTTGCCCTGATCGCGGTTCCAAGGGGGTGGCGCCCTCAACATGTAAAAAAAATTGCATCTTTTTATCATTTAGTTAAGGCTGAATTTTTCACCAGTTGTTCTTTGGTAGTCCGCAATCATCCAGAAAAATTGGCGGATCGATTGGCCGGTTCCCTAAGGGTGGCGGATCACCCTCAACATGTGTGACCGGAACTTTTCATGATTTAGTTGAGGCTTAAATTTTGACCAGCTGTTCTTTGATAGCCCACAATCATTCACAAAAATTGGCGGATCAATTGGCCGGTTCCTTCAGGGTGGCGGATCAACCCCAAACATGTCACGGAAATATTGAAGTTTTCAAAATATGATTCAATAACGGCTGAATTTTTCACCAGTTGTTCTTTGGTAACCTACAATCATCCAGAAAAATTGGCGGATCGATTGGCCAGTTCCTTAAGGGTGGCGGATCACCACCAACATGACACGAAAACATTGAACTTTTCATAATATGATTCAGTTGAGGCTGAATTTTGCACCAGTTGTTCTTTGGTAGCCTACAATCTTTCAGAAGAATTGGCGGATCGATTCGCAATTTCCTTAAGGGTAGCGGATCAACCCCAACATGTCACGGAAATATTGAACTTTTCATAATATGATCTAGTCAAGGCTGAATTTTTCACCAGTTGTTCTTTGGAAGCCTACAATCAGTACAATCATCCAGAAAAATTGGCGGATCGATTAACCATGCACTTCCTTAAGGGTGGCGGATCAACCCCAACATGTCGTGGGATCAATGAACTTTTGATAATATGATCCAGTTGAGGCTGAATTTTTTTTTAACAGTTGTTCTTTAGTAACCTACAATCATCCAGAAAAATTGGCGGATCGATTGGCAAGTTCCTTAAGGGTGGCGGATCACCGCCAACATGTCACGGAAAAATTGAAGTTTTCATAATATGATTCATTTGAGGCTGAATTTTTCACCAGTTGTTCTTTGATAGCCCACAATCATCCATAAAAATTGACGGATCGATTTGCAAGTTCCTAAAGGGTGGCGGATCAAGTCGTTCCACCAGGTGCCTACTTAGAACCGCTATTTTGTCCGCCAATTGACATATACACTTGAAATGGTTGCCACAATAACATACTGGAATATTCAGCCTTTTACTGAATCATATTATTAAAAGTTTATTGTTCCCACGACATGTTGGAGGTGATCCGCTATTCTGTAGGAACTATCCAATCGATCCGCCAATTTTTTTGGATGCGTGTAGGCTACCAAAGAACAACAAAATTCAGCCTTGACTGAATCATATTATTAAAAGTTCAATAATTCCGTGAAATGTTGGAGTTGATACGCCACCCTTAAAGAACTGGCCAATCGATCCGCCAATTTTTCTGGATGATTGTAGGCTTCCAAAGAACAACTGGTGAAAAAATTCAGCCTTGACTAAATCATATTATGAAAAGTTCAATGATTCCGTGACATGTTGAGGTTGATCCGCCACCCTTAAGGAAATGGCCAATCGATCCGCCAATTTTTCTGGTTGTTTTTAGGCTACCAAAGAACATCTGGTGAAAAATTCAGCCTTAACTGAATCATATTATGAAAAGTTCAATGTTTTCGTGTCATGTGGGGGTGATCCGCCACCCTTAAGAAACTGGCCAATCGATTCGCCAATTTTTCTGGATGATTGTAGATCACCAAAGAACAACTGGTGAAAAATTCAGCCTTTAATGAATCATATTTTAAAAAGTTCAATATTTCCGTGACATGTTAGGGTTGACCCGCCACCCTTAGGGAACCGGCAAATCGATCCACCAATTTTTTTGGATGATTGTGTGTCAAAGAACAGCTGGTCAAAATTTCAGCCTTTACTAAATCATAAAAAGTTCATCGGTCACACGACATGTTGAGGGGGATCCGCCACCCTTAAGGAACCGGCCAATCGATCCGCCAATTTTTCTGGATGATTGTGGACTACCAAAGAACAACCGGTGAAAAATTCAGCCTTAACTAAATGATAAAAAGATGCAAATTTTTTTACATGTTGGGGGCGTTCCGCCACCCCCTTGGAACCGCGATCAGGGCAAACCCTCTCGGATGACACTCGATTAGGGTCCGTACAACATTCTCTCAAAAAATAGGCCTTGACTAAATCATCACTGAAAATTTTCACTGGCTCTTAGACTACCACTGCTGCAGGCTATCGTGGCTGTCTCGGTACTGGTACTGACGTACTGACTATCTTTTCGGCGCTTCTACGTTCCGTATTCAGACCAAAAGTGGGGAATCTCTGCTTGAATACTACGCGAAATATATCGTTGTCGGTTAAATTAAATAATTATTTGGTTGACGCGTGAAAAACTAAGGAGTATTTCGGTCAGAAACTAATTAATAGATTATCAATTATCTCACGGTCAACATTATTGTAGAAAGAATACGGGATCTTTTGATAGATAAATGACTGAGTTACAGAAAAAATAAGAATGAACTAGTAAGAGACGGGAAATGAATTTGAGAACTTGTAAATTACGGTAGAAGAAAACGGAAATGTTGTAACTTTGTTACACATCTCCATGGCAACTGTTGATGCAGGATGTTTTTTTGTGACCGTTGACTTGGAAAATGTACGAATTTTAAGTTGTCGTAACTTTGTTAATAATTAATATATTTTTTCGAAATTCTGGTCACAGCTATTTGGAAGCACTCCAAATCCAATGGCGTATTAATTTATGTAATAAAAAAATCGCTAATCAAAATTCGCAATTTTCTATCACGAAAAAGTACCGTAATATGCCCTAAAATTGAAATAAACATTTCAAAATTTGTCCTGTAGTAGACCCTTCAAAACTTGACATTTAAAAAAAAAATGGTTGAAATCGGTAAATAACCTGAAATTTTACAGGGGTGTCTTCATCCTAAATGGGTCACACCTATTTGTCGATCCTTGATATAATAATTTATTGTATTCTGGCGACACTAATTCAACCATTTATGTGTTCACTGTTCCAACCCGCTTCCTATTCAAATCATGAAATATCCTTTGTATAAACTCCGACATGATTTTGAAATCATATCCGAATTTTGATTATACCCTAATCAAACCAATATTAGTGTAATCATAGATCCAGGCCACAAGCCGTAGATCTAGCTAAATAAAAGCCTCTACAGCATTACCTGTAGCGGTGCTCCAGGGAGCGCTACCTGGCTTGCGTTTTTGGTATTTATATCGCTCATTTCTGTTTTCCAACATAGTGCTCACAGAGTGCTTTTCAGCAGATTACTCTGGTTTCTCTTCGATCACGAAAATTACTCTGTTGGTTTCCCAGTCCGGATAAATAAGTGCTTTCCTAAAGTACATGTCTCAATCTATAGAGGTTCACAAACCAGGAACACAACAGTGGCGTGGCCGCGTGGTCGAGTCGTTTCGTTACGTTGAGTTTTTGGAAAACACCATTTTTGTTCAGAAATGGGATGTTTATCGGATTTAAAAATGACAGGTATGTTATAAAACCCAGGTGTAACGAAGAATTATAGTTTTATGACTGAATATGTATATTACTTAATTTTTGTTTTTGTTTCAGAACTATACGATAAACTCAAGAAACAGCACAATGATTCACTCACGATGTTGACAATAATGTGTTGCTCCGACACATTATTGTCAATGAGTCATTAATCAATGGTCATTAGTTGTCAATGTTGTCCTCATAATCATTGATTAATGACACCAAGTGTCATTAATCAATGGCAGTCCATTTTATATTCAAGTCCGTAATATCAGTATATTTTAATCACGACTTTTCTATGACGAGTAGTTTAATGACATTTAACGGCTGTGTGCAATACCCTTCTAGGAGTTGTTGCTGTGTGTCGTACAATGTTTTATATCATACTGTGGCAATTTTTTTCAATCGATTTGAGAGAAAAAGTAATTTCTTATTGTCAAAGCACACATTAGCCTAGTTTACACCGACAACTTGGTCCGCGGACCAAGTACTAAATTCGAACTATATCAGAACCAAATATTTGGTTCGAATGATGTAAACAGTCGCGAACTAGACTGGTCCGCTCTTGGTTCGGTACTTGCCAGCAGGTGTACCGAACTAAATTTGGTTCGATCTGGATCAAAATTATGAGGTTATGTTGATTGATATTATTGTGAATTGTGTTGGTTCTGAGTTTCTCAAGGCAATCTGAGCCTCTGAGCGTATACTCACGTATGTTTTTTAGATTACGAATTGTTGATAAATAATTTCGACTTGTTTTTGACGTTTGACGAATTGCGCGCGTACTCATTCAGTTCACGCGTGAACGGACGAGAAGCAAGCATTGGTCCTACCGTACTATCCCCACCCACTTGGTCCTATCCCTATCGGACCGAACTAAACGAGTTATCGGTGTTCATTAGGCTATTGAGAGGGAGGTTGTGTCAGTCCGTCACACATTAGCCTAGTCTACACCGACAACTTGGTCCGCGGACCAAGTACTTTATTCGAACTATATCAGAACCATATATTTGGTTCGAATAGTGTAAACAGTTGCGGACTAAGCTGGTCCACTCTTGGTTCGGTATTCACCAGCAGGTGTACCGAACTAAATTTGGTTCGATCTGAACCAAAATTATGAGGTTATGTTGATTGTTATTGTTGTGAATTGTGTTGGTTCTGAGTTTCTAAGGCAATCTGAGCGTACTTACTTATGTTTTTTTTTTATTACGAATTGAGTTGATAAATAATTTCGACTTGTTTTTGACGTTTGACGAATTGCGCGCGTACTCATTTAGTTCACGCGTTGCAAGGCGGTGTAAACGGACGAGAAGCAGGCATTGGTCCTACCGTACTATCCCCACCCACTTGGTCCAATCGGACCGAACTAAACGAGCTTTCGGTGTAAACTAGGCTATTCTTACCATAAGATGGCGCCAGCCAAACCATGTAACCATGTCACCACTTAGTTAATAAAGAAAGGATACTTTTGTGAGCAACATTTTATGTCAATTTATTAATTTGAACCATGAGATGGCGCCAGCCAAACCATGCTACCAATGCAATTTCACGGTCTTTGATGATGCAAAGTGTCACTAGAGTATTTTTTTTTGCACCTTTTAAAAAAACATCAGATATTTCATACGTTATGGCTCACTTTATCAAAAATGACATTTTGGTTATTTTCGTAATTATTTCGCTAGTATTTATTTCTAGATCTATAATCATTTTTTTTTTAAACATCGGACATACCTGAACGATACCATACCAATTATAATAAAATTGGGGATTGATAAAATTATCTATAAAATATGGACAGACTTTGAACTACACACAGCAGGGCTAACAAACGAGTTCCACCTCTGACTTTCAACTATTTTCAAATCATCAATAAAGTACCATGATACTTTTGTCGTAGTATCATGATAAAGTACAGACACACACAAATTAGTTAGTTGTACAGAGCATAAACATTAAACATATTTATAAGATGTCAGAAGCAGAGAAGTAGGGTTAGGTCCGAGTTAGGTCGTGTTCCGAGATTGAGTTCGTGACAAGATGTGTCAAATTGTTGAGTAGATCAATCCGGAAAAGTATGAAATAAAAGAGAATATTTTTTGTATGTAAAACATTCTATTTTGGCTTCCGCCATCGTTTATTGTCATGTAAAGTAGTTATTTTCATCTTATTTTGATCAATTGCTTGAGAAAAAAATATTATTAGTAGTAGTATCCATTCAATTTTACACATTTCGGCAACATCGCTGCTGAAAAATAAGCATTACCACGATTAGCTCTTCCTTTATTTCTCCGTAATTAAAGGAATCCGTTATGGTCAAATAACGATAAAGGATTGTAATTTTGTCACTGCGCATGCTCAGAATAACGATGATAACCACAACGGAATGAAAATGTAGAAGGTGCAAAAAGTCTCTATTATTAGCGGAGTCAAAAAAAAACCTCAATGAGAAGCGACAAAACTTTTCCCGCCAAAAAAATTACGTTGGCGTGTGCCGTCGCAATCTGTCATATCGGCTCGGACTTTAACTAAACGAAACTTCATCCGAGGGGTCGCGAACTGTCAAATTTCAATTTCAAGGCCAAATTAATGCGGTCCAAATGAAGCAATGGGAAAATACGATTATGTCGCTTCTTATTGTGTCCTCTGGCGCAGAAGTAAAGTACATTTTTATTACAGTCTCTGATGATTTAAAGTGTCATTAACCGGATTAGTAACCAGTCATTTTTCACAGTACAGTATGGAATAATAGTAATTCACGTTACTAAGGCGGTAAATGACTTTTAAAATTACCAGTCGAGATGTTTATGGAGGAGGCGACGAAGGAGCCGAATCTGGAATTTTTAGACGAGTAGTTTAATGATACTTAACGGCTGTGTATCGTACATTGTTTTGTTTCATACTGTGGTAATTTTTTTTAATCGGTTTAAAGTGCTTTCTTGTCAAACCATCATACACTTAGAGTGGCAGTCCGCCTCACATTCTTACCATGAGATAGCGCCAGCCAAACTATGCCACCACTTGGGTATAGGTTTATTAGATGTTACCAACATTCTATGTCAAGTTATTAATTAAAATCATGAGATGGCGCCAGCCAAACCATGCAACCAATGCAATTTCACAGTCTTTGATGATGCAAAATGTAATTTTTGGAGTAGTCAACATTAATTAATGACATTGGTGTCATTAATCAATGGTAGTCAAGTAATTTCTTTTTACAGTCTCTGATGATGTAAAGTGTCATATACCGGACTGGTTTGGGGTCCAGTAAATGATACTTTACGGTATATATATATATTATCTGAAACCCTTTTACCATACAATGGTGTAGGGTTACGGTGCAGTATGAAATAATAGTTATTTACGTTACTAAGGCGGTATTACGAGTCAAGATGTTTCTAGACGAGTAGTTTAATGGCATTTAACGGCTGTGTATCGTACATTTTTTTGTTTCCCACTGTGATATATTTTTTTAAATCGATTCAAAGTGCTTTCTTCTCAAACCTCTTATTCCTACCAAGAAATGGCACCAGCCAAACTATGTCACAACTTATGTACAGTCTGTTCATGGCTTTCTTGCGGTCACGTCAGAGTATTTGACGTTTGGCAGTGTGTCGTAAATTGATCGCTCCACATGTGACATTTGTGAAATTGATCCGAAAGACCCTCGTCCAGACGTACGTGATTTTTTTTTCAATGTGTAAGAGAGAGACGGAAAAGTATGACGTAGCCGCAGGAAAGCCATGAACAGACTGTATGTTCTACCTAATATACCTTACCAACCTTTCATGTTAAGTTATAGACAAGTTGCAACATGGACCCTATTTTTCTTGAAAAATCAAATAGGCGGAGAGGTATCAAAAGGAGTATGATGTTTTCTTAAATGGTGCAAAATCTTCAATGTACTTTTCATTTTTTAGCGAAGTTGTTAAGTAATTTTTTTTACAGTTTCTGATGATGTTAAGTGTCATCTTCCGTACTTTAAACCAGTCCGGTAAATGACACTTTACAGTACAGTATGAAATAAAAAATATCGATGGCTAGGCGTGTAATTTGCAAGAAATGGCAAGTAATTTACAGCTTGTTCAAGGGTTTTCTGCGGTCACGTCACAGTATTTGACGTTTGGTAGTATGTCGTAGATTGATCGCTTTACATGTCACATTTATCAAATTGATCCAAAAGACCCTCGTCCAGACGTACGTGATTTTCAATGTGTAAGAGAGAGACGGAAAAGTATGACGTAACCGCAGGAAAGCCATGAACAGACTATACATACGTAACTACTAAATTTCGATGAGTTATGACTTCCCTATATAAAAGAATGAAACAACTCTATAAGCACACAATACATATAAAATATATTATCATCATTCATTAATAAATAAAAGCACATTCGAAAGATGGAAGAACACTCATAGTCAAACAACTAAACTAATTCTCTCCTTAATCACATACTTATCAAACTTGAACAACTTATTCGCAACAATACAATCCAAAACCCATCTCTCATTAACGCAAACCATGTCCTGCACCCATCGTCCCACAACAACTTTCGCCCTTTTCAATGTGGTCACCACACGCCCCCCACAGGTGTGAATCAACTCGCGCAAGTCCGAGCACCGTGGTGTGGTGTCCAGAGACACGAAAATCGGCGGACATGTTGCAAAGACGTCCATCTGGTATGTAGAACCGAAAGCTTGACGTTCAAGACGACATTTCTGCACTGCCGGAGAAAAGTCTGTCACTTCGTAGTCTTCTTCGGGCAGCCAGTGTCGGGCTTCGATGGACTTCAGCACCTGCGGTTTGTTATTATAAAAAAGCACATGGGTGAAAAAGGGACCTACCCATTCATAGCGTAGAATCCAACAACCACGTGCTACGCCACGTAGCATGTTGATGGTGCGTTTAGATTCGCCAGCCACAACATGTGTTGTTCTGTTGGTTACCTCGTCCTCCACTTGGAAGCGGCCCAGTTTTTTTACAATTTGTGTGAACACCTTTTGATTATATAAACGAATAAACACCAATCAACTAATGAAATAAACCTTCAAAAATTGAACGACTAGAAGCATAGACAGACATTGTTGTGTGAGTCGAACATGTGAACGTAAACATGGGGAGAAAGGGGACAAACAAGCTGCTTGTTTGCCATATTTACTTACTTAAAATTCCTTTCAGCAGATTTTCTGTCACCAATTCACTATCATCGAATAAATTAAATATATTTCTTTTTATTATTCAAGGAGTGTGTAGCCCTCTTTTCATCGCTACTACAACTTCTTTTTGATTACTCGAACGGTTATCCTTGATCTTTTACAACGTCAACAACGGATACTATTTGGAATGCGTTGCCATGGCCTTGATAGCTGCGTCACAATGACAGTGTCATTTTCCAGATGAAAATAATTTTATTTGTTTTTGAGCTGGAGATATTGTTGCATTTATGCCAAAAAAGTGCTGTGTTTGTGGAGCTTCTTCATGGACGGTTGGATTGTTTAGATCTTATAATCTTCACAAATGAGTTGAAGTAACATAACATAAACATTGTCAAGGGCACCATGGTTGACAGTCTTGAAGTGATTTCGTTGACAAATGTATTCTCTTCACATTGAAATTTAAATTCATGTTTGAAGTAAGTGAATTTTTACACAGGAAACAAGGGACTAAACAATATTAACTATATTGAGGTATAACAGATAAATCGAGAACATTCAACTGCAAATCACAAAAACAATTCAAAATGATAACGACTTTGACATGGGGTATGTCAAAATTTTCAGGGCACGTTCTGTTCATTATAGATAAAATTATGAATTTTTCAGAAAAAAAAATTATCTCTCAAACAAACAACCTTCGAAAGAAAAATGACAATCTGAACACGATTAAGAAAAGGGGGGTGCTATTTGAAAAAATCAAGTTATTGACCAAATTCAAAATCTGACAGCAAAGTGGTACCATAATGCCAATCGACGGCATTGCCACTTAAAGATACCCCGAACAGTTGCTTCAACCCAAAAGTCTCAACTTGATATCTCAAAACCCAAGTGCGTGTGGTTTCTTCAAGCAATGCTTGCAAATGCATCAATTTTTAGAAAAAGCTGAATCTCAACAAAAACATAAAATGTAAGAAATAGGTACCGAGTCTCGCGGCGCAGTCCTTCCACCGTGAAAAGCTGTGAGATCTTTTGTAACAACAAGCCAGATATTTTAGTTGGTACCTATTTATGAAATCACTTACTCAACATCTTTGTTGTAAATTGTTGTCCAATTAATACCTACCAAAATTTATTGTAATCGTATCGACATAAAGACATCTTTTTTTCTATAATAAATAAAATGTCTTGGTACCAACTTTTTACATTTTATGTTTTTGTTGAGATCTCACTTCTTTTTTTAAGTTGTCGGAACCCACAGAAAATGTTGATTATTATTTTATTTTTATGGCGGTTGATGAATACATTGTTTTTTGTATCGTACCATTCGCACCTGTAGTATTAAGATGTCAGTTTGTTGTAAAAAGTCAATCTAGACAAATAGAAACATTTGATAAAAAGTTCGCGTTTGCACTATAATGGACAATTTGCACATTTTTTGGAAATATGAAAAATGTAAGGATTAGTAAGTACTGATGCCATTGATGTTTAGTAAATCACCGATTAAAGAGCGCCAATCAACATCCACTACGTCACAGAAAACATTATCTATCTCCGTCTGGCGTATTGACTGAGATGACTCTCTCTCTCTCGGGAGGGTACGTAATTTGGCTCCACCCCGTTTTCGATCATACAGTGAAATTTGAGTTTTCTTTTTTATTTATTTAGTATATTTTTGAGTATCTTGGAAAACATTTTTCGCTGATGACTTTCTAATAGATCGTTTCCAAGTACGTCACGAATCTCAGCTGATTCCTGAAAGTGACACATTAAAATAATATCACATATTTGAGAATTTAAGGTTGAAGTTATGCCTGAGTTACATTCAATTTGATTACGACGTGGAACTGTCAAATTTCCGCTTGGCAAACGGGAATCATATGCTACCAAAGTCTATATATTCCAATTATATAGACTTTGATGCTACCATGCACATTGAATTTGGCGTAAGCGTGACTTTGGCAACCTTGACGAATTCAACCTAGAATTTTGAACTGTCACTTTACTTCCAAAAAAAAAATTACTGTAAACGTGTAACATGCTCTTTCAGGAATCAGATGTTTTCTACGTCACATGGAGTCAGTCATTTGAAAATGTATGCAAATTGTCCATTGCTGAAAGTGTTGGTTGGTCAAATCGATAATTTTCACGTCGTTTATTGTGAGATTTCATTGAACGGGTAGTTCTTCGAGGATCCCACATTTATATTTGTTCGTCTTATTTTTTGGGTACTGTTTCTTGTACGTCGCTCACTGATTTTCTCAAAGCCCACTCCCTGTCTTTATTGGCTTTTCTTGATAATTATTCCTAAAATAAATTCTTATTTTGATGTGGCTTGAATAATATTCTAGTACAAAAAAGACACATTATAAGTGGAAGCATGTAAAATCAATTCAATCTCACTTGTATATTTATCTAACACTAGCTGAGCCGGAAATTTCCATACTGCCTCATAATCAATAATTAATGTTGTGCTAAATGAATTTGTTTGTTTGTTACAGCCTTGAAAAAGACTTCAAATAAAGTCGAAACGTCGGCGATTCTCCGCTAGAAGGAGTTTTATTTCTACGTCCTATTCCCGCTAATACCTCGAACTATTATTCTACTAAGGACGCTACTGAGTACACCATACGATATTAATATCTAATTTGAACAAAATAACAAAATTAAGGAAACATAACCGCACTTGGTCAATTTTTGTTACATTTTTTGATAAAACAACAAATTAGAACCTACATAATTATTTGAACAAAAATCATTGGCAAATAATAAAGCTATGCAAACATAACCTCACGATGTCAAAGAAAGGGAAGTTGTGTTTTCAGGTTTTTTTCGGGAAATTTTCCAGCTTTTCTCGCCATAAAAACTATCTCAAGACTTTAAGCAACAATTAAAAAAAAAATGACTCAAATTGCAACAGCCGTTCTCAAGTTATGGATCTTCCATAAGAAATCGGTATTCATTTTTATATATTAGGATAAGATAAAAGCCTGGATAGAATCAGCATCAGCACTGTTTTAGTTTTAAGTTTACGTTCACTGAATGTACCTATTTTACATTATGACAACGTTGCTTTATTAGTCCTGACAGTCCTGACCTATGATTCTGTATTAGCTTTAATTTTCGTATGGATGTAGAATAAACTCTGAGAATGAATCCGGACTTTGTCCGTAACTCGCATTTACGGGTAGATATTCGAACAGACGCACACAACATCCCTTCATGGGAAAAAATAGAAATACTCTTCTTTCATAATGCCATTTTTGTCTTGATATTGAAAATGGCCGCCACTGCTATGCTGTAGAGTTTAGAGTCTCTTTCATTTCTTAGGTCTATGATTTGAATTGACATTAATATCATTAATTGAGTTCGAGTTTACGCTCTTCGTGCTCAGAGTGTTTAGATTGGAAACTCGAACGCGCCTATTAAATCTACTCATTGACATTGACATTAGTTTGTTTTGTCACGGAAATGTGACATGTGACATTCCGAATGAAAAGTTGTGTTTTCAGGTTTCTTCGGGGGATTTTTCAGCTTTTCCCGCCATAAAAACAATCCCAAGACTTTAAGGAACAATTAAAAAAAAATGACTCAAATTGCCCCAGCCGTTCTCAAGTTATGCATCTTCCAGAAGAAATCGGTACTCATTTTTATATATAGGGCTGTTTTTCTCGCCGATAGCGTAGGGCGCATGCGTTCTAACCAGGGCAAGTGACAAGCAGTATCGCGTTCACGAGCGTGCTTTTATCCTTGTCTAGCTGAAAGTTGAACAATGATAGAGCATGAAGTCTGTCCAGCAATGTGAACGGAAAAGAGATGTCAAAACAAAAATATGACTTTTGCTCGAACAAAAATGGCGCTTCTTGACCTATAAGTTAAAGTTCAAGTACTCACGTTTTATTTGTGTATTGTTGAATCCACAAATAGGTATTTAACCTCGTATCTAACTCTTCATGAAACCCAATCATAACTCATTCCAACTTGGCACTGACACTGACAGCGATTTAGGGGTTGTAAATATTGTCACATGTGACATCACCCAGCCACCAGTTGCCCTGATCTAAGCGCATGCGCGGCCCGAGAAAAATAACTCTATTAAAAGATTCAACTATAAAGGAATACCTATAAAAAAGTTTAGCCCCCACCGGGGTTTGAAGTCGAAGTCATACCTCTTAGGGCTGCCAGACCTCCCGATTTAGGCGGGGGTCTTCCGATCTCTCACTGTCCCTCCCGATTCTTGGAAAAAGACATAATACTCCCGATTTTGATTAAGAACTCCCGAATAATCCCGAATCTATAGATTTTTCCCTAAAATCGTCTTATTTTGGTCTCAGAAATGGATGTGGTGAGATTTTGTGAAAACCTTTTACAGATGATTTTTGTATTTTATTTTCATATTTTATTCTTATTTTTTTGTAAAGTTCTTGATCAAGTAACCTTAAAAGTTTATGATATTTCTAGATCTATCTTCGTATTACAATAAAGCCAAGATTTTTTTTGTGACGAACTTCTTTTCAACAATCAAACCTCTCGCCTGCCGCTTTTTATTTTAGAAAATCTGACACCTGCTTGTAAAGCCGATACCAAATCCTTTAGACCACGACGCAGTTTATTTCCCGTACCTATGTATTACGAAATCTTGTTCTTTTTCATTATCTACAGGGTTTTTCACTTAAAACTCCGCTCGCCAATATTTCGAAAACGAATATGAATATTCAATTTCTGTAAAAAGTGTTCACTGTATGGGGTAGTAGTAGATATTTTTCGCAGTTTGAAAAATTCGACGCCTATCGAGAGCTAAGCGCCGCGACGCACATAGGGGTATTTGCAATAAAAACCTGGCCAAAAGTCGGTTTTTAAAGTGTGATGAATCATCATAAAACTATGTCGTTCGAACGGCTAAATAACCGGTCTATGACCTCCCTCCCCTTTCAAGTCATCTACTTCACCAGAATCGCCACAGAGGGCGTCGAAATCCAGTGTTCGTCTAGTACACTAACTTGCACAAAAAATGCGTACATTGAAATGGTGAAATTGCTTTGGTTTGAGCAGTGTATGAAGGTGACAAGTAAACGTCAAGTTTTGTCAGTTGCAATAATAATCCACTTTTGTGAGAACACAAATTCCTACACGCTTCAGTGAAGACCTATGGTCGGTGAGAGGAACTAAAAATAACTAAATGACTTACTGCTATATGCACCGTAGAAATCTAATCCGGATGAAGTCTTCATCGCGATTATATTCCAATTTTTTGATGCACCGCAGCGCTTAAGCCTGAATCGGTCGCTTAACTCTGATCGCCTCATTTTCTAGGCTTAATCGAAGAATTTCAACGAATTCTAACCTAGTCTTTCATTTGTTTATGTTTTTCGTAGAGATTTTGCGGTTTTGCGACTAAAGACAAAACTATGAGAGTGAAATATTAACGGAGGATTAATTAGATTTTTAAAAAATCATCGATTGGTGTAGGATTCTTTTCCAATTCCAATAGGTATAGTCAATGCTCGAGTCAATGAGTACTTTACAAAATAGATCTCAATATCAAGCAATATTTATTGCTCCACAATACACTCATAATAATGCGAATTGCTCAATAGAATATTGAATTGAATAGGTACCCATTTTTGTGGGTAGGTACCAAGGTTAATTGATATATCAACTAACCTTGGTTAGGTACAAAAAAAAACAGTGTACCTATCACACTCGAATATCTACCGCATATTTTACCTATGATTTTTTATCATTCAATCGATCGACTCAATTTGGATTAGTGTTGAGAATAGGTAACTACCTATCTATATCCTGTAGAGGTATCTAATGTCTACCTATCTCAAAGTTTTGTCTTATTCTAATTCAATTCAAAATTTTAAGTTTATGGGTAAACCCAGACTCCCATAAACAAATAGACTTTTGTTGATTTACTTTTTTTATTCAAGCTTTAGATACTAATCCTCTCTACAAGATAAACTAAAATAAAAACCTTTCAAACTGATGGTCTCATCACTTTTTATTTATTTTCCCAAATGAGATTTTTTCATTCAATTTTCTTGACTTCATCCAAGTTCCAATTTATAACAGAAATTCCAATATAAGAAGGTTTGTGTTTTTATCAACTATATAAGAAATTATTTTACTTAATTATATTTGTTTTTCCTCTTTCCTTGAGTTGTCAAACGATGCGTTTTCCAAAAGTTGTACATATTTGTAATAATTTCAAAGTAGGCAGATAATGATTTTGAGAATTATACAATATTGTCAATTTATCAATGGGCATTCCTCGGGGCATTCCTTACAAAATCATTTAATTAAACACTTGTTTCTTCTAAAATATATATTTTTTTGTGTTGTAAAAAGTGATGTTTTCATTTATCATCAGGGGGATGGGATTGTTATTCTTGCTGTATTAGACCAGGTATACAGTAGAATATTATAATCACTCACTATCATGAAATCTAAGCCCAAGAAAAGAGGAACAGGAAATATAGGAATGATTCAAGAATAAAAGTTGATACCTACACCAAATATTGAATTTACAAGAAAAACCCCTTGGCTAATGTTTGCTAAACGTCATATCAGGCTTGCAGATGTAACTGATCCATATAGTTGCTCATCTTTCATTAAAACTTGTAAGCAAATAGCAAAACTCAATACAAATCACTCAACATAAATTTCAAAATTGTAATTGATATTTTTTTCCAGGTTATTTTGTGACGTTGTCAAATGTCTCACCAGGGATTAACGATCCTTGCAGCGAATTCTTCGGTGCATACAAAACACCGCTTAATCTAACTTTGAAAATTAATCGAGATTGGCTAAGCTCACATACGGTGCATATGGCTGTTAATAACCAGATCCACATCCGATGGAGAATGTGTGGGGACCATTGGTAAAAGTTATTTATCAAATACCTAAATAGTCAGAATCAGGCAGAACTATTAGATGTCATTCTTAATGTGTGGAAAGAGCTCGCCAATGACGTCTATATTGTCAAGATTTATCAAATTCCATGGTTTGACGACTACAAGAAGTTTTGGCTGGAAATGGTTCTGCTACCGGATTTTCAGGAAAATAATCTACATTTTTCTTAGCGAACTGAGTGAATAAATAATTCAAAGTCGTAACCACAATATCGTTTTCATTGGAAAAAAAATGAAAAGTTCAAGTGCATGGCATGTAAATATTTTGACAGCCTATTTCTCACACTGCTCAAAAAAAACATGATTTCACTGTCTGTGTACGCATTTTTTGTGCAAGTTACAGCTATACAGGGTGTTTACGATCTTGTGATTTTTTCTTTAATGTTCTTTTCTACACGTTAAAAGAATATGATTAACGCTAAAACGCCTTAGCAAAAGTAGAATAATAATAATAATAATAATAATAATAATAATTATAATAATAATAATAATAATTCATGGATACGTCGAGCGAGACTTTGCGTTCAACAACAGGGCGATAACTTTGAACAACTGCTGTAAAGCAGTAATTTTGCAATTTAGTGTCATCATTTTTGAAAATAAAATCGTACAAAAAAATCATTATCTCTCTTATTATTCAACTTTTGCTAAGGCGTTTTAGCGTTAATCATATTCTTTTGACGTGT
The DNA here is from genome assembly GCA_958502075.1 of Orchestes rusci. Classification (NCBI taxonomy): domain Eukaryota; kingdom Metazoa; phylum Arthropoda; class Insecta; order Coleoptera; family Curculionidae; genus Orchestes; species Orchestes rusci. The sequence continues at coordinate 10,280,678 of OY293311.1, forward strand.
AGAAAAAAACATTAAAGAAAAAATCACAAGACCGTAAACACCGTGTATAGCTTAGCCAATCCCGATTAATTTTCAAAGTTAGATTAAGCGGTGTTTTGTATGCACCAAAGAATTCGCTGCAAGGATCGTTAATCCCTGTTGAGACTTTTGACAACGTCACAAAATAACCTAGAAAAACATATCAATAACAATTTTGGAATTTATGTTGAGTGATTTGTTTTAAGTTTTGCTATTTGCTTTCAAGTTCTAATGAAAAATGAGCAACTATATGGATCAGTAACATCCGCAAGCCTGATATGACGTTTAGCAAACATTAGCCAAGGGTTTTTTTTTTGTAAATTCAATAATATTCGGTGTAGGTATCAACTTTTATTCTTGAATCATTCCTATATTTGCTATATTCCTCTTTTCTTGGGCTTAGATTTCATGATAGTGAGTGGTTATTACATACTGTATACCTAGTCTAATACAGCAAGAATAACAATCCCATCAACCTGATAATAAATAAAAACATCACTTTTTACAACAAAAGAAAGAAAGTAGAAACAAGTGGTTAATTAAATGATTTTGTAAGGAATGCCCACTGATAAATTGACAATATTGTATCATTCTCAAACTCATTATCTACTTTGAAATTATTACAAATATGTACAACTCGATGTGAAAACTTTGGAAAACGCATCGTTTGATAACTATAGGAAACAGGAAAAACGAATATAATTAAAATAATTTCTTATATAGTTGATAAAAAAAACACAAACCTTCTTCTATTGGAATATCTGTTAAAAATTGGGACTTGGAAGTCAAGAAAATTGAATGAAAAAATCTCATTTGGGAAAATAAATAAAAAGTGATGAGACCATCAGTTTCAAAGGTTTTTTATTTTAGTTTATCTTGTAGAGATGATTAGTTATTAAAGCTTGAATAAAAAAGTAAATCGACAAGTCTATTTGTTTATGAGTCTGGGTTTACCCATGAACTTATAATTTTGAATTGAATTAGACAAAACTTTGAGATAATTAGCCATTAGATATTAGATACCTCTACAGGATATAAACTAACTTTCAACACCAATCCAAATTGAGTCGATCGATTGAACGATAAAAAAACAGGGGTAAAATATGCGGTAGATATCCGATTGTGATAGGTACACTTTTTTTTTGTACCTCCCCACAAAAATAGGTACCTATTCAATTCAATATTCTATTGAGCAATTCGCATTATTATGAGTGTATTGTGGAGCAATAAATATTGCTTGATATTGAGATCTATTTGGATAGTACTCATTGACTACCTATTGGAATTGGAAAAGAATCCCACTCCAATCGATGATTTTTTTTAAATCTAAATAATCCTCCGTTGATATTTCACTCTCATATAGTTTTGTCTTTAGTCGCAAAACCTCAAAATCTGTAGGAAAAACATAAACAAATGAAAGACTAAGTTACAATTCGTTAAAATTCTTCGATTAAGCCTAGAAAATGGGCCGATCAGAGTTAAGCGACCGATTCAGGCTTAAGCGCTGCGGTGCATCCAAAAATTGAAATATAATCGCGATAAAGACTTCATCCGGATTAGATTTCTACGGTGCATATAGGTGTTAGTGTACCCTTCATTGATTTTTCGAAACTGTTATTGTTGGGACAATAAACAGATAAGGTTCTGGTCTTTGCACGTATAGTTGGCTTTTGCGAATAAGCTTGAAATGGAAGCTGAAGGTATATTTCATGATAATTTGAAGCTAAGATTCAGTAAATCTACCCAAAATTATCGTTCCACAATTTTTGAAAATATTGATAATTTTGTTTCTGAACCAACTCAAACTTACCTGAAGAAAAGCTGTTTTGTTAGTGTTCCGGGCTCTTTCGAGCAGTCTTATCGTTCCTTAAATATTTATCAACACTTCCTTCAAAGAACTACGAAATAAAAAGTTCCGCTTTTTCCCGCCATTTTGTTCAAGACTGTTCAAGACACGCTTAAACATATGAATGGATGCCTAGACTGAATCTGATATTTTCATGTTCTGGAGTAAACTTTATCTTTTTTAGAAAGACTGAAAAGTTTAACTGAAAAACAATAATTTGATATCATGCAAGATTGCCGGATAAAAAGTTGGATAAGAAAATTTTATTTCTGGGGAAAAAAGTTTTAGAGATAACCAATTGTCCTGATGGTGAAGTTGACAATATAAAACAAAGTTCAAGTAATTTTAAGTCCGATTTCAAGACAAAATTGATAGCATCAAACTCTAAATATGATCATTTTTTGAAAAATAATGTCCAGTGGCTTGAATACACTCTATGATTTGCAACTTGTTCTACGGAGACTACGGAGAAACCGGATCGACTCTCAAAAGAATTTGGGAAATCGAGTGAAAGGACCGAGCGGAGAAAAAGAAAGGACTGAAGATTACAAAAGAGATTAATTCATGGTACACAGCAGTGATTTCTAACTTTATGCTGTCGATTGGGCAGTTATCTCAAGAAAATATCGAGGCCCGCAAGAAAGTTTTGATTGTAGAGTCTCGAATACTTATTTTTTACTCGCGAATACTTGTTTTGAGTTGCATGCAATAGGGACATACATAATAACTGGCTGTTGCTAACTTCTGACCTCTTCTGCAACTTTAAATCCTTTGCTCCCTGAAATGGACCTTGAACAGACAGAACGCGGCAGTGACGGTGATGAAGATGACGAAAATGCCGATGAAGAATAGGAATCAGACTTAGGGCCGATATTTCAATGTCACCTCAAGTGACATTTTAGCTAAGGTATACCTAAAGTTGATGTAAATTTCAAAATTGGCCACCGAAAGTGCCGTTTTGCAATTGCGCCACTCCTTTCATCAAGCTAAGGATCTAATGTGAGTGTCGCAATTCAAACACGGTTCTCACGGGAGACCAATTCAAGGTCCAAAATAACCTTTATGTGTACCTTAATCTCAAATGGACATTGAAATATCGGCCCTTAGACGAATAACGATCTTGTTGTTAGCACATTTTCTATTGTTTTTTGTAATGAACCTATGTGCGACGCGTCGAAAATATAAATCGATTGCAGGGATTTTGAAATTACGCGCATGCGAAAGAGCATGTTATTTATAAACTCTTTTGTTATTCAGTCAAATTCATTTATCTTACTCAATTCTGAGTTAATAGTGTCTTGATTGACAATAAATGCGATTACGGATGATTTTTACAAGAATAGACAGTTTTCGTTGCCCCTAAAAATTTCACCGGTAGCGGTTACGGTAGCCGTAGCGATAGCCGCTATTTGACAGATAAAAATATAGTTTGAGAGGTGGGAGAAAGAAACAAATCCGCTTAACGTTACGGTTAACCTCAGGCCTAACCGAACTTATTGACAAATGACATCGCAGTCTTGTTTTGCTCATGTTTATGTGCTATTTTTTCAAAATGATTGATGATATGGTACTATTGAACTCCAGTGACGAGTCAGATTCTGATTTTGATGCCATGTTATTAGAAGTATTGAACAACAACGCCATCCAATATAGAGCAGACATTTACATCATCTGACACTGACCGGTAAACGTTGACCATTTCCTTTTCCTCAAACGTTCACAATACATAATACGTAATATGTTCTTTAACTCCCCTCACAGACACCTCTTTTCTAGTGACCTCCAAAAAATTGGAAACAACCACACTCTATGTAGAAACATCCCCATATGGATTATTTGCCAGTATTTCAATGAGTAAGATGTGGTCATCTTCATCGGTAAACCGAACTCGGTTTCGCCTGATTGTTTTTAAAAAACTTGCTGTTTCTTGATTTGGATTCATTGCGTAAATTGTCTTGGTCTTGAATCTAACGAAAGTATAAACAAAAACAATGAAATCAAACCTCAAAACAACGTCAATCAAATGTCAAATAAGATATTTTCTTCTACTGCGCATGCGTTTCGCTACGTTAACCGCTATGACTATCGTCCGTTAACAACCGGCATTTATCGGTATCGATATGACATCCAAATGTCATGCATAGTTGTCAATTAGCGTTAACCGGAGCTGCATTTTTTGAGCAAAAAAAAACTGTCTAATATTATTCTCAATTTCTGTAAAAAGTAGTCAGATTATGGAGTAAAGTAAATATTTTTCAAAGTTTAAGAAATTCGACGCCTACAAGACCTAAGCGTCGCGACGCATCTGAAATTTAAATAGGTTTTAGAGACTTTGAATTCGCGCGCATGCAAAAGTCCATGTTATTAGTAGAATTCAGGGGTATTTACTTGAATCTATTTACTCTACTCCTGTCTGAGTTATACCGGTTTAGAGCAAACATTTCTTGATTGACGAAAAATGCAATAACGGATGATTCTCACAAGAATTTTTTGTCAACCAAGAAATTTTCATAAAACCAGTTCAACTCAGGAATGATCAAGATAAATGGGTTCGAGTAAATAACATAAAAGTGTAAAAATAACTTGTACTTCCACATGCGCGTAATGTCGAAGTCCCTGCAATCGATTGATATTTTTGACGCGCCGCGACGCTTAGCTCTTAATCGGCTTCAAATTTTTAAAACCTTGAAAAACATCTACTCGACGTCATACACTGAACACTTTTTACTAAAAATGAGAATAGCATTCTTGTAAAAATCATCCGTTATCGCATTTTTTGCCAATCAAGGAATGTTTAAACTTGTATTACTCTGAAATGTGTAGGATGAATGGGTTCGAGTTAATGACAACAAATTTCATGAATAAGATGTTCTCTCGTATGCGCGTAGTTTCAACGACCCTGCAATCGATTTATATTTTTGAAGCGTCGCGACGCTTAGCACTAAGTGGGCGTCGAATATTTTCAACATTGGAAAATATCTACTTGACCCGATACATTGACTTCTTTTTACAGAAATTGAGACTAGCTTTCTTGTAAAAATCATCCGTTATCACATTTTTTGTCAATCATGAAATGTTTATTATGAACCGTAATAACTCAGAACTGAGTAAAATAAATGAGTTCGACCAAATAACAAAAAAGTCTATAAATAACACTTAGGTACTTTTGAATGCGCGTAATTGAAAGTTCCTGCAATCGATTGATATTTTCAACGCGTCGCGACACTTTACTCTTGGTAGGCGTCGATTTTTTTTCAACTGTGAAAAATAACTACCCGACCCCATACATTGACTACTTTTTACAGAAATCAAATATTCCTATTCGTTTCCGAGATATTGCCGTACGGAGTTTTAAGTGAAAAGCCCTGTAGATGAATTTTCCAGTTGGAAAGAAAATGCGACATATTTAAGGATTTTTGTTTATTTTCTTTCTCTGTGGGCTAAATACTACCTAAATTCAAAATTTTGAGTTCGTGTTCCTGGTAGAAGTGCCTTAGAATCTTGATTACTGAAATTGGGTAATTTTGTCTGGCGATTATTCGTAAATTAAAGTGTATAACCAGTGACTGGTGTGTGAATTGTGATAGGCCATGGTATGGCTTTTTGGTCAGTGAAAAGCAGGATGCTATCTTTATCCACATCTAAATTACAGAGGGGTCAAAAGTGCCTCTAATGGCTTCGAGAAAAGGATGTTCGGTAGTGTGACTCGACTTGGTGACATATCTTTCGAAGGGTCAAAGCAAATTGCAAAAACTAAATGAATTTGAGATGCCAGAAAAAGTGCGAATTAAAACAATTAGGTAAAGGTATACAGGGGTTGCTATGTTGAGACTGCACTGCTACCACCGCCTTCGGATGAGAATACTCATCCGAACAGTACTGCAGGTCACCAGCTCAAATGTACGCTATGTCACGAGATATTTACTGGTTACTGTATACTATGATGTAATCTTGATAGATAGAAATTGTTGAAACCTGTGATCCCTGTTAAATAATAATATTAGTTTAAACGATGCAAACGCCGCAACATCGCGTGTCAAATTCAAAAAAAAAAAAAGTTATCAACTCAAACCAATCGCCTACGTTCGGGGTGTTATGCTGATTCTAGTCGTTCAATTTTAGAAGTATTAATCTTACCTGAACTTCGTCACGGTGTAGCTTGGTGCAAACAATGCTGGGTATTTTGTCTATCTTTTTATGCGCTTTCTTCTTGGTTGATGACATCTGTGACGGGGTGATGAATTCTAATGTGCTTCTCCTATTTACTGGAGTTATTGCAACTTTCACTACCGTTTGTTTTCTTCGTGGAGTCTTGGGAGGCCCCATTTGCTTATTCTTCAAAACTTCCTCCAATAAATCCTTCTGTTCATCCCGACTATTGTTCATCACCTTTTGACTGGGTTTTCTTGTCCTTTTGAGACGCTTTGGAGGTGAAGGCGTTACATCCTCCGCAGGAGGCGTCTTTGGTAGTGGTTTCTCAATCGGCTTGAACAATAGAAGAGGATTGAAATTATCCTTCAAAGCCTCATCGCTCTTGCGCTTTTTAACCAGGTTTCTCTTCTCTTGTCGTTCCTCTTCGTCATTGACCTCCTCCATCAGCAGACTGTCAATTAAGTCGGGGTTGTACAGTTTTCTGACCCTTCTTCGTGGCTCAGGTGGTTGTGTCTGGATAGTTCTTCGACGAGTCCGACAAATTTTTGAGTCTACTAGTTTGATCGCGTCTTCTGCTACTATGACATCGTCGTCAATAACAAGTTTGGAACTGGTAACCATGCCAACAGTCTTGCGCCTGGATTGCGCATTGGTTTTAGGGAGGGGAGACAGGATTTCTGAGTCATCTGATCCAGCAGAACAAGTTCCACGTTTCGTGTTGATGTTGTCACGATTCAAGGCCTTTATATTTGTCGACGTTGTCATTGCTGCGTCTGAGGTGTGGCTCGATATGTTGAGACTGGACATAACCGAGGAGACAACCTCGTCGCTATTTCTTTTACTTAACTGTAACAGGGACATTTCAGTATGTGTTTTTCCATCCGAGCTTACAGCTAAAGCTGACATTTCCGTAGACTGTACTTCTGAAGCCTTAGGTTTAACTGAGCTTTTACCAAAGTTGAAGGACTCACTTTCCGACATGGACGACCGTCTTTTATAAGAATGTTGCTTTGTTACAGTTGGTTCGGAATTCGACATAGTTGAGTCCGACATCAGAGAGTTGCACATGGTCTTCCTCCTGTTAGCGAAGGTAGTCCGAGAGGTAGTCTGATGTGGGCAAGTCAAGTCCATATCAGAGTTTTCTATAGATCTGAGCACCCTTACAGGTGTAACTGACTGCACCGACCCATCATCGTCTTTGTCTGACTGTGCTGTGTGATAACTAGACCCAGAAGAGTCCCGCGGCACCATCATCGTTCTTCTTCTGTTGATCACATTCTGCGAGCTGGGTAACGGCGTGCCAGTCTCCACACTCCTCTTGAACTCCTCTCTAACCATGTCCTCATACTCCTTTTGAAATTGCGAGTTAACAAACGTGTCGTTGCCCAAGTAGGTTCTCATGGCAGGAAAATGTTTCTCGTTTTGTCGCTGGCACGTTCTACGACATGAGTCCACCCATAGAACACTCACCAGATGGGCTTTGATCAACTTGGCCTGTTGGAAGGTTGTATACCCGCCGTCTTTGAAGACCACATGGGTGACGTCGCGGGATAGTTTGTCACGGATTTTAGCACCCATTATCCTCAGGATGTTTTTTGCGCCTTCGGATCTGTCTTCTCCTGCTCGATTCACGATTTCCACGTACGCCACGACGCCCTTCAAGACGTTTTCGAAGGATGTAGTGTTGGAGGAGGAGGAACTTTCGGATGAAGGCGACGGGGCTCTGGAGCTGTAAGAACTGGAGGGACTAGGACTATTCATCCGCTCCAACGCTCGTCTGGTCATCAACATTGTTGGACTCTCAATTCTAGACTGTTTAGTTTTCACCTTTGCCGCAGGACTATTCAAATTGCGTTTATGTTCGTCAATAAATTCTTTATTGTCTGCCATAAGTTTCAAGAATTGTTTTTGTTTGTCAGGGCAACGCAATAATTCAGTCAATAGTTTTTGTGGGTAGTCGGGAGCGTTTTCGTCGATTTCCTGGAAATTCACGGGAGTTTGAGTCTTTTTCTTGGGTGTCAAGTAGCCGGTCGAAATTTTTGGCTTCATGTTTTTTGTTTTCGGGGCCCTTATAGGGCTTAAAGAAGTCGTGTAAAAATTAGTAGATTATTGGTAAAATGTAAAATGTAAACACAAAACACAAGAGGTGTCAACCGGATGGACTTGATGCAGACTGCTCTCATATGGCGTATGGCAGTTGTGCGCAGTGCTGCCAAGTTTAATAATATATCTTTTCGCACCTATGCTATATAGCGTTTTCGATTGGTAAAATCGGGCAGCACTGGTGCAACACTCGGGCAATAGTTATGTTCGATTGGTAGAAATCGAGTGGATTTTTATGTTCGATTGGGGAACCGGATCAATAGCCTAGTTTATACCGACAACTTGGTCCGCGGACCAATTACCAAATTCGGACTATATCCGAACCAAATATTTGGTTCGGATGGTGTAAATAGTTGCGGACTAAAGCCTAGTTCATAAGCTTCCGAAATGCGAAATCCGAAATCCGAATAATGTTCCTATTGGCTGGTTTTGAAATGGTGTGATCGGGTTGGCATTAATTTTAATATTTTTACGAATCGCAGAATTTGAAATCTAGGGGGCGGGAAAATTGACTTTGCTTCAAGATTTTGCGAAATTCGCATCAGATGACAGATGTGATTGAGGTTATGTTGATGAAGGATTCTTGTTTTGGTTTTCGTTTCACTGTTTGTTTTGGTTTGGAGAAGTGTTTGTAATTATTGTAATTCCGCATTGTTCCTGTGTTGAGTGTGTTCATGGAGGAAAAGGTAGAGTATGAAAAAATTATCTGTTATGATGTTACCACATAATGTGCCAGATGAATATCTAAATCTTACGGGGGCTATGATGGAACGTTCACGTTAACTTAACGTATCTGTTAAGATTGTTTACTAATGAAAATGTTCCATTTGCTAACAGCGTTATCATGGTGAAATGCATACGTTAAGTTAACGGAAACCTCGACGGAAACGTTCAATCATACCCCCCATTATATTACAACCACAAAATAAATTTGGTACTCTATGTTTTATTTGATTTTTCAATATATAAATAAACAAAAGGATTTTACTTTGATAATATCAGAAATTGTCTACAGTTTTATTCTTTTATAATACTCAAATAATGTCTGTGATTTAAGAACATAAAGTGTATCAAAACAGTTCTTTTGTATTTACCACTATTGTACAGGGTGGCCTTTTCGTTGTGCCCTACCTCCTTATATGGAGAACCGCTTGTGCAATATATTTTGGGTGTTTACCAAAGTCAATGAGAGGAACTCGTCTAAAATATTTTCAAGATTGTGACACTTCCGGATATACCGGAAGTAGATGTCAACTCGCTTATTTTAAATAGATCACCCTATATATTATTACATTTTTGAATTCTACGCAAAATTCTTGACAACTTTTGTAAATATTGTGCTATACTTAAGCTCAAGCGTTTTTGACTTATTCAAGTTTTTATGTTATTTGCAGACTCGAAATCAAATGACAATTTCTCCTAGAAAAATATATTTATCTTTTGATCCGGTGTGTGATGATTGCTCATAAGGATCACCTTTATGAGTGTTTTATGCGATTTTAAAAAATTATTATACAGGGTGTTAAAAAAATGAGATTGAAAATAAAATCGAGAAAACGGCGAAAAATCAATTTTTTTAAATGGAAACCCACATTTGTATTATTTTTATCTTGAACAGCATAAAAAAATAGCATAAGTTTGTAATGCTGTGTTGATGCTGTTTAAGATAAAAATAATAAAAATGTGGGTTTCCATTTGAAAAAAATTATTTTTCGCCGGTTTTTCGATTCTATTTTCAATCTCACTTTTTTGAACACCCTGTATAATAATTTTTCAAAATCGCATAAAACACTCATAAAGTGATCCTTATGAGCAACTATCACACACCGGATCAAAAGATAAATATGTTTTTCTAGGAGAAATTGTCGGGTCTGCAAATGTCATTTTCAACATAAAAACTTGAATAAGTCAAAAACGCGTGAACTTAAGTATAGCACATTAATATACACAAAACTTGTCTAGAATTTTTCGTACGAAAATGTAATAATATATAGGATACTGCACTACCTTTGATGGAGATAAGTTGTCTGTATTTCCGCATTTTGTCCCATGTACCTAAAAGTTTTCCTGTTTGTGTGTCGTGTAAATATGTATTCTTGCGACTTGAGTCCAGAGTGTTAAAATCGCCCTGATGATGCAATTATATATTGCGAAACGTCGGCCATTTTAAAACAAATTGGACTTTAATTTCACTGATCCTCAAACCCAACAAATTAACCACACTCGTCTACAAATTTGCTGGATCGTTAAATAAACAAAAGTTAATATATAGGATGTTCCATTTAAAATAAGCGATTGACATCTACTACCGGTATAACCGGAAGTCACATCTTTGAAAAGATTTTAGACGAGTTTGTCTCATTGACTTTAGTAAACACCCAAAATTTCAATTTTATTGTACATACAAGCGGTTCTCCATATAAGGTGGTAGGACACAACGAAGCGGCCACCCTGTACCTACTTATTTTATTCCATGATGAAATATGAAAAGTGAAAACAAGCAAAACTGTTTCGCTTTTTATATTAGGTAGGTAGGAGGTAGGTATTATAGGGTATATAGGTGAATAATGCTAATATTGCTAATTATTATTTTTCTAGTTCGTATTTGAGTGTGGCGATTGTGGTGAATCCTTACAGGACCTTGTAAATCATGTGTGTCAAAGTCAAACTACACATGATTCTGGGGAAAAAAGTATCATCTACCGCTTAATAGAAGCCGTACAGGCTCGCCCAGCCTTGTGAGATCATACCCTACCAGTGCCAATGAGGGCCAGAGGCATTAGGGAGAAGATGTGGAAGGAAATTGAAGACGAGTTGGGTTCCGAAATGTCAATACCAGAATTGGAGAAAAAATGGCGTGGTTTAAAGGACACTTTCATAAGAAATCTTAAGTATGTATGGTGCCAGTTGAAGTTGATAAATAAACTACTCGAAAAAAGTTAAGGATATTGTGAATTCTGAAGACATAGAAGTAATTGAATGTTAAACAATTTTTTTTTCGCAAACAATCTTTTCTCAGAGAATTCACAATATCCTTAACTTGTTTCGAGTAGTTAATTTGAATTTTAGACATTGTTTATATTTAAGTATAATAATAATAGACAATCAGAGTTCTTGATTTGATTATGTATCATTGGCTAGACATACCTCTATACCTATTTATTATGATATTTATAGGTCATACAAGCCACAGTCAGGAGCCTCTTCTGATGAAAAGAAAAAGTGGAAGTACTTTGACTCAATGATGTTTTTATATATAATAAACAAGCCAAAGAACACTGTTTCAAACATTGGTAATCCACTGGAGTCACCCATATCGGATATTGATACCCCAAGCAGCTCAAGAAAAAAAAAAAAAAAAGATGGTAATATTTATATATTTCTTATATTTCTTCAGTACCCCCCAAATTATAATTTGAAAAAAATCTTATTTCCTATACACAAACTAAGTAGATCCTTCCCTTCGCAATGGAAAAAAAAATGCTATGATGTAAAACTCTTTATAGAACAAACCAGCCAATTACTTTTGGATATACTGAAAGAACCTCCCCCTACTGAAACTGCTCAACCACAAATATCCCCAGCACTACTAACGATCCAGTCAATTATGGAAAAACTCCCACCCAGAATCAGAATGAAGTAATGAAGGCAGAGATAGACATGCTCAACATGGTTTACTCCCTATATGAAGCAAACAATCCTTCATGATTTATCATAATACAGGATGGTGCCTACTTCAATATATATATTCACATCACTGCTTTATTCACTGTTTTATTTATAACCACAGTACCTAATACTTCAAAATATTTTTTAATAATTAATTATTAATCAGCTCATCATAATACGTACCTAATTTTAAAAAAAGCTGATGTCCAGAGATTTTTTTTTTAATAAAACACTCCCAATTTCCAAAAATATTATTTAATAGTCAATATTCAACAAACAATGTGTTAAACAATAAGTACGAAGTTTTTAAATGAAAAATTAAAAACTATTTTGACTATTGACAATCAATTGGAGAGATCTGCATAAAATATTTCATAAAACCATTCCTTATTTCAACAGCACTACGGAAATACGCATTTCCTCCCATTCTTCGAACTCCTGACAGTTCAACTCTCTCATTCCTCCATTCTCCAGGTATTACACAGCCCTTTTCATCCTCTCTGTCCACATAATTATTGGGAAAGTATCTTCCGTTATCAGCCTTATTTGCATCCCTTGTTTTGAGGAAATTATGAAGGCAAACTAGAGCCTGAACAATGTTTTCAATGGTTTCTAGTTTTGCAATTATAGGTCTTTCTAATATACGCCATTTTGATGCCAGTATACCAAACGTATTTTCAATGGTCCTTCTGGCACGACTCAATCTGAAAATAAGTAAAAATAAATGAGCATATTATGTAGATAAGGAAATGATACTATGTATGCGACAAAAGTTGCAAGTTAGAATACCTAATGAAAGAACCATGATTCTATATAGTTCGAGTTAAAAATATTTAATATTTTGATTTTTTTTTGCTAAACCATACCTATAATCAAATACCCTCTGTTCCAATGGTAAATATTGACCTGGAAATGGTCTCATCAAGTTTTTACCAAAAGGAAATGCAGCATCAGCTATAAGGCAAAAAGAAACTACATCACTAGCGCCTTCATGCAGCTTTCTCGGGTGTGGCAAATTAATATTGTTGGCAAAAAAATGCTTTCCAAAGTTGCTGTTTCTAAATACTCCACCATCGCTTTGCCTTCCTTTGCTACCTATAAACCTATATCAGCAACTGTGAAGCAATAATTTGCGTCACACACTGCCAATAAAATGATGCTGAAGAAATCCTTGTGAATGTAGTAGTCTGAACCTGTATGTGGTGGAGCCTAGAAAGATATTATAAGTTTAAAACCTACTCATCTTAAATGATATTTTTTATACTGACCTGTATTCTGATGTGCTTCCCATCTATTGCACCAATACAGTTTGGAAAATTCCATTTAGACTCAAATCCTTTAGCAACTGTTTTCCAATCTTCTTCGGTTGGAGTTGGAAGATAATCTGCATTCAAAGAACTCCAGAGGGCAGCAGCAGTTTCTTTTATGATACCGGATACTGTACTGACTCCCAGTCTGTAGTTGTATGATATGCTTTTCATACTAACACCAGCTGCGAAATATCTGAAAATAAGTTAATAAAAATAAATTCCTTCTTAGATAAACATAAAAGTGGCAAATTACCTCAAAGTAGCAGACAACTTCTCAGCAGGTGAAATGCACTCCTTATATAAATCATCTCTAGTAAGATAAGGTGAAATCTTCTCCACAAGAACATTAAAATCCTCCACAGACATTCTATGGTAGTTTTTAAATTTCATGTTATCGTAAATTCTCATTTCCTGTACTAGATTATAAAAAGCTCCTTGCTCCTTTTTTAGTTTAAATAATCGACAAGTACCAAATCTTCGAATAATTTTGTTTTTTCTCATTCTATGCAAGAGAAAGGCGGCAATCGCTCTTCTTCGTCTCCAACGGTAAAAATTTGCTGACATTTTGGGTATTGGGTAAATAGTTATAGCCTTGAGGTGTGGCACTGATATTTGCACAGAAAATAGACTAGTCTAGCATTTGCCTGACACATGCACTACCAACACTTCTAATATTCAGGCTAACCAGCTAAACAAAAAGTCCCTAGAAATTTCGGAAGCGTATGAAATGTGAAAAATCCAGTGCAAAACGATTTTCCGAATTCGCGTTTCGGAATTCGGATTTCGGAAGCTTATGAACTTAGCTTAAGCTGGTCCGCTCTTGGTTCGGTACTCGCCAGCAAGTGTACCGAACTAAATTTGGTTCGATCTGGATCAAAATTATGAGGTTATGTTGATTGTTATTATTGTGAATTGTGTTGGTTCTGAGTTTCTAGGCAATCTGAGCGTACTTACTCATGTTTTTTTTGGTTACGAATTGTGTTGATGAATAATTTCGACTTGTATTTGACATTTGACGAATTGCGGGCGTACACATTTAGTTCACGCGTTGTAAGACGGTGTAAACGGGCAGGAAGCAAGAATTGGTCCTACCGTACTATCTCCACCAGCTTGGTCCTATCGGACCGAACTAAACGAGTTATCGATGTAAACTAGGCTAATGAGTTTGGCAGTTGGCACTAGTGCAGATTTTTCGGCACGAGGTCTTTGAGACAAGCGTCTCGCTGCAGCGGTTAAGATATCGATTTTAGGCAGCGGGCATGCGCATTTTGTACGTATCGATATAGAGTATCGATATTCCATCGTCATGACGTCGTTTTGTGTATAACGAACGGACACGCACTGTCAATATAATATTGTTTTGATACTTCTTGTGTACTTGTGTTTTTTTGCTTTCTGTGAAATAATACCTAATTAATTTATTGATAATCCAACCCCAACAGAAACTTTAATTCGTTCCCTTATGTGTTTTTGAGTTTTGATGCGTGAATTTTTATCAGTACTCGTGTAGTGTTTTTGATTGGAAATGGCACACTGTGGGGAATGCGGAAAGGATTTTTACAAAACATTTATTTTGAGAGTTCATGTTAAGAAAAAACACCCAGGTCAGTCCTTCCATACACATGAATCTCTTTGCTAATATTCATACAGGGTGTCCCAGTAGTATTGGGAGATATTTTAAGGACCGTAAGTCGGAACAAACATAAGATTAAAATATTCTATAAAATATTTTTGTACAAAGTTATATATTCTGAATAAATTTTCCGTGATAGCTCCTACAAGGTGAAAATAATTTTAATGAATCTTGGATCGAATAGGCAATAAGGACTGATGATTTGAGATTATAGAAGTAATTCAATCTCATATCGGAAACCTAGGGCCGACCACCTCTACCCTATCTAGATACCGCTGAACTTTGATACGACTTCTTTTTTTTAAGTTATGATTTTTTATCGAGTTTCTTATTTAGATTCTTCAATTTCATTAGTTTAGAATAAAACAAGAAACAGGTAGGTATATATACCCTTGGTCCACATCGGAAAAGTCAATAATTTTCAAGAAAACACCAATCATCGTCAAATTGTCCAGCTAGTTTGACAATCTGACAATAAATGGTCGAAAAAAAACTGAAGTTTATGTTTATGTTCAATGAATAATGACATTGTGTCCTGAATGAACAGGTTGTCCCATTTTGGGGGGTATCCCCGTTTTTTTTATACAGAGGGTGAGTCATTTAAACGGGAAAGCTAAATTGTGCCTGAACCGTTAAAGAAATCGAAATTAGCAAAATGGATTTGAAAAAGGGGTGTCCCAGTGCAGTTTGTGAAAATGTTTTTTGACATACAGAGTGTATCATTTCTGCAGAACCGGCTTCAACATAGTTCTTTTTTCAAATAACAACCCCTGTATATCTTTAGATATTTGAAATCGAACCTTTTCTGGCATCTCAATTCTCAAATCCGTTAAGTTTTTGCAATTCGCTTGAGTCGTTCAAAAGTTATTCCACTTTTTCTAAAAATGGATGCGTTTACAACCAAGAAATAAGGTTGCGTCGTTATAAAGGGTGATCCATTTGGTGCTTTAGGATTTCAAATGGAATCAAACACTAGAGATTGTGGGCAAGCAAAAAAAAGATAATTTATTTGAAAGAGTATTCAATTACAATTTAGTTTTGAAAATAATATCATTCGACGAATGTCCATCATGACTTTTGACCTGAACCTGTATAATAATTCCGAAGGCAGAATTGAGTTCTGCGGGAAAAGTTATATAAGAAACAGTTTTCACATTTTTCATTTTTCATAAGTTATCTGATAGTTTCGATAAAAAAGCAACATTTCCAATTTAGCCCTTTATCTTGATAACTAAAAGGACGATGAAAATTTTGATAACGGCATCTTTAGTTTTACAAAACAGTTGCACACTGTCGCGAGAACCGCAACTTTCTATCTATAAAAATAACGGAGATACCCCGCAAAAGTATCCAAAATAGGACAACCTCTCGGACAATTTGAACATTTCAATAAGTTGGTGTTTTTCTTAAAAACGAGCTTTTTTCTCGATGTAAATGAAGATTATCTTCTTCAATCTAAATTAATTGACAAACCTAATCAATCTCTATCAAAATTTAGGGACATTCGAGGGGACATTTTATGGAAGGGGTGGTCCACCCCCATGTTTCCATGTTGTGTAAAATGTTTGGGTTTTCGATGCATTTTGGCATTTTCTATCGAATTCTGAATGTCCATGAAAAATACTGCAAATTTGGTCATTTAAACTTCTTTGTAGAATAAAAATTAACTGAGATATCTATTGACTAAAATATAAACAATCACCCTGTACGTGTGACGTCATTTGACAATAGCTTAATGTTTCGCTTGTCATTTGGATTATATGATTGAGTATAAACATGAACATGAAAGTTCATATTAATACGGGACTGCACAGCCTTCGTTTTTTAAATACAGGGGTGAAGACCTGATGATTGTTTTTTGAAGATATTTCCGAATCTTGTTGAGATAAATGAATATAAAATTGGGTACATCAACTTTTAACACTCTAATGAATGAAAACTTATAGTATTTTATAACCTTCATGAGTGGGATATACAGGGACGGGTGCAGGAAAAATATGCCCCACTTTTTTTTATTGTTGATTTTGAGTAGTAGTTTTGCCTACAAATTCTAAAAATCTGGAGTCTTCTACACAAATAAGGTACTCTTCTCGTACCTGGGACGAACCATTTCCGATAGAAATGCATTTTAATTTTTTTGTATTTCTGTATTTCGAAAATGAAGGCTTTGCGGACCCATATTTATATGAACTTTTATGTTTATTTTTGGTCCCTGAATGCGTACCTGAAGTATTGATATTTTCCCTGAATCACCCTCTGTATTTTATTGGTCAGACTACCTGTTTAGCTTGTGTCAATTAAATATTTTTATTAGTCTAGGAGATAGAAGAGTTTTTGGTATTTTGATATTTTTCCTGCGCAACTTTACCTAATGTGAAAGATGCAGGGTTCCATATTTAACCTTGGTTTCGGTGCTCTGGTTATATTCTATATTACACAGGTTTTCTGAAAAACTGGTTCGATTCAAACCACTAAACCTCTTTTTTCCACAACATTTTTTTTTTACTTTAATGATAATAGCACTAAATTGATTTGTTCACGACTTATAATAATATAGGTAATGTAAATTTAATAATAAATTTTACTGCTGTGATATAATAAAAAAAATTCAAATCATCTTTAAATACTTTTTTCTGCTACCATTGGGTAACACTATTCAAAAGAGGGTCAAAAAAATTATGTGCTTCACGAACACTTCACAATAATATGTGATTTAACAATGGATAGACTAATATTTTTCTTCGTGATACGATTTTTCAGGTACCTGATCTCCAACAATCGAAATTACCATATATCTATCAGCTTTCACTTTTTTCTTCAAATAAATAATTTGCTGAACTTCAATTTGAACACCAAGGTAAAATTACGATTTTAAACCAGCGCGGCAATCATCCTGCGTCACGGATACGAACGACGTGGACCGTAAACGCGCGAGACAGCTGCGCTGCCTTGAATCGATATCTTGACCGCTGGAGCGAGACGCGAGACGCTTACAACCATAGACTAATATTATATCTTACAACTTACAAGCTCGTGCTTGTATAGTGCTATAGTGCAATTTTAGTGCATTAGCAAAATTGAAAAAATGGTGGATATAAACGTCGCGTGAGGTGATTCTGTGAGTGGACAACAGATTTCGAATTAGAGTTATTATTGTTGGAATCTAGTAGTGCCGAAAAAAGAAAATACTGGCGTTGACGAGTTATGGAATACGAGTACCTACTCAAAACTGAATTAATTTCATTTAAGATCTGGTGCATATACCTAATTTCTCAAAAAAGTTGTTCCTAGTACCTATCTATGATCTAAATAATACAAAACTATTGATTGGTCTCAAGATTTTGTCATTTAGCAATGAGAAATGGATTTCTAATTAGTTTTTAGTTCAGAGTCACTTCAGCCGCTACGCAGAGACAACATAATATAGATTTTCAAGAAGTTCAATGATTCCAATTTCAATTCAATCGGAATTTTACCGTGCAATATCATAGCACTCGATGAAAAATGTAAATGTTCGATTGGGATATTGCCCTAGAGCAAATTTTCATCATAACTGGTTTTGCCCGAGGTCAAACCCAGTGCAACCCTTGTTTTTCCAATCGAAAACACTATTTTAGTAAACCGACAACCGGTCACCACAAATCATTATACAGCGTATCCCTATAGTATCCCAGAAACTTCTTACCAAACGAGAATAATGTTTATTCAAGAAAAAAAAAGTTTTTTCACAAGAAGTTATGGACCGGGAGATAACGACCATTTTTAGGTAACGTTGAATGCTCGTCTGCCGAGCTGGGGTATGGTTGCGTATTTCAATACTTGAAGTCAATCAATGCAATACAATTTCTCCTCGCCCGCATTGAGTTTCAATGTTTCTTCGATTTGGTGCTAAGATCTTCCATCTATTCGGAAATTTTTGGTTTTGATGACTTTTTTTGTGAACGTTGTTTTGTGTGTACCAACTCCAAGATCATGCAATAATTATATTGAAATTATTGTATTAAAAAATTGAAAAAAAAAACGATCAATGCCTATCTCCCGTTGTGATTTTATGAGTCTGCAGTTAAACCATCGATTTAATTTTTAAGCTCTAACTTTTGAACCGGCGTGTAAAATTTGATAAAATTTTAGTATGTTTTGTAGGCCATAAAGACTAGAACCATAGTGAAGTCAATATTTTTAATTGTAAGGGGAACCAGGAACAGACTGGCCACCAAACCTTTTGGGCCCAATTTTAGACAGGTGTCATTTTACAGAACTGAAAACTAATTTTTCAAATACTCTGATTTTTATTCATCAAATAAGGTGCTTTCTTTTGTTTCGATAAAACTAACCGTTTTCTAGAAAAATAGATTTTTGTTTTACATGTTAACTACTGCAATAATACACTAAAATACTACGGCGAGACACCAGTTGTAAGTATTCTTGGTATTGAAAATTTTTTTGACACTCTCGGAGTGATTGTCTATACTAGAATTAGTTAAAAATTGGAAAAAAAAATCAAAAAAATTCAAGAAAATTTATATTTTTTTTTTTGAATTTGACAAATTCTAGTACTGTCAATCACTCTGAGAGTGTAAAAAAAATCCATACCAACAATAACAACAACCGGTGTCTCGCCGTAGTATTTTAGTGTATTATGGCAATAACCTGTAAAACACGAATTTTTCACGAAAACGGTTAGTTTTATTGGAACAAAAGAGGAGCACATTTTTTGATAAGAAAACGTCAGAGTATTTGAAAAAGTAGTTTTCAGCTCCGTAAAATGACACCTGTCAAAAATTGGGCCCAAAAGGTTTGGTGGCCAGTCCGTTTCTGGTTTTCCCTACAATTTCAAATATTGACTTTACTATGGTCTTATGAGTCTTTAATGGCCTACACAACATACTAAAATCTCATCAAATTATATAAGACGGTTCGAAAGTTACAGCAGATACATTAAATCGATGTTTACCGCTTAAGGGCTCTGTATCTTCGTCAGGAGGTGCTTTGGAGAAAAAAGTTTTATGACAAACTGAGGTTATTTTGACCTCCCCTATACGCTCCCGAAATTATGCCATATACTTACCGGACACCCTGTATAATTCTTGTGAAAAATGATTGAAAAAAAAACGATTGTTGCCCGTCCGCCGAAACAAAAATAGGTTTAAAAGCTCAAAAAAAAATCCTCAATAATCAATCGGCAGACATATAGGACATACATATACTGCTCAATAATTATTGGGAGTTTGCATAATTTATTATATATTTTCATATAAACTTTTGTTCTATGATTTTCATAACAAAAGAAAGATAGACGTCCGTCTGCCAATTTCATAAACATTGTCATGAAAATATAACAATTATTAAAATTTCATATTAATTATTTCGTATAATGTCCTATATGTCTGCCGCTTGATTTTTGAGGCCTCCATTGAGATCTTAAACCTCTTTTTGATTCGGCAGACGGGCATTAATCGTTTTTTTTATCATTTTTTACAAAAATTTCACAGGAAGGTCCTGCAGAACGTATCACTCGAAACTAAATTTCTGCCGATGCCCTACCAAAGAGAGACAGAATTGAATTACAGTCAATACGCCAGACGGAGATAGATAAAAAGATAATGTATTCTGTGACGTCGTGGATGTTGATTGGGGCTCAAAGGTCTAAGTTGATTTTTTAAACATCAATGGCATCAATACTTACTAATCGTTTTATTTTTCATATTTCCAAAAAATGTGCAAATTGTCGATTGGTCTTGGAGTTGGCGAACACGGAGAAGAAAACATTTTATTGTATTGATCAATATACCATACCTCACAGCAGCTCGGCAGACGGGCAATGAACGTTACACAACAATGGTCGTTATCTTCCGGACCATGAAATGCTTCATGGAAAAATAAGGTTCCAGTTTTGGAAAATTATCTAGGATTAAAATATAAAGGGAAGCCAAAAGAAAAATCAATATAGTAATTTTTTTCATAATGCAGCCCCATATAAAATGGTAGCATATTACGACTATTAAAAATATGGTTGTTTTGTAATCATTTTTTAGTCACTTGCAAAGTCAAATTTTAACGCAATGTGTTCGAGATATTATGTAACCCCTACCCTGATGGGAGCATATAGTATTTGAATGATGGCGGTCATGGTGGTTTATATGTTTTTTAGATTAAATATACCTAAATGAAATTCACTCATCCTTTACAGATATTTTAATATGTTGAAGAAATTGCTTAAAAATAATCTATTACTTGAGTGATCTTACACTTCTTCTTCTTCTTCTTCTTCCTCAGCCTGTCACCATCCACTCCTGAATGTAGGCCTCTTCCATGTTCTTCCATTTCTGTCTGTCTGTTGCTGTCTGCATCCAGTTCCTTCCTGCAAATCCTTTTATGCTATCCAACCATCTGAGCTGCGGTCTTCCAACACTTCGTTTGGTTGTTCTGGGTCGCCACTGTACTATCCTTTTTGACCATCTTGAGTTTTCCTGTCTCGCTACGTGCCCCGCCCATTGCCACTTTTGTCTCGCAATACGACGTACGACGTCCGTAATTCTCGTTATTCTTCTGATCTCTTCATTTCGTACTCTGTCTCTAAGGCTAATACCCAGCATTGCTCTTTCCATGGCTCTCTGGCAAACGCTCAGGCGATTGGCTTTATTCTGTGTGAGGGCCATTGTCTCCAAACCATATGTTGTCACTGGTAGTACGCAGGTTTCGTACACCTTTCTTTTAAGATTGATGGGTATTTTTGGGTCGCGCAAGATGAAGGACAGGTTGCCAAAAGCTGCCCATGTTAGCTGTACTCGTCTAGTAACTTCTGCAGCTTGGTTCTCTTTACCAAGTTTTATATTGTGACCGAGATAGATATAGTGATCTACGGTTTCTAATAGTTGGTTGTCCACAGTTATATTTACTGCGCTTGAGGTCATAATTTTCGTTTTCCTCAGGTTCATTTTCAGACCTATCTTCGCCGACTCCGCATGGAGCTGCTGAACCATGTTTTTCAATTCTTCAGGGTCACTACTAATCAGAACAATATCATCCGCAAATCTCAGATGATGAAGGTAGTTTCCATCGATGTTAATGCCCTTTTTATCCCATGTTCTATTTTTAAACACGTCTTCCAAGGCTAGAGTGAAGAGTTTTGGTGATATCGTGTCTCCCTGTCGGACGCCCCGTTTCACTGGGATCTTCTCTGTGACCATGTCCTCATCTATTTTGATCTGGAGCGTGGCATTTGTATAAATGTGCTGGATAAGGTTCGTATACCGAGAGTCGATTCTGGCTTTGTCCATTGCCTGCAGCACTGCCCATATCTCCACTGAGTCAAAAGCCTTCTGATAGTCAACGAAGGCTAGGTGTAGCGGGATGTTGTATTCTGTCGCTTTCTCTATAAGCCTGTGTATGACTTGGAGGTGGTCTATCGTACTGTACCCTTTCCTGAACCCTGCTTGCTCCACTGGCTGGTAGAAGTCGAATTTATTGGTCAATCGATCGGCTATGATCCTTGTCAGCAGTTTGTAGAAAGTCGACAGCAGGCTGATGGGTCGATAGTTTTCTATGCATGCGCAATCGCCCTTTTTGAATATTAGAACGACCTCGGCATTTCTCCAGGTTGTTGGGATTTGTTGTTCTTGTATGCATTTGTTAAGGAGAATCATGAGTGCGTCCTCCAGTGCTCTCCCTCCCAACTTCAGCATCTCGGCAGTCACTCTGTCCTCTCCCGGAGCCCTGCCATTTCGCATTTTTTTTAAGGCCGCTTGTAGTTCGCTTCTGTTAATTTCCGGGATCTCTTCGGAGCCGACGTTCGCAATGCTTTGTCGTTCCTGTGCTTGCACACGATCTGGTTTTGGTACTGACATGCTGTAAAGTTGGCGGTAGAAAACTTGAACAGTGGATATGATGTCAGCCTTGTTTGTAATTAACTCTCCCTGTTTGTTTCTCATCTTCCGAATCTGTATTTTTCCGCGAGACATTTTGGATCGTAGGGCTCGCATATTGGTATTCTCTTCAATTGTTTTGCTTACTAGTTGGGTGTTATAGTTTCTTATGTCTATGCGGACCTTTTTCTTAATATGCTTGTTTAATACTTTGTATTCGTCGGAGTTTCGATCTATGCGGCGGCGTTTTTCGATGAGTTCCAAGGTAGTTGGGCTGAGCTTGGTGTCTCTGGATTTTTTTCGTGCACAAACCTTTTTTGTTGCTACTTGGACGGCATTGGTGATCTTTTCTGCTATTCTATCAAGATCTAGGGTCTTCAGATCTTCCGTTAGCTCTAATTTTGCTTGGACATTTTCCCGATAATCGTAGGTATTTTGAGTCAATTCCATCGTAGTTGGGTAGAGGTTTCTTTTTATGAGCTTCCGTCGCATGAATTTGGTGTTTATAAAGAGTCTGGCTCTTACCAATCTGTGGTCACTGCCGGTACTAAATCTGTTGAGAACTGTGACGTCAGTACACATCTGTTTGTTGTTGGTGAGAATAAAGTCTATCTCGTTTTTCACTTGGTTGTTTGGGCTCTTCCACGTCCATTTTCTTTGCGGTGGTTTCTTGAAATGGGTGTTCATGCAGAACAGACCTTCAGTTACGAGATAGTCCATTAGCATCTGTCCTCTTTCATTTCTAACACCATAGCCAAAGGGTCCAATATTTGCTGGTTCTGTTGCTGTTTTGACGCCGATCTTTGCGTTGAAATCCCCCATAATGATGATGAACCTGGCGTTTTCAGCTCTTTTTGCGGTAGTTACGTCCTCGTAGAACTGTTCAGCCTCCTCATTATCTGCGGAGCCGGTCGGAGCATAGACCTGGATCACCTGTAGGGTATACCGGTCATTAATCTTTATTGTAATATAGATGACCCTTCTGGATACGGATCGTGTCTTAGTAACTAGATGTTTGAAGTTTCTATGTATCATAATCGCTACTCCTCCGGTGCTCAGGCCATCGCAGTCATTTTGGTATAAGAGATGTCCTGATTTCAAAGTCGTCGTGGCCTCTCCCTTGAGGCGGGTTTCACATATGCCTAATATATTCCATTTGATATGTTTCAGCTCTTGTTCCAGTTCTTCCAGATGTTCGTTTAGGCGCATTGTTCGGATATTGTACGTTGCTATTAGTAGTTTTTGTTTTTGTTTGGAATCGTTGGTAGTTGTCGAATTTTTGCCTCCCCCAGAATCCTTGAGGCAGACTGTGTTAACAGTGCAAGATTCTGAGCGTTGCGCTCTACTTGCCTGGGGTAGTTTTGTTTTTGGGTTCGACATGTCATGGTGAACATAAAGGAGTTGGCCCTGAGTCACCACGCTAGCCAGGCGGGTTGGTGACTTCGCAGTGCCGCAGTCGGTTTAGTCCTATGACTATCGCCTGTGGTTCTCTGGTGTCGTGCCCTTAGGGAAGTCATTCTTCGATGGCCATTATCCAGTACCGACATAGCTGCTGCCCTACGTCAGAGGCTATGCTTATTTAATGGCGGCAATATTCGCCATGTCACGATACTTTCTTTGGGTTTCTGTAGTATTTTCTAGGATATGCTTTCCTAAGGCATAGCCACTACACCCTCCGGTATCGCCGCTGCTTGGTCGGGGACTGCTTATTCGATATATTCGCAGCTAACCTTCATATCTGAAGGCTATTCACTATCCGCCACCTGTGACCCCGCTGGTAGCCTGCAGCTCAGCCTCAGCCTTCTTACACAACAAACAACAATCATAGTTGTAAAATCACCATTTCAAATGGGGTTGATTGTTTTTTTGAAAAATTGCTATGTTCAGATTTTTGAGCCCTTATGTAAATCCAAAACGATTTTTCAGTACTAGAACTTTATTTTCTCACGAAGCAGAAGTTTTTATGGAAAAATAACTTTTTTCCATATGATAAGAACGCTTAATTTGCCTATTTTTGAAGAACAATTGTTATTTTTATCTGCACTATTGTGAAATAGTTTTTTCTCTGAATATGATCTTACATGTGTGTAGTCCTGTGAGTTCAGTTGTAAAAAGTAGAGAATCGGAGAAAAATAGATAAATATTTTTAAGTTGGCAACGTTCAGTTATGTCTCATGACATACGTCATACTTGTCCGAAGCTTGCTTCGTCTAGATTTATGGTTCGATGAATGAATTTAATTCTAGATATACAATGTTGCCGGCTATTTTTTATAAATAGACCCGAGCAGGTTATTTAATTTTTCGAAAAATATCAACGTTTTCCTTATCGTTGACTTCCACGAGTGGATGCTTCACTCTGAATCCGCCATGTTATTTCACAAATAGTACAGAAAACTTTATTATAACAAAACTATAATTTTAACACCTCCAAAACCGTCCCAACAATATCCACCACCTCGGCCATGGCCCCAATTCCCGTGTCCCCACACATGAGCGTCTTTTCAATGGCCGTGACTTCAACATAACCCCACTCTTTCAAGACTTTAATTTGTCCATCTGTGATTGGGTGATTATACATTTTCGTGTTCATTGCAGGACAAAAGAATAGCGGTTTGGACAAATCCCACGCACGAATGGTACAAAGCAAGATGTTGTCACATAAACCCTGAAAATTGTGCTCATTATCGGAAATATTGGACGTTTTTGATTTACCTACATTGGCGATTTTGGCCAAGGAATTGGCGTCTAAGGGGGCTATTACGAGTATGTCGGCCCATTTAGAGAGTTCAATGTGAAGGACTTCGTCCCCCCGTTTTTTCCATGAAGTCCATTCATCCTTATCAGTGAACGTGTCACAGTTGGGGATGGTTTTGGGGTTGAAAAAATGAAGAGAAGCTTGTGTGGCTACAATACGAACCTAAAAAGGTTAAGAGAATGCATTTTCAATCAATTTCTTAGAATGAAAGTAAGATAAGTACCTGGACTTGAACCCCTTTTTCCTGTATTTTATTCAAAATTTCTTCAACTAATTGGGGTACTTTGATTGAAGCCACACTCCCGGTACAGCCTACGAGCACATTAATCATCTTTTTTGTCTATTTCGTCACTGAAACCCAATTTCGACCAGTCTTCTTTGGCCATCAAATTGTGCTTCATGCGGCAATCCAGGTACTCTAAAATATTTTTGTTAGCAAACAATTATTGCTTTGCTTCGTGTTTTTCTCACCTTTTGCTTCCAATCTGCAGGCGGAATTTTTATTATTTCCCGTTTGAAGACACTTCATATACTGGATCATAGATTTTTTGCACAGACCATCGTGGTCTAAGGGAAAACTGCCTTTTTCTGGCGCTGTTGGTTGGAAGACTTTTTGACTAAATAACCTAGACGACATTAAGTGGCTTTTTGATGGTTTTTTTGGTGGAAAATGTTTTCTTCTATATTTTCCAACCAATCAATTGACCAAATATGAAATACATAACCTTATATTTAATAAAAAATAGGAGTGGTGAAGTGTCAAGTGAAAGTCGTAAGTTCACGTTAGTTAAAACCACGATAATCGAACGATAAACGAGCGAACGAGCGTAAAACGCGCCGCCTCAAAACGTTTAACTAGCCTAGTTTATACCGACAACTTGGTCCGCGGACCAAGTACCAAATTCGGACAATATCCGAACCAAATATTTGGCTCGAATGGTGTAAACAGTTGCGGACTAAGCTGGTCCGCTCTTGGTTTGGTACCATTGATTTAAATTTAAATCAATACCCTAGTTTACACCGACAACTTGGTCCGCGGACCAAGTACTAAATTCGAACGATATCAGAACCAAATATTTGGTTCGAATGATGTAAACAGTTGCGGACTAAGCTGGTCCACTGTTGGTTCGGTATTCGCCAGCAGGTGTACCGAACTAAACTTGGTTCGATCTGGATAAAAATTATGAGGTTATGTTGATTGTTATTATTGTCAATGGTGTTGGTTTTGAGTTTCTAAGGCAATCTGAGCGTAGTTACTTATGTTTTTTTTGGTTACGAATTGTGTTAATGAATAATTTCGACTTGTTTTTGACATTTGACGAATTGCGCGCGTATTCATTTAGTTCACGCGTTGCGAGACGTCGTAAACGGGCGAGAAGCAAGCATTGGTCCTACCGTACTATCCCCACCCACTTGGTCCTATCGGACCGAACTAAACGAGTTATCGGTGTAAACTAGGCTAATGTTCGGTACTCGCCAGCAAGAGTACCGAACCAAATTTGGTTCGATCTGGATCAAAATTATGAGGTTATGTTGATTGTTATTGTGGCGACACTGTTGAATTGGCACTTCCCACATTTAAGCGTGTGGCGACACTGCTGGCTTTTGACAAATGGAGAATGCAAGTGGCAACACTGAGGAGAAACTTCAACACTGTCGTTCCAATTTTCACGACTGATCATCACCTTTTTTTCGGTTGTTAACGTTCATCTTCAATTTATGTTCAATAAAGTGGTATTTAATAAAAGTATAGTGATTAGTATACCCACAATTGGTGACCCCGTACTGGAAACAGCAAATTCTCAAACTATATACAAGTTTACCCGCTTGAATTGTACCTAACTACGAGCCACGTTTTCCAACATGACTGAGGAAGCTGCAACTGGAGCTAACGCTGGAGCAAATCTGCACGCTGAACAAGCCTTACATGTGGATCGAGTCACTATCAAACCACCACCCTTCTGGAAGGCTGACCCTATATTATGGTTCGTACAATTAGAAGCCCAATTTGCTTTGGCAAATATAACAGCCGATTTGACTAGATATAACCATGTAGTTAGCGTGGTTGACACCAGTATTTTAAGTCAAATATCTGAACTACTCCTGAATCCACCTCCCAATAACAAGTATGCCGCCATACAAAACAAGCTGATCTCAATCTATTCAGATTCTCAAGAAAAAAAGTTAAAAACGCTTCTGTCAGACATGAGCTTAGGCGACAAGAAACCTTCTCAACTGTTAAATGAGATGTCTCGCCTAGGGGGCACTTCTGTTTCAAAGGAGCTACTCAAAAGTCTCTGGATGCAACATCTGTCTCCACAAATACAGTCTATTTTGGCTACCAGCAACGACAACCTGGAGAATCTGGCAAAAATGGCCGATAAAATGGCAGAGATCGAACAGCCTCGTAGTTTTGCTGTTCAAAACAACGACCCCAGCTTCACTGATGCCATTCAAAAGCTTCATAACGAAATTCAGGACCTTAAAGCAAAGCACTATCATCGTGACCAGTCCCCTAACACCATGCAACGCAAGGCTCGGTCATCAAGAACGTCTCCCCTTCGCCAACCTCAAGAGGAAGATGGAGAAATATGTTGGTACCATCTCCACTTCAAAGAGCGTGCCAGGACCTGCAAGGCACCCTGTCGGATGGGTCCCATCCAGGAAAACACGAGTTCACGACGTTGATGGCGACGGATGTCGTGAGTCCGGTCAGTCGCCCCCCGGCCACAGTCAACTCCACCTTTTTGAAGAACCAACGACTAATTATCAAGGACCCCAAGACAGGTATTTCATTTTTAATTGACTCAGGTTCCGATGTTTCAATTTTACCCAAAGTATCAGGCGATTATCGTCAGCTTAATAAAACTCAGTTATATGCTGCTAATAACACCCCTATTCCTACTTTTGGTGTGAAGAGTGTTACTGTCAGCTTGGGTTTAAAACGAAATTTCACTTGGCCTTTTGTAATAGCCCAAACCGGAACTGCAATTTTGGGAGCTGATTTCCTGGGTCATTTTCGAATATTAATAGACCTCCACGGTAAAAAAATAATTGATACTTTCACCAATGTTTCTTACCCCGGTAAACTCAAACTTTCCACAACCAACTCTGTTTCGACTATTGACAAAAGTTGTAAATATTACACTTTACTGAAAGAATATTCTGAAATAACGAAACTACCTAAAGCAGACTGTCATTCCCCACATCAAACCAGTCATATAATCATTACCGAAGGACCGCCGGTCGTGTCTAAAGCTCGTCGTCTCCCTACAGATAAGCTTGCTATCGCCAAACAGGAATTTCAAATTCTTTTAGATCAGGGGATTTGCCGTCCATCTAACAGCAGCTGGGCTAGTCCATTGCATCTAGTTAAGAAAAAGTCTGGTTCCTGGCGTCCTGTTGGTGATTATCGCCGTTTAAACTCAGTTACACGACCAGATAACTACCCTGTGCCTAATCTTCAAGATTTCAACCATATTTTACATGGTAAAAGCATCTTCAGCACCTTAGATCTGGTTCGAGCTTACCATCAAATACCAGTCGATCCTGAATCTATCCCCAAAACAGCCATCATCACACCTTTCGGTTTGTTTGAATTCACCAAAATGCAGTTTGGGCTCCGCAATGCAGCGCAATCGTTCCAACGCTTCATTCACGAGGTCCTCCGTAACCTTGACTTTTGCTTCTCTTATATAGATGACATTCTCATTGCTTCTTCCGACCCAGAAGAACATGAGAATCACCTTCGACAAGTCTTCGAACGTCTGCAACAGTATGGACTCACTATCAACCTTGAAAAGTGTGTCTTCGGCGAGAATTCCCTGCAGTTTTTAGGATACGAAATATCCTCTGATGGTACTAAACCACTCCCTGATCGAGTAGTAGCTATTCTCAGGTACCCCCTGCCAATATTAGCTGGCGAATTACGACGTTTCCTTGGAATGCTTAATTTTTACCGCCGTTTTATTCCTCACGCTGCATGCCGATCATCAATCCATCCTCCACGAGATGCATAAGAACTGTAAAAAGTCTGATTCAACACCATTATCGTGGAGCACTGAAGCTTTATCTGCGTTCGATAAGTCGAAAAATGACTTAGCTAACGCATCCTTGCTTGTTCATCCTCTTCCTTCTTCACCGCTGTCTCTTACAGTAGACGCATCTAACACAGCTATGGGTGCTGTCGTTGAACAATACGAAGATGGAATTTGGAAACCACTCAGTTTTTTTTCAAAAAAATTCACTCCCTGTGAAACTAAATATAGCACATACGATAGAGAACTTCTTGGAATATATTCTGCAGTGAAGTATTTCAAATATTTGTTGGAAGGACGCAGTTTTCTTATATTTACAGACCACAAACCGCTCACATTTGCCTTTCAACAAAAATCCGACAAAGCCTCACCCAGACAAACACGTCATCTCGACTTCATTTCACAATTTTCCACCGATCTAGTTCACATCAGTGGAAAAAACAATGTCGTTGCTGACGCCCTTTCCCGTATCAATAGTGGGCGGTCCTGACAGGTTGGGCGCCCGCGTGCAAAATTAGTTTTGGCGCCCTTTCCCCCTCCCCCTCCCCCTCCCTTAAAAAAAAAACGTTATTATAAATGGTAAATTTTATTTTCAAAAAATATCAAAAACTAAGGTACAGGATTTCTAAAAACATAAACGGAAATTCACCAGGGGGAAAGGTAACAATGTAAAAGTATGGAAGTAAAGAAACAGCTATCACAGAAATCTTATGAACCTTTCCATATAAGATCTGAAGGAAAATAAATAAATAATTATATAAGTAAATCACAAAAAAAAATCACAAATGGTTCTTGAGCAAATGCTTAAACGTACTTGAGTAGAGAAGTTCTACATGTCACAAAAAAAAAGACTAGTTTCAAAACTTAAAAAATAAAAAGGAACCTCTAATACAAAAATGACAATAATTGCAATTAACTGTCATACATATTGTGGACATGAAAATAGATATGCTTCAAAACCTCACACGTCTGGCTTTTAAAGAGGCAAAGTCATCTATTACCTGTGATAAATCTAGAGATTTTAACAATTCTGCTTCAATAGCTATCAAAGCCAGGCCACTTAGTTTTTCTTGACCTAAATTGGACCTTAGATAATTTTTGATAAGTTTTAGTTTCGAAAAACTGCGTTCCGCTGAAGCCACTGTTACGGGAAGCGTTAACAACAGGCGTAAAGCGACTGTGAAGTTTGGAAAACATGCCGACATTTGGAGTTTTAATATGTTATCCAAAATTAGTTTTGGATATTTCTCCTTGCATGGAAAAATTTCTTTGTAGGATTGAATTTCATTGAATAATTCAGATCCTGTGAGATCCCTACTGGGTGTTTCGTCCACTTCGATGGTTTGTAACTTAATGTCTAAATCCATGCATGATTTAAGAAGCAAATCCTTGTCGATATCATAAAACTTGTATAAAAATCCAAAAGTAGACAAGTAGTCATCCAACGCCTGAAATCTTTCTTCTAAGGAATTTTGCGCCCTGTCCAATATTCCAAAATAAAAATTTATTTTGAAATGGTTTGCTGGATTTTCTATAGGGTCGTCTTTAGTTTCATATAAGAAAAGTCGTGGTCTTTTTCGTTGTCTTCTTTGTGGAAATTCGAGATCCACGTCAATGTCTTTGCATTTTTGGGTAGCCTCGTTCAAAAATATCTCAAACGCTTCATCGTTACGTTTATTTTTTAAGTAGGAAGTGAGATTTTTCAGAGCCTCCACACATTGTGTTAAATCTATATCCACGTTTTGAAGCAATTTGCTGACGATGTCTACTTTTGATAAAATGTCATGCCAGATGATGACAGAACATACGAATTTGAATGTAGA
Source organism: Orchestes rusci (assembly GCA_958502075.1). Taxonomy (NCBI): domain Eukaryota; kingdom Metazoa; phylum Arthropoda; class Insecta; order Coleoptera; family Curculionidae; genus Orchestes; species Orchestes rusci. Next base: position 10,311,891 of record OY293311.1, read on the forward strand.
AATTTTCTGGAGAAGAGCATGAGCTGCATTTTTAGTTTTTATGTCTCTTGTCTCGTCATCAACTAGTTTTTTTAAACTATTTCGAATTCCTTTCAAATCATGGTACAAAGGCCTGACTGCTTTAATCCGACTTTCCCAACGCGTATTAGAAAGTGACTTAAGAGTCAGCACTTCAATGTTTGTTTTCAAAATATTCCATCTGTAAATAGATTCGGAAAAAAAATTATAAAGTTCTTGTAAAACATCAAAGAAATCTATGACTTCCCCATTTATTTGGGCCGAATCACACACGGATAAATTCAATGTATGGGCGCTACAGGGAACGAAGAATGCTCTAGGATTGATATTTAAAATTTGTCTTTGAAGGCCAATATGTTTACCCTTCATATTGGCACCATTATCGTACCCTTGCCCCCTGATATTTTGAATGTCTAAATCATAAAGCCGTAACTGGTCCAGCAAAAAATTCTTTAGACCGTTTCCAGTTGTATCTGTTACGGAGCAAAAGTCTAAGAAAAATTCTTGAATTTTTACCACATTGTCCGAAATGTCAACACACCTAATAATAAATGAAATCTGTTCTACATGACTCACATCAGGTGTCGAATCTAGTATAACCGAAAAATATTTTGAGGTTTGGACAGACCTAATTATTTTTTTTCTGACGTTGTTGGCCAAAATATCAATTATTTCATTTTGAATATGTCTTCCTATGTAATGAGGCATATGATTTTTCCTCTCTTTTGATTTTTGAATCTCATTGAGATGCTGGAACATAATGGGGTCGAATTTTGCGATCATTTCCACGGCTTTAAGAAAATTTCCGTTGTTGGGTTCAAACAGGTTGGCGCTCTTACCTCTAAATGCCAGGCATTGACCAGCAAGATACTGAATAATTGCAATTATACGTCCAATTATAGCTCTCCACTTCTGTTTTTCTAATTCAAATCGACTCTGTTGTTCTCTATCAATTGTTAAATTTTTACCAAGCCGTAGCTTCAATTCACAAAATTGTTTCAAACTGTTAATGTGCTGAATACTATTTTCATGTTTATTTAAGTAATCTGAACAGTGGCGCCAATCGCTGTAACCCTTGGTAATTATTGCTATATTCTCTTTGCTAAATATTTTACAAGGCAAACAATGCACACAATTATTTTGTTTTGAATAAACTACCCAGTTTCTTTTAATTTTTTCCCCATTGGCTAGTGTTTTATAAAAATATGTAAAAGAGAATCTTCTTCCACTATCGTCAATGGGAAACTTGAAATTAGTGTAGTCAACTTCGAATACCCTACTAGCAAGTACCTCGATCAATCTGTGTGATAAAATCTGGGGCCACGTTGCTGGATCTTCCAAATCGACTCCATTGAGTTCCTTGTTTGAGTTGTTTATTTCCTCTGCATCTTCAACTTGATCTTCTGTTATATTTTGTATTTCTTTTTCCTCCCCTATGTCCATGTCTTTGGATATTGGCGGGCTTTCAATTGATTCAGCTGCTTCAGTTGAAGGGCTACTGCCTTCTGGAACAAACATTATCTCCTTCCCTTTTTCTTCTTCTCCCTCTATGTCTCTGGAGGTTGAAAGGCCTTCAATCGGTTCAGCTAGTCCAGTTGACTTGGTTGCAGAATTTGTACTCCCAGTACTTGGTTTGGTGAAAAATCTTGATAAACTTTCGGATAACTGGTTTTTTTCATCAGTTTTTTTCAATTTTTGTTTTCTGTAATATGCTCCCGAATGCTTCTTTATCTTTCTTGCACTGTCAGCCATTGCACTGAAAAAAGAGAATCGACAAGTGATTTTTTTTTCTACGACAAACAATTATAGCATTGTCGCATCTGCAATGACCATTTGTAAATGTAGTACCTACTTTGTGCACCTGTTGCGGTCGTTACAAAAAGTATACTTAGTCTTTTTATGATCGCGACCTAACCAATTTCATAATATTGTATGAACATCATGACATGACAACAAAAAACATGTTGGCTGTACCCGGTTGCACCTATTGCAAAATGCACGCAGCGATCAAGCGTCGCGTCGCATCGGTGGGTGGCATGATTCAAGATGCAATTTTCTTTGTTTGGTATTCCGTTCCGATTTTGAAAAATTGCGTTGAACGTGTACGAAGTAGATAATAATTACTCGAACGGATCACTTATATTCAGTTTCAGTTTATGTGCAAAAAGAAAGAGGGCTTCTTATTTTAACTCTATATCTGATAAGTGATTATTACAATGCGCAAAAATGAAGTGAACAAGTGATAAGTAAAAATAATTGAATATATGTATATAATTGCGTGAAACTGTAACTTATTTCAAAAAAAGCATCAGCAAATAAATTGGCATTTTATATGAATTCCACTTACCAATTTTTGGAGTTTGTAAACAATATCAGCGTAGGAAAGTTGTCTGAATTCTTATTATAGGTCACGGTCACACTTCACACTACAAAGCACGTATCATTTATTAAAAAAAGCTCCAAACAATTGCTGGGCGCACTGAATTTGCCTCGCGAAACTTTTTGCCAGTTTTTACACTCTGATCCTCTGATCTCTGTCCGGAAGTTTGACATTAAACTGTACTGTCGTTCGGTGGAAAATTGTACTAAATGGGAATAATTGTACTAAACGAGTATGACGTCATCAAACGACTTGCCTAATGCTTAATCTTGCTTAATAATACGGAGATAACATTAACATTATGATGTGATATCGTGGATTTAAGATGCCAAACTGGCTCCTCCAGATAAGGCTCGGATTTTTTTTCTGTAGCTATTTGGCATTTGGCGCCCTTGTCAGCAGGCGCCCGCGTGCGGGGCACGCGTTCGCCGTACGCCAGGACCGCCCCATAAACTCACCAGCTGTAATCGATTATGAAGAATTCCAGAAACATCAGAAAGAGGACCCAGAACTTCAACGAATTCTTCTAAATCCCGAATCAACTTCTTTATCACTTAGACAGTGCAATCTTACAGACACTTCTACAACACTTTTTTGTGACTGCAGCCAAGCGCGTAAGAGACCCTTTGTACCTCTTAACTTCAGACAACATATTTTCAAAAAATTTCACAATCTTTCTCACCCAGGCATACGAGCTACTACTAAACTCATATCTTCACGTTTTGTTTGGCCGTCGATGAATAAGGACATTAAAGTATGGACTCGAGCATGCATTAGTTGTCAACAGGCCAAAGTACACAAACATACACGTACCCCATTCCAAAAGTTTCAAGTACCTGAAGAACGATTCCAAACTGTAAATATCGATATTATTGGTCCATTACCATCATCTCATGGTTATTCCTATTGCCTTACCTGCATTGATCGGTATTCCTGTTGGACCGAAGCATTTCCTTTGAGCGATATTACAGCAGAAACTGTCGCATCCACATTTTATTCTGGATGGATATGCCGTTTTGGAACCCCACTACAAATTGTCACCGACCAAGGACGTCAATTCGAGAGTTCTCTCTTTCAAAGTCTTAGCAATATAATGGGCTGTAAAAGAGTTCGATCTTCACCCTATCACCCCATGACGAATGGTAAGATCGAGCGGTGGCATCGTACATTAAAGGCTGCAATCATGGCGCATTCATCACCTAACTGGACCGAAGTTTTACCCACAGTACTATTAGGTTTACGTTCCACCCTTCGCCCTGACATAGAAGTTTCTCCCGCCGAGCTAGTTTATGGCTCTACGATACGTTTGCCAGGCGAATTCTTTGAAAATGCCAAGACTCATACCGATCCCTCTACATTTGTCAATCTGTTAAGAAACAAGATGGAAACGTTGCGACCTATACCTGATAGTAACCACTCTAATGCAAAACCTTTTGTATCTCCTGAACTTGATAAATGTACTCATATATTTTTACGGAGGGATGCTGTTAAGAATCCTCTACAGCCTCCTTATGACGGGCCCTATCATGTAATATCGCGACATGAGAAATATTTCACGATTTCAGTCAACGGTAAAAATGTTAATGTTTCCAAAGACCGTCTTAAACCCGCTTTTTTGCTTAGACCTGATGATATTTCTCATGATCACAACTATAGTAAAGATCCATCCCCTATAGTGACAACTACCAAAGCACTTCCTTTCAAACAAGTTCGCTTTTCCGTTTAAAACATTTTGTTTTATAGTAACTTAGTTATTAAACTTAGTTTTAGCTTCAAACATTATGTACTCTACAATGTATGTTGAAAAGTTGTCCTTGTTAAAGATTTAAGTTTTTGTAATATGTATTTTTCTTAGTTTAAGTTCATTTTCTCCCAACTCCGTTTTTTGGGGCGGAGTATTGTGGCGACACTGTTGAATTGGCACTTCCCACATTTAAGCGTGTGGCGACACTGCTGGCTTTTGACAAATGGAGAATGCAAGTGGCAACACTGAGGAGAAACTTCAACACTGTCGTTCCAATTTTCACGACTGATCATCACCTTTTTTTCGGTTGTTAACGTTCATCTTCAATTTATGTTCAATAAAGTGGTATTTAATAAAAGTATAGTGATTAGTATACCCACATTATTATTGTGAATTGTGTTGGTTCTGAGTTTCTAAGGCAATCTGAGCGTACTTACTCATGTTTTTTTTGGTTACGAATTGTGTTGATGAATAATTTCGACTTGTTTTTGACATTTGACGAATTGCGGGCGTACACATTTAGTTCACGCGTTGCAAGACGGTGTAAACGGACAGGAAGCAAGCATTGGTCCTACCGTACTATCCCCACCAGCTTGGTCCTATCGGACCGAACTAAACGAGTTATCGATAGCCTAGTTTACACCGAAAGCTCGTTTAGTTCGGTCCGATAGGACCAAGTGGGTGGGGATAGTACGGTAGGACCAATGCTTGCTTCTCGTTCGTTTACACAGCCTTGCAACGCGTGAACTAAATGAGTACGCGCGCAATTCGTCAAACGTCAAAAACAAGTCGAAATTATTTATCAACACAATTCGTAATCAATAAAAACATAAGTGAGTACGCTCAGATTGCCTTGAGAAACTCAGAACCAACACAATTCACAATAATAACAATCAACATAACCTCATAATTTTGATCCAGATCGAATCAAATTTAGTTCGGTACACCTGCTGGCAAGTACCGAACCAAGAGCGGACCAGCTTAGTTCGCAACTGTTTACACCTTTCGAACCAAATATTTGGTTCTGATATAGTTCGAATTTAGTACTTGGTCCGCGGACCAAGTTGTCGGTGTAAACTAGGCTGATGTAAACTAGGCTAGTAGTGACTCGATAAACTAATCGAGCCACTAGCCTAGTTTACATCGATAACTCGTTTAGTTCGGTCCGATAGGACCAAGGTGGTGGGGATAGTACGGTAGGACCAATGCTTGCTTCTCGCCCGTTTACACCGTCTTGCAACGCGTGAACTAAATGATTACGCATCAAATGTCACAAACAAGTCGAAACTATTTATCAAAACAGTTCGTGACCAAACAACACATATGTAAGTACGCTCAGATTGCCTTGAGAAACTCAGAACCAACACAATTCACAAAAATAACAATCAACATAACCTCATAATTGTGATCCAGATCGAACCAAGTTTAGTTTGGTACACCAGCTGGCGAGTACCGAACCAAGAGCGGACCAGCTTAGTCGGCAACTGTTTACACCGTTCGAACCAAATATTTGGTTCTGATATGGCTCGAATTTAGTACTTGGTCCGCGGACCAAGTTGTCGGTGTAAACTAGGCTAGTACTGAGAACAAGGCTTCAGAAATCCGCCATGTTTAGGCGAATCTTTTTGACATTTGAGAGGTTATGCGTTTTTGTGGTTGGTGTTGGTGACGGTGACTTTGTGAGACAATTTTGTGGATTATTGTCTTATTTCTTATTTACCTTGTGATTGGATTAGCAGTTGATAAGGTTGCTACATTACATACTATTTCTTGTAAGTATATTAGCATTAGCTGTGAAATTGGTAGAAAAAATATGTTTGAATCGTTTCATTATTTTAACAGTGTTTTCCTACTCACTCCACTTGAATACTTTTCAGTTTATCATTCTTTAATAATTGTCAAATATGTTGGACATAATTATTGTTTTTTTTTAATTCTATTGGCTCGTTAATTTGTATTACAAATAATATGAATTAGTTACCTACTATGTTTTTTTTTATTTGTATATAGGTAGGTACAAAATAATATAAATATAACTAACGAAAATGCCTGGCTGCTCAGCCTATGGCTGTACTAATTCTGCAGCAAAAGGGTTTTTAGTGAAAACATTTCCCAGAGACCCAGAAAAAAGACAAATTTGGACAGCAAAAGTAGGACGTCAAAATTGGCAACCCACAAATTATACTGTGCTTTGCGAGGTAGGTATACTGGGTCAGCAGGGTTTTACAAATTCGAGTGTTTGCGTGGGGATCTCATGAACCGTAAGAGATACAAGGTCGATTAATTGGAGGAAAAGTTGGGCAATTTCAATCTCAAAAAAATGCTGCTTCGAAGACTTCCGTAGATATCCGACAATAACCGATTTTTTTGAAATCCTTTTTCATTATGTCCTGAATTAATTCGAGAAGATAGTTAAAAACGCATGACATGGCCAGCTCTTTTTCTGCAACACTTTTTTTTTCCAACGCAAATCCAACTATTTCAATTCATTTTTGAGTAACTCTTTCCTTCCTGAAAATAATAATATATTATAAAAAAAGTTTTTGATCCATTCGAGACGCGACACGCGGATCGTAATCATGGTAACAATAATAACTTTTGACTTGAATACAGAAGATCCAATAAGCGCCAAGTTTGAAAAATCAAAAAAAAATTAAACAAAAAAAAAGGGAAGAATGGTGCAAAATTATTTTAAACGGGAGAAGACTTATTTTAAAAATGAATTAAAAAAGTTGGGTTCGTATTTGAAAAAAAAGCTGATGATGGTTGCGAGTAAATTCCATGACAAAATAAAAAAGGATTGCGAAGAAATCGGTTATTGTCGTCTATCTCCGGAAGTCTTTGGGATTTTTCAAGTTTCGAAGCGGCATTTTTTTGAGATTGAAATTGCGCAACTTTATTGTCTGCATTTAACCGACCCTGTATCACTTAAGGTTTACGAAATCCCCATGCATACACTCGAATTTGTAATACCCTGTATCATTCTTTTATCGGTGATGCCATGAAGTTTCAATGACATCATTCTTTATCAGATACATTTTGAAAAAAACATGTGGGAGAAAACAAGAGTAGATGGCAAAAGAAAATTGAAACACGATGCTGTACCAACTCTGTTTAACTTTTCACTCTCTCCGGTACGCGTAAGCAAAATGATAGAAGATCGTTCAGCTATAATACCAGGATGTGAAGAAAGAATTTTTGTTAGTCCAATTCAACTATGCAAGACAGAAATAGACGAAGCTCCGACAAGCCCTGTACATGACTCGGATTTCGATTGCACTGATTCCTCATTGGATCAATCAGAACAAAAAGAACAGAGCCAAATTGCAAAATAGATTTTAATAATAAATGATATCACTCTTATTTTTCACAAATAATCGTAATCATACCTATTTCAGTTAGCGTGAAGTTATCCATAAAAGCCAACCATAAAATCTTTTCCGTAGTGCAAAATGTACTACTAGGCCTACTAGGTAACTCTAGGCCGGATTATTGAACAAGAAATTCAAAATATGGCAAATCCTTTATAGAATGAATGAAAACGTTAACAGAAGTCTTTCTAGATGGTCTGTTGTACCAATGGCAAGGATATTGTATCCTATCAAAAACAAACGCAATAAGTAAAGAAAATTCGATATACTTGGATTGTAAGATAGGGTTAATTATTTGTATTCATTTTATTAGTAAGTAAGTGATCATTGATAATTTTTTTTTTAAACATTATAAAATAAAATAAAATTAAATTCACTTTTATACTTTTATTAGTGAGTGTTCGTTGATGATTTTTTTTCAAAAACATTGCTTACTAAATAAGGAAGTTTGCGGTACCACCAGAATTCATTGTCACGCCGTCACAGTGCCTCAAAAAAAAATAAAATTAAATTAAATTCACTTTTAAACTTTTATTAGGAAGTGTTCGTTGATGATTTTTTTTTTGAAACATTGCTTACTAAATAAGGAAGTTTGCGGTACCACCAGAATTCATTGTCACGCCGTCAGAGTGCCTCAAAAAAAATAAAATAAAATTGAATTCACTATTATACTTTTATTAGTAAGTGTTCGTTGATGATTTTTTTTTAAACATTGCTTACTAAAGAAGGCAGTTTGCGGTACCACCAGAATTCATTGTCACGCCGTCAGAGTGCCTCAAAAAAAATAAAATTAAATTAAATTCACTTTTATACTTTTATTAGTAAGTGTTCGTTGATGATTTTTTTTTGAAACATTGCTTACTAAAGAAGGAAGTTTGCGGTACCACCAGAATTCATTGTCACGCCGTCAGAGTGCTTAAAAAAAAATAAAATAATATCAAATTCACTTTTATACTTTTATTAGTAAGTGTTCGTTGATGATTTTTTTTTAAAACATTGCTTACTAGAGAAGAAAGTTTGCGGTACCACCAGAATTCATTGTCACGCCGTCAGAGTGCCAAAAAAAATAAAATAAAATTGAATTCACTTTTATACTTTTATTAGTAAGTGTTCGTTGATGATTTTTTTTTTGAAACATTGGTTACTAAAGAAGGAATTTTGCGGTACCACCAGAATTCATTGTCACGCCGTCAGAGTGCCTCAAAAAAAATAAAATTAAATTAAATTCACTTTTATACTTTTATTAGTAAGTGTTCATTGATGTTTTTTTTTTTTAAACATTGCTTACTAAAGGAGGAAGTTTGCGGTACCACCAGAATTCATTGTCACGCCGTCAGAGTGCCTCAAAAAAAATAAAATAAAATAAAATTCACTTTTATACTTTTATTAGTAAGTGTTCGTTGATGATTTTTTATTTAAAACATTGCTTACTGAAGAAGGAAGTTTGCGGTACCACCAGAATTGATTGTCACGCCGTCAGAGTGCCTCAAAAAAAATAAAATAAAATTAAATTCACTTTTATACTTTTATTAGTAAGTGTTCGTTGATGATTTTTTTTTTGAAACATTGGTTACTAAAGAAGGAATTTTGCGGTACCACCAGAATTCATTGTCACGCCGTCAGAGGGCCTCAAAAAAAATAAAATAAAATTAAATTCACTTTTATACTTTTATTAGTAAGTGTCCGTTGATGATTTTTTTTTTGAAACATTGGTTACTAGAGAAGGAATTTTGCGGCAGCACCAGAATTCATTGTCACGCCGTCAGAGTGCCTCAAAAAAAATAAAATAAAATTAAATTCACTTTTATACTTTTATTAGTAAGTGTTCGTTGATGATTTTTTTTTCAAAACATTGCTTACTAAAGAAGGAAGTTTGCGGTACCACCAGAATTCATTGTCACGCCGTCAGAGTGCTTAAAAAAAAATAAAATAATATCAAATTCACTTTTATACTTTTATTAGTAAGTGTTCGTTGATGATTTTTTTTAAAAACATTGCTTACTAGAGAAGAAAGTTTGCGGTACCACCAGAATTCATTGTCACGCCGTCAGAGTGCCTCAAAAAAAATAAAATAAAATTGAATTCACTTTTATACTTTTATTAGTAAGTGTTCGTTGATGATTTTTTTTTGAAACATTGGTTACTAAAGAAGGAATTTCGCGGTACCACCAGAATTCATTGTCACGCCGTCAGAGTGCCTCAAAAAAAATAAAATAAAATTAAATTCACTTTTATACTTTTATTAGTAAGTGTTCATTGATGTTTTTTTTTTAAAACATTGCTTACTAAAGGAGGAAGTTTGCGGTACCACCAGAATTCATTGTCACGCCGTCAGAGTGCCTCAAAAAAAATAAAATAAAATAAAATTCACTTTTATACTTTTATTAGTAAGTGTTCGTTGATGATTTTTTATTTAAAACATTGCTTACTGAAGAAGGAAGTTTGCGGTACCACCAGAATTGATTGTCACGCCGTCAGAGTGCCTCAAAAAAAATAAAATAAAATTAAATTCACTTTTATACTTTTATTAGTAAGTGTTCGTTGATGATTTTTGTTTTGAAACATTGGTTACTAAAGAAGGAATTTTGCGGTACCACCAGAATTCATTGTCACGCCGTCAGAGGGCCTCAAAAAAAATAAAATAAAATTAAATTCACTTTTATACTTTTATTAGTAGGTGTTCGTTGATGATTTTTTTTTGAAACATTGCTTACTAAAGAAGGAAGTTTGCGGTACCACCAGAATTCATTGTCACGCCGTCAGAGTGCTTAAAAAAAAATAAAATAATATCAAATTCACTTTTATACTTTTATTAGTAAGTGTTCGTTGATGATTTTTTTTTAAAACATTGCTTACTAGAGAAGAAAGTTTGCGGTACCACCAGAATTCATTGTCACGCCGTCAGAGTGCCAAAAAAAATAAAATAAAATTGAATTCACTTTTATACTTTTATTAGTAAGTGTTCGTTGATGATTTTTTTTTTGAAACATTGGTTACTAAAGAAGGAATTTTGCGGTACCACCAGAATTCATTGTCACGCCGTCAGAGTGCCTCAAAAAAAATAAAATTAAATTAAATTCACTTTTATACTTTTATTAGTAAGTGTTCATTGATGTTTTTTTTTTTAAAACATTGCTTACTAAAGGAGGAAGTTTGCGGTACCACCAGAATTCATTGTCACGCCGTCAGAGTGCCTCAAAAAAAATAAAATAAAATAAAATTCACTTTTATACTTTTATTAGTAAGTGTTCGTTGATGATTTTTTATTTAAAACATTGCTTACTGAAGAAGGAAGTTTGCGGTACCACCAGAATTGATTGTCACGCCGTCAGAGTGCCTCAAAAAAAATAAAATAAAATTAAATTCACTTTTATACTTTTATTAGTAAGTGTTCGTTGATGATTTTTTTTTTGAAACATTGGTTACTAAAGAAGGAATTTTGCGGTACCACCAGAATTCATTGTCACGCCGTCAGAGGGCAAAAAAAATAAAATAAAATTAAATTCACTTTTATACTTTTATTAGTAAGTGTTCGTTGATGATTTTTTTTTTGAAACATTGGTTACTAAAGAAGGAATTTTGCGGCAGCACCAGAATTCATTGTCACGCCGTCAGAGTGCCTCAAAAAAAATAAAATAAAATTAAATTCACTTTTATACTTTTATTAGTAAGTGTTCGTTGATGATTTTTTTTTCAAAACATTGCTTACTAAAGAAGGAAGTTTGCGGTACCACCAGAATTCATTGTCACGCCGTCAGAGTGCCTCAAAAAAAATAAAATTAAATTCACCTTTATACTTTTATTAGTAAGTGTTCGTTGATGAGTTTTTTTTTGAAACATTGGTTGCTAAAGAAGGAATTTTGCGGTACCACCAGAATTCATTGTCACGCCGTCAGAGTGCCTCAAAAAAAATAAAATAAAATTGAATTCACTTTTATACTTTTATTAGTAAGTGTTCGTTGATGATTTTTTTTTTAAACATTGGTTACTAAAGAAGGAAGTTTGCGGTACCACCAGAATTCATTGTCACGCCGTCAGAGTGCCTCAAAAAAAATAAATAAAATTAAATTCACTTTTATACTTTTATTAGTAAGTGTTCGTTGATGATTTTTTTTTTAAACATTGGTTACTAAAGAAGGAAGTTTGCGGTACCACCAGAATTCATTGTCACGCCGTCAGAGGGCCTCAAAAAAAATAAAATGAAATTAAATTCACTATTATACTTTTATTAGTAAGTGTCACGATTGATTTTTTTTTTTGAAACATTGGTTACTAAAGAAGGAATTTTGCGGTACCACCAGAATTCATTGTCACGCCGTCAGAGTGCCTCAAAAAAAATAAAATTAAATTAAATTAACTTTTATACTTTTATTAGTAAGTGTTCGTTGATGATTTTTTTTTCAAAACATTGCTTACTAAAGAAGGAAGTTTGCGGTACCACCACAATTCATTGTCACGCCGTCAGAGTGCCTCAAAAAAAATAAAATAATATTAAATTCACTTTTATACTTTTATTAGTAAGTCAGAGTGCCTCAAAAAAAATAAAATAAAATTAAATTCACTTTTATACTTTTATTAGTAAGTGTTCGTTGATGATTTTTTTTTTGAAACATTGGTTACTAAAGAAGGAATTTTGCGGCAGCACCAGAATTCATTGTCACGCCGTCAGAGTGCCTCAAAAAAAATTAAATAAAATTAAATTCACTTTTATACTTTTATTAGTAAGTGTTCGTTGATGATTTTTTTTTCAAAACATTGCTTACTAAAGAAGGAAGTTTGCGGTACCACCAGAATTCATTGTCACGCCGTCAGAGTGCCTCAAAAAAAATAAAATAAAATTAAATTCACTTTTATACTTTTATTAGTAAGTGTTCGTTGATGATTTTTTTTTCAAAACATTGCTCACTAAAGAAGGAAGTTTGCGGTACCACCAGAATTCATTGTCACGCCGTCAGAGTGCCTCAAAAAAAATAAAATTAAATTAAATTCACCTTTATACTTTTATTAGTAAGTGTTCGTTGATAAGTTTTTTTTTGAAACATTGGTTACTAAAGAAGGAATTTTGCGGTACCACCAGAATTCATTGTCACGCCGTCAGAGTGCCTCAAAAAAAATAAAATAAAATTGAATTCACTTTTATACTTTTATTAGTAAGTGTTCGTTGATGATCTTTTTTTTTTAAACATTGCTTACTAAAGAAGGGAGTTTGCGGTACCACCAGAATTCATTGTCACGCCGTCAGAGTGCCTCAAAAAAAATAAATAAAATTAAATTCACTTTTATACTTTTATTAGTAAGTTTTCGTTGATGATTTTTTTTTTGAAACAATTTTACTAAAGAAGGAAGTTTGCGGTACCACCAGAATTCATTGTCACGCCGTCAGAGGGCCTCAAAAAAGATAAAATGAAATTAAATTCACTTTTATACGTTTATTAGTAAGTGTTCGTTGATGATTTTTTTTTTCAAAACATTGCTTACTAAAGAGGGAAGTTTGCGGTACCACCAGAATTCATTGTCACGCCATCAGAGTGCCTCAAAAAAAATAAAATCAAATTAAATTCACTTTTATACTTTTATTATTAAGTGTTCGTTGATGATTTTTTTTTTCAAAACATTGCTTACTAAAGAAGGAAGTTTGCGGTACCACCACAATTCTTTAGTAACCAATGTTTCAAAAAAAAAATCATCAACGAACACTTACTTACTAATAAAATGAATACAAATAATTAACCCTATCTTACAATCCAAGTATATCGAATTTTCTTTACTTATTGCGTTTGTTTTTGATAGGATACAATATCCTTGCCATTGGTACAACAGACCATTTAGAAACACTTCTGTTAACGTTTTCATTCATTCATTCTATAAAGTATTTACCATATTTTGAATTTCTTGTTCAATAATCCGGCCTAGAGTTACCTATAGTAGGCCGGGCGGTACAGTTTGCACTACGGAAAAGATTTTATGGCTGGCTTTTATGGATAACTTCACGCTAACCCTATTTCAGGTATACAACCTATTATATTATATTTTTTTGTTGTATACAGTGCGTCCACCAACCGTTAGGTAATTTAGTAGAGTACCTTATTATTATTTCTACTGATGGTTTAATAACCAGCAAAACTTGTGTGAATATTTTACTCTTTGTCCAAGATTATCCACTAAAACCGAAAGAGACCACAGGCTTGATGGAAGACGAAGAAATCAGAAAAGATTAGTTCATGAAAAACCAATAATCAATTATTAATAGATTTTATACTTAGAATCTATCAAGAAAACAGTCTTAGAACAATAGAACCTCATTTCTCAAATAACAAAATCATTGGAATGGGTTTTAAGACCCCCAATAATTCATATTATTATAATCTGATCTTCAATTTGAACATGAAAAATCAATCAAAAAAGCTTTGAAATATGAATTACAAACTTTCCATCAATGTCTCTGTACACATTATTTTGGCCAATGTAAAACTTCACGCTTATAAAACGTCAGCAAACGTTCTCAGTATCAGAGGATGCATGTTCACGCGAAAACTGGAACCTATTATAACTTTGTTATTCTTCAAGTTACGAAAAATATTGAAGAATATAATATTATAGGTATCATCAAATATAGCTTTCTACTGCTTTATCAAAAAAACAAATGGAGTTCGGCGCGATCCAAAGATATTATGAAGACAACATACGTTTTTTAAAATGGAACCCGCTGTATATTATTACATATTCAGAAAGAGGTCATTTTTCTGATTTCAAAAATATCTAGTTTATCTGGTTTTATTCCTTTCTCATGAGATATGAGAAAATATTCGAGTTTGAAATTTGATGAATACTTTTGAACCAACCCCAACCGATGAATAACCAAATGAGTCTGGACGCATCCGTCGTCATCACGACAAACTTACATCAAAAATAATGTATGGGGAAAGAGAGAAAGAGGAACAATAGTTTCGTGGGGATATTTAAAAAAATAGGTAAGTTAGCGATGCTGGCAGAATGGACAGTATCGAGATGAATATCAGCATTTTATAATAAGACTATTATTACAAAATCATATAAGACAATAATATTAGATTTACTTAATTCGGCATATTAATGATAGCGGTATAGTGGACACATTGATAAATTCAGAAGAGAGATACAACTGTGCATAGAAAAAAGAGGAGAATAATATGTGGATCCTTTACTGTAATTCTATCATCTACGTTATACCTACTTTAGACTCGATAAAATCCATTTGAATCGAAAAAGCTTGCAGTTCTTCTTCTACTTAAGTCTCAAAACAAGGAAAGAGTCTAGAAAATAATGTGACGAAACATTGTTCAGTAAATGGTGAAGGCGCCGACTCGATTGGCTTCTGGTACATTCTAGCGAGGCTAGATGGCGTCGAATGTTCTTCGCTTTTCTAAAAATATCTGGAATGTTCTTTCAATCCTGGCGAGGGTATATAATGAGGTCCGCCATTTGAAGAAGGATAGTTATCGATTAGCCGCGAATTATAATCGTTACAACATAAATATACGCTGCGATTGTGAACATAAATATTTGTGGTTGTGTTAGTGACTTTAAATAAATTGATTAAAACTGGACAAGTGTTTTCTATAGCGAAAAACATTACAGTGGTGTCAGAAGTGGGATTTATTTATTGTGCTATAGAATCAGACATAAATAGTCATCATAATGACTGCGAAACTTGTCCTGCTAAGGGGATTGGAGGTCGGTGAGTTGAAGAGGGAATTGGAGGAGGGTGACCTGGAAACGAGCGGTAAGAAAACTGATCTACAACAAAGGCTTCGTGAGGCTTTAATGGAAGAAGGCATGGATCCTGATACGTTCCAATTTGAGATCACTGACCCCAACGCAATCGAGAAAATGTCCAGAAAATTGGAGAAAAAGTTGGTTGGATCTTCGAGAGCTTTGGAGGATAAACTAGAAGAGAAGTTCGCAGAATCCTCGAGAACTATGGAGGAGAAGCTCGAAGAATCTTCTAGAGCAATAGAGGAGAAGTTTGAACAATCTTCTAGAGCGACGGAGAAGAAAATCAAAGAACAACTGGAAGACAACAACAACCAGGGGAAGGATCACGTAGCTTAAGAAATCGGCAACCTTGAGAAACGGTTTGAAGATGCAATGAAGACTATTGAGGACGAAGTCGAGAAAGTAAAAAGGCAAGCAGCTACCTTCAAACAACCAGAGGTAACACTCGGAAACGAAGGTGCGAGTGCCAAGATAGGAGCTGATACAATCAGAATCCACATGAAAGCCCCACAGTTTGATGGCAAGCTGTCCTGGAACAATTACCATCGCCAGTTCGAGGCAGCAGCAAGGGCAAATGGATGGACTGGACCGGAAAAAGCCCTGGCATTGACTCTTGTACTTCGTGGGGAGGCTACAGAAATCCTGCAGATGCTGAACACCCAGGAGCAGGAGAACTACGATGTACCAGTCAAGCATCTGGAATTCCGATATGGGCAAACTCATTTGGAGCATGTCTACCATTCCCAGTTGAAGAACCGCATCCAAAAGACCAACGAGGCCATGCAGGAGTTTGAAGCGGATGTTGCTCGCCTTGCACGACTGGCTTATCCACCACGCCAGAGAACGTTATGAAGAGGCTTGCAGTTCAAGTCTTTTTGGATGGACTTCGAGACCAGGAGATAAGGCAGTCCTTGATACTTCATCGTTCTGACAGACTGGTGGATGCGCTGGCAAAAGCTCTGGAGTTTGAAGCGGCTAAGCAATCCGTCAAGCTTCCTGCGCGCGTGCGAAGGATGGGGGAACAAGATCACGAAGAGGAAGACTCTTTCGACGCAAATGTGAGGAGTGTCGTCAATGAAATGGAGGCGTCCAAGCGAAGGGATGCTGGATTGTGGGGAGCTTGGCCACATTCGTAGCCGATGCAAGAAGGATATACGGGCACCTTTTTCGACGTCGGAAAACTGGAGAGGGTCGATGCGAAGGGGCAATCTTCGACCTGTAACCAGTATGCCCCAAGGAAAACCGCCATAGTTGCCTCTTTAGGACACAAACTGAACAGCGTGTTTGTGGATGGCTTGGTTGATGGAGAGAAACGCACCATGCTGCTGGATACAGCTGCGACGAAGACTATCATCAGGCCCGACATTGTCACAACACCG
The DNA here is from genome assembly GCA_958502075.1 of Orchestes rusci. Classification (NCBI taxonomy): domain Eukaryota; kingdom Metazoa; phylum Arthropoda; class Insecta; order Coleoptera; family Curculionidae; genus Orchestes; species Orchestes rusci. The sequence continues at coordinate 10,328,538 of OY293311.1, forward strand.
ACAATGATAAAACCAACAAAGTGGCGACTACGGACGGCAACAGGAGACTTGGCTAGGATCCATGGTGAAGTGGAGGCAGCAGTGTCTCTGGGAAGTACCAGCTTCTAACATCCAATGCTGTTTGCTGATATTGAGGAAGAAATCATAATTGGAATGGACATCATGAACAACCAAGGCTTCCAATTAGATTTCAAAAATGGAATCCTGAAAACCAACAACGAAGAGGTGATACTGCATGTTAGAGAGGAAGAGACAGTTCGTGTTTTGCTCGCTGGGGATGCTTCAATTCCTGAGAGGAGCGAGCTGATTTTCTTGGCTCGCCTGAATGGGAAGATGAATGAAGGAAGAATCGTGATGTTTGAGCCTAGAATACACGATTCTGAAGTAGGACGAGGCATTGCATGTGGAAAGAGCCTGGTTCATGTGGGAAAGACTGTGCCCGTGAGAGTGATGAACGTCAATTATCATTCTGTAAGTTTGGCAAGGGACACAGTTTTGGGGCTCTGCTCGTCAATTTTCTCTGTGGTGCGACAAGTTTGGAGACTGAGAAGATCATCTATGAGTTAACCGGAGAGATGGAAAAGTTAGTTGTCACCTCTTCAAAAGACCTGGATAAGAGACAAAAACAACGATTGAGAGGCCTGATAAGGTATTACGGCGACAATGAGACTGGAGAAAAGGGCCGAACGAACGTGGTCCGGCACACCATCAACACAGAGGGAGCACGACCGATCCGCCAAACAGCTAGAAGATTACCTTTGGCCAAGAAGGAGGAGGCGGACAAGATAATCCGGGACATGGAGAAAGACGGTGTTATCGAGCCATTTAGTGGTCCGTGGTCATCGCCAGTTGTTCTAGTTAAAAAGAAGGAGGGTTCAACTCGATCCTGTGTGGACTATCGTCAGCTGAACAACGTGACGAAGAAGGACAGCTACCCGCTACCACGGATCGACGACACTCTGGATACCTTGGCCGGATCGAAGATCTTCTCAACCTTGGACCTGAAAAGCGAATATTGGCAGGTGGAAATGGCCCCCAAAGATCGAGAGAAGACTGCTTTCAGCGTTAAAGCTGGGCTGTGGCAGTTCACTGTTATGCCATTTGGGTTATGCAACGCGCCTGTCACGTTCGAGCGGCTGATGGAGACTGTGCTCAAAGGACTATCCTGGTCAACATGTCTGGTGTACCTGGATGACATTATTGTGGTTTGTCAAATCATTTGAAGACCATCTGAAGAACTTGTAGGAGGTATTCCAAAGACTCAGAAGTTCCGGTTTGAAGCTGAGTCCAAAGAAATGCCAACTGTTCCGGAGGGAAGTACAATAACTGGGTCATATCGTGTCGGCTGAGGGAGTAGCCGTTGACCAGCAAAAGGTGGAGGCAGTTGAGGAGTGGCCAGTGCCAAAGAACCTCCACGAGCTAAGAAGTTTCCTGGTTCTGTGCACGTACTACCGGCGTTATGTCCAGGGATTTGCGAACATCGCCCGGCCTCTTCACAGGCTCACAGAGGCACAGAGACGCTTCCACTGGGACGAGGGTTGTCAGGAGGCCTTCGACTCGCTTAAGAGTGCACTTGACAGCGCGTCCATCCTAGGCTAACCACTACCTGAGGGGAACTTCATCCTGGATACAGATGCCAGCAATGTAGGACTTGGTGCAGTACTGTCCCAGATCCAGCAGGGACATGAAAGGGTGATTGGCTATTTCAGCAAAACCTTGTCGAAGCCGGAACGGAACTACTGCGTTACGAGAAGAGAGCTACTGGCAGTAGTCAAAGGGGTAGAGCACCTCTACAAGTACCTCTACGGAAGAAAGTTTCTGCTGAGAACCGACCACGCCGCGCTAAAATGGCTCCTAGAGTTCAAGAATCCGGAGGGTCAAGGTGCTTGTTGGATTGAGAGACTTCAAGAGTTCAACTTTGACACGGAACATCGAGCTGGATCCACTCACAACAACGCTGATGCTCTGTCCAGGAGACCTTGTCCAGAACAATGTAAGCACTGTCTAAGAGCCGAGGAAAAGGAGGCGAGCACTTGCAGGACGACTGTGGTGGATGATTCCTGGCAGACCAGGTCACTTCGAGAGGACCAGAAAAAGGATTCAGATCTGGAGCTGATCATCAGCTGGAAACAGGCAGGCCAACGACCAACTTGGCAAGATGTCGCGCGATTCTCCTCCAACGTGAAGTCCCTCTGGGCTCAGTGGAACTCCACGGTTCTCAACGATGGCGTCCTGAAGAGAATGGTGAAGAATCTGAATGGCACAGAAAATCGGAAGCAGATAGTGGTTCCACGAAGCCGACAGACAGAAGTGATGAGGGAAATCCACGATGGCGTCACGTGTGGGCATCTAGAAGTGACGAAAACGCTGGGAAAACTGCGAGAGCGGTTCTACTGGGTCATCTGTCAAGCCGATGTGAAGGAATGGTGCAGAAAATGTGCCGTATGTGTAACGGACCCCAGAAACGGCCAAAGGCTCCCATGCGTCAATACATCGTGGGAAGCCCCTTTGAAAGGATCGCAATTGACGTGGCTGGACCATTCCCTGAATCGGGCAAAGGAAATAAATACATCTTGGTTGCCGTGGATTACTTCAGCAAGTGGGCTGAAGCGTATGCCTTGCCAAACCAGGAGGCGTCTACAGTTGCCGATGTCTTGATTAGGGAATGGTTTTGCCGTTTCGGTGTCCCGTTGGAGCTGCATTCGGACCAGGGCAGGAACTTCGAATCAACGCTATTCCAGAACGTCTGCGATGTCTTAAAGATCAAGGAGACAAGGACAACGGAGTTGCACCCACAATCGGATGGCATGGTGGAGCGAATGAACCGAACCATCAATCGACACTTAGCCAAAGTTGTCTCTGACCATCAAAGAGACTGGGATCAACATCTCCACCTGTTCCTCATGGCGTACAGGTCAGCAGTTCACGAATCGACGGGCGGAACACCTGCCAAGATCATCATGGGTCGTGAACTCCGGCTGCCCTGCGATTTGAAGTTTGGCTGTCCACCTGGTGAAGATGTTGCTGGGGAAGACTACGCAAGTGATCTTCGTCGAAAGATGGACGATATCCATCAACGAGTCCGACTAAAGCCAAAGAAGGAGGGTTCCAGGTTGGGGATTTGGTTTGGCTTCACAACCCACAGAGGCGACGTGGATTCTCCACAAAACTGCAAAGTTCTTGGGAGGGCCCGTATGAGATTCTGGAGCGAATCAATGACGTCGTCAACCGGATAAAGAAACCACCACGAGGGAAGCCGAAGGTTGTTTATTTTAACCGTTTGGCCCTGTATGCTGGAGACCATCAAGAAGCAGATGTGAGACAAATCAAGTCACCCGAGGTGGACATGTCCCTGAAAACCTTCATGTCTTTATATTCCAACGGCCGAAAAGTCCTGGATGGCGTCGTTCGAGAACAGCAGCTGGATTTGTTCAACGCACCGGCCGAGTACGCGTTAGCTCACTCGGTCACTGAAGACCTCAGCATGAGGACTGGGCTTGCTGCTGCATTCAAGGGAAAATTCGGACAAATGGACCATCTGCGACGTCAAAGGTCAGAGGTTGGGAAGACGCTTCAAGCTACGACAGGGACACGATACCTGTTTTACCTGGTGACAAAGAAGCTTCCACAACATCGGACCAGCTATATTGATGTTTGGAGGGCACTTCATCAGCTGAGAAGCTCAATGCTGTCACAGGACCTGATCCATCTGGCAATTCCGAAGATGACGAACGACCAACTGGACTGGAGAGTAGTAAGGGGCATGCTGGAGGTGATCTTCAAGGAAAGCGGCATTGACATCCTGGTATGCTGCTATCCTTTCCGGAGAGCGAACCAGAGGACGGTGGACTGCTACTTCCATAGGACATCAGGCTGCCGGTTTGGGGACAGTTGCCGATACCGAAATGAGGGCAATTCGGGACGAATTGCCTTGAGAAGGGGGCAATGTGACGAAACATTGTTCAGTAAATGGGGAAGGCGCTGAATCGATTGGCTTCTGGTACATTCTAGCGAGGCTAGATGGCGTCGAATGTTCTTCGCTTTTCTAAAAATATCTGGAATGTTCTTTCAATCCTGGCGAGGGTATACAGGGTGTTTATTAATTGAATGCCGATACTTGAGGGTGATAATCCTTGGATGATTTCAAGACAAAAAGTTCATATGAATATAGGTCCGCAAAAGCTTAATTTTCAAGATACAGGGTGTTGAAATATTAAAAAATAAATGATTTTTTTATAATTACTTCAATACTATTCCAGATATCTTTATGAAATTTGGTACACGTCTTCTAGGCTTCAATATGCATTTTATGATGCACAAACAATTTCATTATTTTTACCAGTGGCGTCCGTACGGGCTTTGCACTCAATATTTTTGGAGACAAAAATTGTACGCCAATGCTTCCTTTTAAAATGAGAATCATTTTTAAAATCTCTATTTATTTCTGAGCCAATTTGTTCTCTTGATTTTTTTCCGTTCGGCGCATGGTTTTCGCTTAAAAAAATAAAATCCACTTAATTGCATTGACACCCTGCTGTGTCATCCAATATTTTTAAATCAGTGGCGCCCTCTCTAACATTCCCATGCATAGAAGACGTGTACCAAATTTCAAAAAGATATCTAAAACAGTATCAAAGTGATGATAAAAAAAAAAATTAAATTTCAACACCCTGTATCTTAAAATCTATGCTCTTGCGGACCTATGTCCATATGAACTTTTTGTCTTAAAATCATCCAAGGATTATCACCCTTAAGTATCGGCATTGAATTGATAAACACCCTGTATACAATTTGAAAACAGAATAAAAAGGTCTACGAAAATTTGAAATAATATCCTTTTGAAAAAATCATCAACCTGTCAATAATTGACATTTACTTCCTTTTTTTTGACATTTTTGCTAACAGATTCTGTAAGTTCATGAAAAACCATGAAAGTTTTGTATTAACTTTATTTCAATATTTTTTCAAATAAACTCTCTAGGTGTGGTGCAAAAATATACGGGAACACCCTGTACAATAGAGATATTATTAAATTTGAAATTAAAAGCACTTTTAAATAAGTTGCATATTCAGTAGTTTATTTAGGTATTTTTGAAAAATACTAAAGGATGATCAAAATTATTATTAGGTATCAACACCAAATCATTTCTCATCCCAGAAAATCACCACTTGGGTACCAAATTTGGTGCGAAAACTTTATTTAAAAAATCGGAAATTAAATTTCAGTTTTTACATGTTTCAACACCCTTTGTAAATACGGAACGAAGCATTTAATGAACAAAAATCATGTTGCCTTGTATGCAACATCATCCTTTTCAATGTTAGAGAGTTCATGGCATTGATTTATAGTTATTTAAATCAATGGTTCATGGACACCCTGCATGTCTAACGCGTCGAACTCATTAACACAAAATAAAAAACTGTTAAATATCCCAACTCCAACTTCTATTCAAAGCGGAAGTTGATGTTTTACAGTAGCAGTGGTGGAAATGAGGGGTAACGTAAATTATCACAAGCACCCGTTCCGGTTCGTGAAAAACCAATACGTCCGTTCCGGTACGCAAATATCCATAATTTCTTGTCTCAAAATAATTTTTCTAAGGCATGTTAATAAAAGCTTTCTTCTGGTATAATAAAATTCAACTGAGACCAACCCCGAACCATTCGCTGTGTAGCGTCTCCGATCTATTGTACCTCAGTGTAGTCGTACAATTAGTGTTTCCAACAGAATGTCCGCTAGATTAAGCGGAATTCAATTTACATTGACGAAAACGAATGTTGATTTCTGAAACGGTTCTTGTAGGTGGTTGGAACAGGTCATTTATTTTCAAATTTTGGTAATTTTTTGTTACCGATATATTTCTGTGATTTTATTATTATAAAATTATAAGGCCATTCCACAATTTAGTGTCCTTCGTTTATGAACGGAACAGCGACGGATGAAGAGAGGTGCAGGGGTACTAACTGCACAATACATGGCGTCAAAATGTATCGATTAGTTGTGAATAATTTAGATGCATTTTTACAAAATGGCGAATGCGCACACAGAATTTTGCGCCTGAGCTCTTGCTCTATGAATATGATAGAAAAGAGCATTGAGTCTATTCATCCTACGATGAATATTGATATAACCAGAAAATAGTTCTGTAATGAATGCATCAGATCCATTTATTTAAACGTTGTTTGAGAAATATATATCCGTATTAGTTCTATGTATAAATCAATGATCAGATCACAAAGCTTACTGGTTGCATAGCATAGCCAGCTTAGTTACGAATCCGCTGAATCGACTTGTCAGGCTATGCGCTTGTGAAGTGACTCTACATAGTCTCTTCCTTAGATCATCTATCGTATAGGTAGATGATCTATAGCCCAGTAAAGTTGTCGTCGGCTTATAGGAGTCAGCAAAAAAAAAATCCAAACAGAATGATATTTTCAGGGATGCTTGTGGACTGCCTCCTGAGCATCCAACCAAAAACATTTTTTTAGAGCAAAAAGACCTGAATAAAAGTTAAAGAGGACCAAGAACTAAACAACTTTGCCCCAGCTGTAACACTTAAATGAGTTACATTGCATCAAATGATAACATTCCGCTGGCAACAGGGGTGGTTTCAAAAACAGTTATGAAAAAAAAGTTGTTGAGCCTGTGAATCTCTAAAACTTTTATCACGGTATTTTTTACTAAAAAATATTTTCAAAACCACTTCTTGTCAGTTTATTTTTGACATTTGATGCGCTGTAACTCGTTTAGTATTAGAGCTTTCATAGAATGTTATAGGGCAAAATTTTCTAGTTCTTAGTTAGTCCTCTATAACTTTTAGCCAGCGCAATACGTACCAGGACTTCGAGTCAAATTTTTTGTTTAAATGCTCAGGAGGCAGTCCACAGGCACTCCTGAAAATCTCATTCTGTTTGGAATTATTTTTTTGAAAAACCGGTATTTTTACTGGGCTACTTAGGTATCTCGTAACTTGAAAGATAACAATAAAGTTATAAGAGGCTCTAGCTTTTGCGTGACCACCCTGTAGGTACATTTTCTACAGGTAGAGTATATAAGTTGACAATTCCCAATTCGAACGAAAAGGTTGATCGCGTGTCTAACGAAAAAGGGAAGTGTTGCTTTCGCTTTCCCCGTTTGAGTGATTTGATATTTGATATTGTCCATATTTTATAAGAACGAACGATTTGACCGTTATTTTCCCCAAGGCGATGAAAATAAATTCCCCAGACCACCGTCATTTCTTAATATGTCAAGCGTTTGACATTAAATTTTAACCTCGATTATAATATCAGAACAGAATCGAATTTACGAATTTTTCTGAGTGATATTATTTTGTTGTTTTTGTGTTTTAGGAGTTCACGAGGGTGTTTATTTCGTTGTTATTGTTATATTATTTTATACATTATTTTTAAGATATATGAGATATAGATATTATGCTCTGTAGTTTTGTGGCGCATCCATGATTTACAAGATTTTTTTGGGTATTTCGCCACACCCTATCAAATAACAATCAAACTAGTGTTTATAAACCAGATCTTCTATATAAAAAAATTCTATTTGTAAATAATAAAACCTATCAATATCAAACGTTTCGGAAACGAATCTGCTTCCGTCGTCAGTGAAACCTAAAAAAAGAATAATTAATTCAAATTCGTTTTTGTGTGATTTTTCAGTAAAATTAGTTTTTTGTGTTTATGACACAAAATGTCACTTTTACTGACATTGAAGTGAATTGTATATAATATTGATTGTTGTTGTTTAACTTTACATATGTTCAGCATTTATTATTAACTTTTTTGGGCTATGTTCAATTTCTTAATAAAGGTGACCATGTGTTACTTAGATTTACAGAGCAAGTCGCTACACATTCATTAGAATTTAACATAATATATGCACTTTCTTTAAGTCTACGTTTTTTTAGAACATGGCTCCATTGCTAAGATTTTTGAATTATCCCAATTTATTCTATGTTTATTGTCAAATGCATGTTGACAAATTCCTGATTGATGAAATTCCCTTTTTTTCATGTATGATTTATGTTCTTCAATTCTCTTCTTTAGAGGTCGTGAGGTCTATCTCTATTTCATTCACAAGTAATTTTATAAATTACATTTTCAGTGGACTCATTAATATTATTAGGTCTAGTATTTGTTAAATTAGAGCGAAGTGTGTTATTAGTTTTGAGAATGGTCCGTATATTATGTCTGACCTAAACGTTTCAGTTTATGAGGAATTCCAGTTATGTATGGAATAATTAAATTAGTTATAGGTATATTCTGTTCTCGTTGTCTAGGTTGTTCAAAACTATTAAAACACTTTTCAAGAAAATTCATTGGATAATTTTTTGACAAAACATCTCTTATGAAATCTTTTTCAGATTCAAAATTATCATTATCACAAATTATTTTTGCTCTATCATATAGACTTTTTACCACACCTTTTTTAATATTCAATGGATGATTGGATTTGAAATCAAGATACCTATTTGTGTGGGTTGGTTTTCTATAAATTTTGGTTTTTAAATTTTGGAAATCTTTTTTTATTAGTATATCTAAAAAGGGGATTTCATTATTTTGTTCGTTTTCAATTGTAAATTTGATCGTGGGATCTTTATCATTAATGTGAATTAAAAAATCATTAAGTTTTGGTTCATCATATTCATATATAGAAAAAATATCATCCACATATCTTCACCAAATCATTGGTTAGTATCTATATGTTTCTACATGAATTGTTTCAAAAATGTTCCATGAAATTATTACTCAAAAGTGGAGATAAAGGAGAACCCATTGTCATTCTAAAGTCTTGTTGATAAAATTCATTATTATATTGAAAATATGTTGTTTTAACACAAATTGTTAAAAGTTCTAGAATAGCATCAATATACAAGTCTGTTCTTTCTTTCAAATGTGTATCATTTTCAAGTTTATCTCTTATGATCATCAATGTTTTATCAACAGGTACATTAGTGAAAAGACATACTACATCAAAACTTACAAGATTATTGGGATTATAACTAATATTTGATAATTTCTGTAAGAAATGTTGTGAATTTTTCATGTATAATTGTGTGTTGCCTGTTAAAGGAGTGAGTATGTTCAATAAAAATCTTGCTAATACATGAGTTGGTGAGTTAATACTACTGACTATTTTTGGTACACCGAAAAAATGTGGTGCTTTACTATTATGTGGTGTCAGTTTAGATCTTTGTTCATTATCTGAAAAAATCTTTTATGTTTTTTAAGTTTAGAATATATTTGTGTTTCAAAACGTTCTGTGTAATTTCCATCATTTATAAGAGACATTATTTTATTTTCATAGGTTGTGTTATCTAAAATTACTTTTGCATTACCTTTATCTGCAGGAAGTATTTTCATATTATGATCGGACTTTAATTTTTTGATTGCCAAACGTTCTGCATGATTGATATTTTGTTTAATGTTATAAGATTTATTCAAAATCAATTTTGATCTAATTCTAAATTCTTTTTGTTGTTCTTCTGGTAAATTTTGTGTTGTTGCTTCTATAGATGAAATAATATCTAATTTATTTATAATTTTTGGTGTAACAGCAAAATTCAAACCTTTTGATAAAACATTCTTTTCATCATTCGAGAGAATTTTATCAGATAAATTTATAACAGTTTTATTTATCATGTCATTGTTTGTAGTTTGTTCTGTATTATGATGTATGCTTTCATTAATTAATTTGTTAAATTTGTTGACTTGAATATTTTTTGTTGAGAAAATATCATTGAAAACCATATTATCTATAGTGTATGATATTTTAAGTCTATAAAAGCTTCAGGTATAATGTTTATGTTGCCTACATCTACAAAGAAAAGTTAATGAGTTTTTTGAATGAGATAGTTTTTTTATATCAGTTTCTAATGATCTAAAAACAGAACATAAATGAGCCCTATACCCGTCAAGTAGATATGCTCTGTAGTTTTGTGGCGCATCCATGAATCACATTTTTTTTTTTTTTTTTTTTTTTTAAGAGATAAACTTGAAAATGATACACATTTGAAAGAGAGAACAGACTTGGATATTGATGCTATTCTAGAACTTTTAACAATTTGTGTTAAAACAACATATTTTCAATATAATAATAAATTTTATCAACAAGACTTTGGAATGGCAATGGGTTCTCCTTTATCTCCACTTTTAAGTAATATTTTTATGGAACATTTTGAAACAATTCATGTAGAAACATATCGATACTAACCAATGATTTGGTGGAGATATGTAGATGATATTTTTTCTATACCTATATGAATATGATGAACCAAAACTTAAAGATTTTTTAATTCACATTAATGGTAAAGAACCCACGATCAAATTTACAATTGAAAAGAACAAAAATGAAATCCCCTTTTTAGATATACTGATAAAAAAAGATTTTCAAAATTCTAAAACCAAAATTTATAGAAAACCAACCTACACAAATAGGTAGGGTAGAGGCACCACTTATGGCCAGCTTAAGAAAAATATGTAAATCTTGTCATTGTCACGGGTTATTGTTAGTGTTAAAGAAAAAAATCTATACACATTCGTAAACTTCCAAGTGTTCTCTATCGAGGTAAATACATGAAATAATCCGTTTTTAAGAATCAATATTTTTTTTACGATTTGAAAAAAAAGGTGTAAAATTCCCTACTTTTGGCCATCGGTCTCCCACTTATGGCCAGATAATTTCACCACTTATGGCCAGATATTTACTAGGTATATGTTCATTATAATAAAAAAAAAGGTGTTGAGTGAAACAGAATTAATGACGTAATAAACTTCGGTCGTTACTAGCATCCAAAATGGCCGCCGAGCAATGATTTCTATCATCTCAGAATAATAATAATAACCCAAAATTTGGTTATGTCATCAAGTAATTAATCAAAACAATAGTCGATTTCGTCTCGTTTGGTTGGTTTACATTTTGGTTAACCAAACGGTAACTGCAACGTCATGGTGATGACGTCATGACCAACATTTTACCGAAATCGTTTGGGTAGGTGTTTGGTCAAAACGGTCAAAAGCTGGAGTGATTATATAACCCAACTTTTTTGTTTATGTTTATGTTTAGTTACAAGCATAGATGAAAAATATATAAGTATGTTACAGGTTATAGTTTATTACTACTTAGTTCATCTGTCTTATTCGTTATACAGTTAAAACTTGAAGCTTGTCCAGTGATTTGGTAAAAAGATTGTGAACGCACGCATTATTCAAAATGCCCAAAAGAAAAGTAGCTTTGGTTTTGGCTGTTTTGGAATTATAGGTGGGTATTATGGGTATTACGTCCTCGATTCACTCATTTCCTTCTTCCATTTCCCCGGCTATTTCCCAACTAACGATTGAAGAGAAAAATGATTGACGTAAATATAGTCGTAGAACAGAACAACACTAACAAAAAACTGAACTCCAATTAACAGCAAACCAACTTTTAGATCAGATAGAACATAAACAATCACAACCACTGAAGCTCAGACTGAAATTTGAATAAAACTGGTCGATTTGTTTATTTACGTCATTCACTTGATCATTCAGGATGAACTTATTTACTGCTCCCGAGCGAGACAAAAGAAGAATAAACAAAAATACCTACCACTATACCAAACCAACGACTAGGTCGTTGTACCAAACCAAAGAACCGTGCTGTAAACCGCGGTAGGCATTTTGACAGACCAAAACACATACATACCAATCTTGATGTGACGTCATCATTTTAGGATCCGATGTTGGTTGGTAGGTGATTGACAGACCAAAGCATGTACCAAACCATGTCCCAAACGAGCCGAAATCGACTAATTGTTGTTGTCAAAACACATTACACAAGTCAGTTAACTTTTAACTTCTCCAATGTCACAGTTTTCTTGTAAGAAATGCCTCGTTGGTATTCAGAATGTGAATAAAATACGGTAAAAAAGCTTGTGGTTTACATTACAAAGGATCGAGATGCTGAAAAACCTTTGTTACCACTTGAGTCAGTTTTGGAGGTAAACGTTATTTCATAAGACTAGTTCTTTGTACCTATCCATTTCTTATTCCATCTCCTGAACTTTTGTATAGAGTATCTGATGCCCTTTGAATTGAAGTTATAACTCTTGAAAGATCAGTTCTCATGGAATCGCAGTCCAGAGATCAGAAAGATAAATGGATTATTGGAGCGGTCATGCGTTGTTGAGAGAAGAAAGAAAGGGCTAGTATTGTTATTGAATGAATATTTTGGGAAGGCAGAATTTGACATTATTTTAGTTTATATTATTTAGTTCCGCTGGTAGGTACTTGTTTGTAATAAAATTACGTTTATTATTTTTTTCTCCCATAGTTAAGAATGTGACTTATGTATCACCTTATGATTGGGCAGGAGGTGATGTTTTGCAGTTGATAACTGATCTGATTTTTTTTCTCCATTTTTCACTCCCACTCAAATGGCCGTTATTTCATGAGTTATAAAAAAATTATTGATAATTTATCATTTTTTCATAACTTAAAATAACGGCTATTAAGGTGGTTCGCAAATTACAAGGAAAATCCTTTACACCGCATTCTCAAAAAACACAATAATAGTTTGATGCTTTGTTTTTTTGACACTATCATAAAACTTGGAAAAATACATACACTCTGTAGAATCAAAATATAAAGTCACGGTCGGATAAACAGCTCATGCGTTTATTAAGCTCATATAAGCTTTACAAAGGCATCCTGCTTCAGTTATCAAAAAATTATTGGTGCATTAAAATGGTTCAATCAATCTGTCATGTGATCGGTCATGGCGATTTTATTCAAATATTATATTCTTTTCACGTTAAAAAAAATGTAAGTTTTGGAAAAATTGGCTAGCATCATCCGAAAAAGAAAATTTGTGTACCCTATGAAAATTGAAAAAAATCGCTGGTTTAGTGAACTGACAAATGGATTCAAGTTCTTTGATGCACCATTACATCTTTGATAACTGTTGCAGGATCAAAGTCTATGGTAGTTTTTAATGTTTTTTTTTTATCCGTTTAACATCGGATAACCGTAAAACAATGTCTCTTTATTCTAATGGTAGAGTCACAAGCAGTGCACGCTGTAAGTTGCCTAGTCTAACGATTGCTCGCATCCGGATGGCAGATATACTACACGCGACTACGCTTCCAATGGATGATCAGCCTGAATCCAAAATCTAAATGGAAAACAATTCTGGAGAGCGTTTTGGAACATACTTGTTCGGCTTCAATACAAAATTTGAACGCTCTTGAAACTATATGAATTAACTACGACCTACGTTTTTTTTTCAAGTAATGACGTCATCGATGACGTGAGTATATGAACCCTCGTGAAACGGACTGCAGTTTGGTGTTCTGTGTTATTTTAGCTATAAGTTCGAATAGACCACATATCCGAATTCACAGTGACATCTGAGGATGTTCGATCACGTGACAGACGATTTTATTTTTTACATCGTCAGAAATCGAACGGCACGGCCGAATCGAGAAATGACGAATGACCTGAAATGACATCAGAAGTAACCTGACCACACATTTTTTTGGTTTTGTTTTGTTCGCTGCTTTTTGTTGCTAGCTTAAATTAGCGACTCCATTTTTATTTTCAATCACAATCCATTCCATTTTGGATATCAAATAACGTCAATAACGGTAAAAGTCCAAATCAAAATTCAAAACAACTGAACGTAACCTACAAAACGTATTCCCTCACTCCCAACAGTCCCAACATCTATAAAATCTCCTTTTCAGCATTGAGATGTGAAAAATGTTATTTTTCGGATCGCATTTGGACTAGAAATACGCAAGTCAAGATGTTATCGATAAGTACAGATAGGACTAAAAAAACGACAAGTCGGTCGAAGATGTAAAATATGTTGAAGATGTGGACTATTCGAACTTAGCTTTTATTGGTGTTAAAAATACATGTTATTATATAGTAATAATAAAATATTGTACATCTCAGTGTGCAGTTTTTTTAGACAAGTAGGTTTTATCGGAGAAAGTTTGAAAAGAACTGAAGAAATATGGTGATCTATTGTGTTGCAGTTGGATGTAAAAACTTGCAAGATGAAAGAAGATTGTCTTTTGATGGCTAAAACTGCTAAAAGTCAAAACAATCATAAAATAAAAATGTTAAAGTTACATAATGCTATAATGAAGTAGGTATCATGATATGCGATGTAAAACATTATGAAACAAAAAGTTGGGTTCTTCATGTAGAGTAAAAAAATTGCTACATTTTTTTTGCTTTACAAATTATAACTCATATATTGAAGGTGATCAGTAGTTTTTTTTCATTTCAAAGATACGATTTCCTCATCAAACACTGATGAGGAAAGTTGTTTCCATCGCGATGGAAAGTTATATAAAGTCTTTGTTATACTGATAATTTATTTCAAAGTTATAAATAAGGGTAATATTTATTGTACCTACCTTCAAATTAATAATTATTCTTTTCATTTATTATTCAATTTTTTTTTATATGGTACTATTTGGAACAGGATTAAAATCTCCCATCGTGAGTTTAGTCTACTGAATTACTTTCTGAGAGGAAAGTACCATGTAACAAATCTACCCAATTTATTTAGTCTACAATCTGGGTGTATTCATTTTTTATTCCTGATCAAAACAAATCTTGCTCGTGAATGTAAAAATGTCTTTTCAATTTCCTATAATCAAAGCAATAATACAATAATTTCCTCAAATATGCCTAGTAAATATAAAATTTATGTATTATTGTGATTTCTGTCCATATAGACCCATGATACTAAAACAAAAAAGGTATGATCAATTGCCGGACGAATTTCGAACACATGCGCGCATCACGTCATGGGGAGACCAACATAGCTGAACTAATGTAGGACATACGTTGCATTGATAGGTGTGTTTGTTATGCTCCACTAGTGCACACTTTTTCACACTGCAACACTAAGTGTGACTTTGTTTGTGAAATATTTGTCTGTTTTTTAGGATAGAATATCATTACTAAACGTACTAAGATATTCTATCCTGAAAAACAGACAAACATTTCACAAACAAAGCCACACTGAGTGTTGCAGTGTAAAAAAGTGTGCACTAGTGGAGCATAACAAACAGACCTGATGAAATAGCATGCACATACGTTAATTTCTGTCAATCCGTAACCAATCAGCGTACAGCATTTTTGACGTTGGGCAGCCGTCAGAACCCATAGTAGCCGTCGCCAGCTCATGGAAAGAAAAAGAAGAATTGACGTTTGTTATAACTTATTGCTTATCGTTCTTGCATAGCCTTTTCTGCCTTTTGAACATGTTTGATTCTAATCCGAGAAAATGATGTAGGTACCTGAATGTATACCTATTATGAACTAAGCATTTGCGGTTTTGATGGTGAATACACTTTTTTCTAATACATTTTGGTATCCATTCTTTCAAAGTGAGTGAACCAGTGAGCCGTTTGTGCTTTGTGCATAAAACATAAAACACCAATATTTTGTGCGTGTGTGTTTTTATTTAAAGTATGGGGTGATGTGTATGGACGATAAAAAAAAGCATTTGCCAGAAATAATAAAAACAACTTTTAAATTTTGAAAATAATAATTTTACTCAGGACAAAACATTTACAATAATAATTCAGAAAGTCATACATATAATAATACGATAGACCCAAACTATCTATAAACTAGAAACAGAAACCGTATACCTATTTCACAATTTTTGAAATCTTACGCTTTCTCATATTGGAGGTTTCTCTGGAAGTGCTATTGAGAACTCTAATTTTGAAAAACATCTTACACCTGAAGAAAAGTTTTTTTGCCACCTCACTTAACTCTATGTTATCTGCTGATCTGATCAAATTAGCGAGATAGTTTTTTTCAATTTTAAGAGAATCTCAATTATAGTCCTCCAAAAGTCATCGTCAGAAAAATGTCTAGAACATATTCTAGCACTTTCAACATTGAAATTCTTTCTATAACACTTTCGCACCCATGAATTGCGAATATCTTCGGCCGTTGGAAACCGAAAGAATCGGTAGCCCTCCCTCACATGACTTCTAGTGATTTTATTATTGTGATCACAAAATAACACTGCACAGAGAACCATTAAAAGTACAAAAAATCAATCAATATTTTTAAAGACACAACACTTCTGAAAATATTTAACTTGATAACATGACACTATGTTTTGTTTTAGTATCATGACGATAATTTGAATTTGACATGTCACGATGAAAACAAAAAACAACTTCACGTTGATCATGTTCACGTTGTAACATCGCATCGCCTAACTTCACTTACCCGGGTCTCCTATTGACGTCAGCGTAACCTGCGCGTGAGCTTATCTTGTTTGTTTTAGTATCATGATATAGACCAATGAGTTAGAAAGTGATGGATATCCGTGTAACTGTCGCTATCTCTACTTGCCTTGCTTCACTCTCGATAGCGGGTCCGTTCCAGGTATGTAGTATGGAGTTCAATGTCAAGAGTTAGAGCCGCTCTCCAGCTAGTGCTTCAAGCTCAAGCGCCGATTAACACCGTGTTTGGAACGCAAAAGTGATCCTGGACATTCCTGGAACACGTTTTGAGGTACTCACATACACAAACGTCAAAACTATCGATGGAGTATTTGTTTACGTTTGAGCCAAGGCATCTCGAAATTGTGATTATTGTGAAAATTAGTTAAAATATTGTTTATAAGTGACTCTCAGCTGAATTTGGTATGTTCAAGCATGGATCCAGTCAAAACAGATCAAACTTGCCAATGTTTTGATTTTAAATATGACAAAATTTGACTGATTTGACGTTTAGCTAGTTTTGCGCTTCAAGCCCACATTTTCCGGGTGGTGCTTCAGGGGAAAGGGGAAGGCAACGCGGAGCACCAAACGCAATACAGCTGGAACACGCGTTTAGTGTTTTTTCCGTAGTTTTTGCGCACTCAAAAGCTCGATTGCGTGCACAAAACGGGCAGCTGGAAAGCGGCTCAGGTGAGTTCGAGTATACGAGTATACGCTCTGGAACACTCGGAGCGCCAAAAATTGTTCGCGCTTAAGTGGGATTTATAAACTCGCCGTTCGCCGTTACCGCTAACGCTAACGTTTGACGTTCGAGATAGACATATGGACGCGCCTGCATACATTTATATCATGCCGTCTGCCGTTGGCGCACCGCTATAGATCGTTCATCTCCATCTTTTGCCGTCCGCCGTTCGTAGCTGAAGCCATAGGAAAATGGCTCAATAGGTTTGTCGGATCTGGTTACTGAACAAGGCATGGCCCAAATGTGTTTCCAAGTTACTTTACTTTTTGTTTTTCAATAGTTGTCAAAAAATTTAAAAGAGTCAGTTGTACTGAAAATTCAAAATTGTATTTTATAATAAATTCCTTGATTTTGGAGCTGAATCTTACTGATTGAAAGAAAAGGGAGCTTGTCGATCGCTGCAGCCAATAAGTGAAGCTCGCAACCCCACACATTTTTGGCCCTTTTTCAAGGACTTTGAAGAAACCGCTCCAAGTGGTCGATCCTCCGCAAGTAAGGATATTGTAAGAGTTTTCAGGATACAGAGCAATCTTGGCTCATTTTTTTTTTGAAATTTGAATGTCACTGTCATTTGACAGATTTGATACAGTCCATTCACTTCGAAAGTATTTATACAATCAGGAATTTGCTGGCATACTTGGCCATTTGTACTGAACTTTATTCGGATTCTGCAGATTCTTGAAATTTGATTGCAAATTTGGCAATAAAAAGCTATAGCATTTCGTAAAATTTACTGAGCGCATTCGATATTCATTTGATTGACATTCTGACAGCTCATAACCTAGTTGTATTGTTTTGAAATTAGCTTTCGGAATGTCTGAAGAAGAAAGGGTCGAAGCACAAAAGAAGGATTTGATTTTGAAAAGAGGCCTTCTGAAAAGTGCTTTAACCCGATTCGCAAAATTTGTCAGCGATGAAGAAAATCGAAATAAATGTATTGAAATGTCAAAACGTGTCTCCAAATTAGAAAAGGTCTTTGATGATTTTAACGAAATTCAAAACGCCATAGAACTTATTGATGATTCAGAGGAACATCTAAGGGAAAGAGAAAAATTTGAAAATAAATATTTCTCATCAGTTTCTTCTGCAGAGCAGATTATCAAAAGTCATGACGATAAAACAAATAAATCGTCGGTTGATCCTATACAATTTTCTAGTTCAACTCCTTTCCCAGCTATACCTCAGTTGAATTATAAATTGCCACCAATAACCCTGCCTAGTTTCAGTGGTTCATAATAATATGAAGAGTGGTCAAGCTTTTTTGATACATATAGATCACTCGTTCATCAAAATAATTCTTTGGCTACTATCCAGAAATTTAATTATCTCAAGTCTGTATTGAAAGGTGACGCTTCGAAAATAATTGATTCATTGGAAATTAATGAGTCTAATTATGATGTTGCTATTGAATTATTGAAAGAAAGGTTTGAAAACAAGAAACATGCAATAAGAGGTCATGTTAAACAAATATTTGAAATTCAAGCCATTCATCGTGAATCTAATTCAGCATTGAGAATATTCTTGGACACTTTTTTGAAACATTATAGGTGTTTGTTGAATTTAGGAGAATCTCCCGATGCTTCAGGCACTATTCTTATTTATTGGCTATTATCGAAATTGGATAATGCAACAAAAAAAGAATGGGAGACAAAAACTAAAGATATAGTATCTCCTGACGTCGAATATTTTATAAAATTTTTGACTGATAGATGTATATTGTTAGAGTCCATCGATATAAAACATAGCGTCGTTGATTCATGTTCTAACAAAAAAAATATGGATGGATATAACAAGCGGTCGGTCAATTTATCCTCTAATAAATTTTATTGTACTTTTTGCAAAAAAAGTAATCATGGAATTTATTATTGTAACAGTTTCAAGAAACTAAATCCCAATTCAAGATTACAGCAAGCACAAGCACTACAATTATGTATAAATTGTTTGGGAAAAGGTCATGAAACCTTGAAATGCAAAAGAGATCCTTGTCGTTTCTGTGGTAAAAAACATAATTCATTGCTTCATTTGGAAAATGATAAGGATTTCAAGTTGCAAAAGGAGGTACAGGAAATAGTAATTTCAAAACCATCTACATCAAACGTGCAATCTGATTGTTCATATGATTGTGTGAAGGAATTTCCCAATAATGCTTCTTGTTTACAAAATATTTATCCAGAATCGTCAGCGGTTAATTGCTCACAGGGTAAATGCAATAAGTATACTTTATTATCTACTGCTCAAGTTGTTATTTATGATTCGAATGATAAACCCATTGTATGCAGAGCTCTTCTTGATAGTGCATCACAGTCAAATTTCATGACAATGGATTTGTTTAAGAAGCTCAATTTGAAAGGGAATAAAATCAGCATTCCCATAATTGGAATCAATGCTGTAACTTCTACAATAAATTGTTCATTGAAAGTAAGAATTCACGCTATAACGAACAAAAATAATTTTGATTTGAATTTTTTAATAATCAATAAAATCACAGATGATCTTCCTCAACAAACTATGGATATAACAAATATGAAGATCTCAATCATATGTCGGAGGCGATGAATACAGATATTTCTTGGGCAACTTATTTCTACCTACCACATCACTGTGTGATCAAAGAATCATCTCTCACTACAAAGTTGAGGGTTGTTTTCAACGCTTCATCAAAATCTAGTACTGGAATTTCACTCAACGATGTCTTGAAAGTTGGTCCTTGTATTCAAGAACCTTTGTTTTGGATTCTTTTGAGATTTCGTATGCATACTATAGCTTTCACAGCAGATATTTCAAAAATGTACAGATGTATTCGGGTTGCAGAGAATCATCAGGATTTTCAAAGGATTCTGTGGCGAAATGATCCATCCGAAGAATTGAGACATTATAAACTGAGCACATTGACATATGGAACTGCTCCTGCAAGTTTTCTTGCTACACGTTGTCTTAAGCAACTATCTTTGGAAAATGCTCACATATCTCGTGAAGCATCCGAATCTTTAGCTCATGATTTTTATATGGATGATTGGATATCGGGAACTGATACAATTGAAGATGCTTTATCGCTTATAAAAAATACTAATGATATTTTATCAAGTGCTAATTTTAATCTTCGCCAGTGGGTTTCAAATGAACCACGTGTTTTGGAGTATCTCAAGAAAATGAATAGAGAAACGAATGATCAATATATCATTGAAGATCATCAAAACAACAAAATCCTTGGCCTATTTTGGAACTGCTCTACTGATGAATTCAGATATTCAGTCACACTCAATCCTGAAATAACTATTTTCACTAAACGAAATATTCTTTCGATTATTAGTCAAATATTTGACGTTTTAGGATTACTTGGACCTGTTATTATCAAGGCTAAAATAATAATACAAAGGTTATGGCTAGAAAAAGTAGATTGGGATTCTCCTGTTCCTGATAATATTTTAGAATTATGGTTAAAGTTCTATCTTCATCTACCTAGCCTTAATGAAGTGAAGATATCCAGATGTATTATTATTCAAAGACCTATCCTAGTTGAAATCCATTGTTTTTCAGATGCTTCAATTGTTGGTTATGGAACTGCTATATATATACGGTCAGTTCAAAAGGACAATGAAGTGTTAGTTCGACTAGCTTGTGGAAAATCAAAGGTCGCACCGCTAAAATCATTGTCTCTACCTCGTTTAGAGCTATGTGGTTGTGTATTATCGGTACAATTGTGTCAGACTGTTATATCTTCGCTCAAAATTGAAATCAATGATATATTTTATTGGACAGATTCACAGATTGTTTTAGCTTGGTTGGCTCGCGAACCTAGTTCTCTTAAAACATTTGTTTCTAATAGAATTTCTAAAATACAAAGACAATCAAACTTGAATCAATGGAATCATGTTCCAACCAAGGACAATCCTGCGGATTTGATATCTCGAGGAATCGATCCTCTTGATCTAGTGGATAATAACTTTTGGTTCAAGGGACCTGCATGGTTATCTTTGGATCAAAGTTATTGGCCAAAGAAACTCAATAGTTTATCAAAACATACTTCTGAGCTTCCAGAAATGAAAACCAATGTTTTTATTGCCATGTCAAAATCTATATTTTTTCAAGATTTATTAAATAGATTCTCTTCATTTAAAAAATTGTTACATGTAACTGCTTATATTTTGAGATTTAAATATAACTCTCAAACAACAACAGAATCTAGACTTTTCAATGATTTGACTATTGCAGAAATTGATCAAGCACTTATTGTTTTGATAAGGTTTGTTCAAAGTGAATAATTTTCTGTTGAAATAAGCTCTTTGGCAAATTCTAAAACAATTTCTTCAAAAAGTGCTTTACTCTCGCTAAATCCATTTCTTGACGAGAATGGTCTTCTTTTAGTTGGTGGAAGGCTAAGACATTCTGAACTTGATTATAAAGCTAAACACCCGATTATACTTCCTTCTAATCATAGATTCACTCATCTTTTGATTATGCATGAGCATTTGAAAAATCTACATGCCGGTCCCCAGTTTATTCTTTCAAATTTAAGACAGAAATTTTGGCCTTTAAAGGGAAGACAAGCTGTTCGAAATGCTCTTCGTAAGTGTATTACATGCTTTCGAGTTCACCCAACTAAACTATTACAGAAAATGGCTGATTTGCCAAGCGCTAGAGTAACTAGAACATCAAGACCTTTTGTAATTTGTGGAGTTGACTATGCTGGCCCGTATGAACTGAAAGATAGCAAATTTCGAAACAAAAAATTCATCAATTCATACCTTTGTATATTTGTGTGTTTCAGCACTAAGGCTGTGCACATTGAAGTTGTTTCAGAATTGTCAACCGATGGATTTTTGAATTGTTTGAAACGGTTTATTGCCAGACGTGGTCTTTGCTCGCATATCTATTCAGATTGTGGCACCAATTTTGTCGGTGCTGATAATCTACTTAAAGATTTCATTAAACAGACTTGTAATTCCAATTTCAAGGATTTTTTGTTGGAAAATAAAATTACTTGGCATTTTTCGCCACCTCGCTCACCACATTTTGGTGGATTATGGGAAAGTGCAGTACGAATGGCCAAGTATCATTTTGAACGAGTAATGTTCAATACACATTTCACTTATGAAGATTTTTATACTATTTGTACACAAGTAGAATGTATTCTGAACTCTCGCCCTTTATATCCCCTTACGGAGTCACCTGAAGATTATGAAGTCCTAACTCCTGGTCATTTACTGATTGGGGACTCATTAAAAAGTCTTCCTGAAGTTACTATTTGTGATAAGAAGACAAGTTTTGTAACACGCTATAAACACATGAAGTTTGTCATGCAGCAGTTTTGGGATCATTGGTCAAAGGACTACTTAACTTCATTGCAACAAAGATCAAAATGGAGACAGAGAAGCGACAATACTCTGGCTGTTGGAAGTTTGGTACTTTTGCATGAAGAACATGTGCCACCTATGTTATGGAAAATTGGCAGAATAATTGGGTTACATCCTGGAGCAGACGGACTAGTTCGTGTGGTCAGCATCCGTACAAAAACTGGAGTCTTCAAGCGGTCCATCACGAAGATATCAGTCTTGCCATCAGAGACTGATTTTGATGCAGCTGAGACATCTTGAAAGTAAGGACCTTTCAACGGAGGCGGCATGTCGGATCTGGTTACTGAACAAGGCATGGCCCAAATGTGTTTCCAAGTTACTTTACTTTTTGTTTTTCAATAGTTGTCAAAACATTTAAAAGAGTCAGTTGTACTGAAAATTCAAAATTGTATTTTATAATAAATTCCTTGATTTTGGAGCTGAATCTTACTGATTGAAAGAAAAGGGAGCTTGTCGATCGCTGCAGCCAATAAGTGAAGCTCGCAACCCCACACAAGGTTTTTGTTCCCATAATTATTCATGTTTTTAAATCATAAAATTAAGATTTGTACCAAAATATAATACTCGAGTCAGTCACCAAATCTCACTGAACTAAAACACATTAACTTCAAAGTAAGTGAACAAAAAATTTGAAAATCTTCGATGACAATCGACGGTATAAAAGTTTATAAATGCATTGGGCGACGGCAACGTTAGCGTCACCGGCGAACGTCAACCGTAACGGCGGACGGCAAGTTTATAAATCAACCTTTAAATGGACAATTTCGCGCTCGGAGCAGCTCGGAGCGATACTCGAACTCACCTAACAAGACAACCCTGTTAGTGTGGCTTTAAAAAGCTTTCATCCACTGATCCCGGCACTCTCAATACGACCTATTTTCAATCGTGGTTTTTGTATAAATCTAAAGTCAGACACTCCTTATTGTCCTTATTATCTGAATCAAAAATTAATATTTTTCTTTCATGAATAATTATTGTTTGGTTTTTTGACCAATATTTAAGTTACGTACGAGGTCTGAAGAAAAATGTAAAAACACTTCATGATGGCATTTTTCACTCCCATCTCTAGGAATAAATAGATCATGTGACTTTTACCCACTAACTGATAACAAAGTCACCTGACTTTTTCCCCCATTTCCATTTAATTTATTAGTCATCTATTCCCCTTCTCCCCGTCGCCTCATCTCAGTTCACAAGTGTCACTCTGACAAGTGTGTTGTGTTTGTCTTTTTTCCCAAAATTTATTTTTTCCAATTTCCTCAGTAAAATGCTAAAATAGACCGAGTGCGGAAATGGCCTTTCCAATTGTATTGTGATTTTCCAACAAAGATCCATTTGGCAGTACGTAGCACAGCTGTCATGAGTTCGAGAATAAGGTAGGTGTCGACTTTCAAAACAGGAAATTCGGATTTAAGGTGGAATAATGGGGCTATTGTTAATTGAAACAGTTGGGAGGGGGCGTTTTTTTCTTTTGTAGGAGGTTCTGGAGGGTGTGGAGATCATGGATTGGGTGGGAGGGGGTGTCAATTAGTGTCAACCCTCGAGGTAAATTGATTTGGTTATTGTGAAACTCATTAATTAGGGATCAATTTTGTGGTGCGTTGATTGAAACATCGATGACTACCCGATCTAATTATAAAAACCAAACCTGGCTTTGTTCCCAAACGGATTTCCTCAATTTTCAGAGAAAATGTGAAACATTTTTTCGAATGTTTCTGCGAAGTGGTGCCGCCGAGCGACAAAAAAGATGCCTGGATCATCCAGCAGTATCCTGAGTCCTACAAGGACCAGGAGGTCCTAAAGTCTGTGCCTAACTTTGCCTATCCTTACAAATTCGAAAAGTGAGTTTCATCACATTTGTATGCGTTTTTAACGCGTCAGTTGCAGTGCCGTAATCCAACATTACTCATTTGTTCTGACGGACATCGAGTCCAAATGGACGTTTGGTTTCTGCAGACACGATCCGAAGTCTGAGACGGCAATTGTGGTTCTGAGTTACCTTCCATGGCACCAGTCTTTTTACAAGTAAGAAATAATATGGGTTTTCTGCCACTCGTTTGAAGGTTTTTAGACACAACGGCAGTGCTGATGCACAGCAGCAGGACCGAGGATTTGAGCGAGTTTTTGTCTACCGTTTATAATACCCATATTGCCGAACCAGGGAAGAAGTTTGTGATCTCTTTTAACAAAGGGCAAAGTGTGAGTTTGTGAATAAAAATAGCAAGATTTATTCAATTTTTTATAGAACTTTGTGGTTGATGTTCCCAGGCCGTTCCAGCTGCCGAGCATACCAGAAAATGTGAGTATTAATTACACGTCCGTGTCTATTAGATTGATTAAATTAACATTTGTTACATATTTATTATTTCAGAGCATTGTATTGTATAGCGGTTTGTTATCAGTTATTATTCTTGGGTTCGCACAAGGATTTACATTTGATATTTATGATTTGATGTGAATAAGTGATTTTTAAAAACCTCGTCACGACACTCGCGTCTTTCCTCGAAACTCTTGCGATAGTAAATCTATCACAACAAATTTTTAAACTAACTATATTCAATAATTTAATAGATATTGCTATGTGAAAATACAATGAAAACAAACGAAATTGACAAAAAATATACACCCAGGAATAATATTTCTAAATTGGATATTTTTCAATGACAACGAAAAAATAATATTTTCTCATGAAATTTGATAAAGATCTATTTCAGGGGATGAAAAATCCAGTAACGTAGGCAGATCTCGTCTAAAAAAATCGGACCAGGACGGTCGATTATTTCAAAAGATACACGAGTTAAAAAAAAATGTCTCATATAAAAGTTGTGAGGCTTTAATAAATCTGCATACCCGTGATGAATTGGAATATACAGGGTTGGCCATAAGGTTATGGCATATAAAAGTTGCGTTTTTTTAAATGGAACCCCCTTTATATGAATGAATATTATTTCAATTCTTCCTTCAATTTTAAGAAAAAAAATTATTATACATAATGCTCCTAAATCTAGTCGTATCGCGTTTTATAAATGACATTTTTGCATGTTTGACATGCTATACTATAAAACCCAAACGCTTTGAGAAAGAGAAAAACGGTGTGCACTTTCAAGTCTTAACTTTTGAAGAGCTTTTCAAGGACATTCAATTAATTCTTGTCAAAGAATGCGGAAATATGTAAAAAAAAATTGACAGTTGGCAGAACCTTCTTTTTAAATAACAGTATAGTTCTTGAAAAGTTACGGTGAAAAAGTGTATACCATTTTTCTCTATCTTGAACCGTTTGAGTTTTATAGCATTTCAAAAGTTCAAAAATGTCATTTTCAAATCGCGATATCTTGATAACAGTTTAATCTAGGAACAAAATGTGTATCACAATTTTTGCTCAAAATTGAAGGGAGAATCAAAATATTCATCAATATACAGGGGGTTGCATTTGAAAAAACGTAACTTTGACCTGCAATGACTTTATGCCAGACCCTATAATATATTCCAAATCATGACAGATATGTAGATTTTTGAAAGTCCCACAACTTTTATATATCGACCGTTTTGGTAATTTCACCAAACTAGTCCTAACCCTGTATAGAATATGTAATGAGATGAGGGAGTGAGTATTGTTTTCTTGGCATTTTCTGTTTTGGCTTCAATCTGTGTGGGGTTATGGTAGGCATAGATAAAAAATATACAGGGTGTTTATTAATTGAATGCCGATACTTGAGGGTGATAATCCTTGAATGATTTTAAGACAAAAAGTTCATATGAACATAGGTCCGCAAGAGCTTAATTTTCAAGATACAGGGTGTTGAAATATTAAAAAGTAAATGATTTTTTCATAATTACTTTGATACTAATCCAGATATCTTTATGAAATTTGGTACACGTCTTTTAGGCTTCAATATGCATTTTGGGATGTACAAACAATTTCATTATTTTTACCAGTGGCGTCCGTACGGGCTTTGCACTCAATATTTTTGGAGAAAAAACTTGTACGCCACTGCTTCCTTCCAAAATAAAAATTATTTTTAAAGTCTCTATTTATTTCTGAGCCAATTTGTTCTCCTGATTTTTTTCCGTCCAGCGCATGGTTTTCGCTTGAAAAAATAAAATCTACTTAATTGCATTGACACCCTGCTGTGTCATCCAATATTTTTAAATCAGTGGCGCCCTCTCTAACATTCCCATGCATTTTGTAGCATAGAAGACGTGTACCAAATTTCAAAAAGATATCTTGAATAGTATCAAAGTGATGATAAAAAAAGTTTTTTTTTTAAAATTTCAACACCTTGTATCTTAAAATCTATGCTCTTGCGGACCTATGTCCATATGAACTTTTTGTCTTAAAATCATCCAAGGATTATCACCCTTAAGTATCGGCATTCAATTAATAAACACCCTGTATATACGGGATGGTAGGATTGTGACAGATTGACAAAGAGGTAGGCATAAAATATGGACAGGCTCTGGTGATTTTTTTTATACAATATGGCGGAACGTAGATCTGTGTCATGCGTTTATAACGTTTTTGTTTTCTTGACTTTTTCGCTTTGGCTGAATGTGAGGTTATGGTAATATTGTGACAGATGTTTCAGTAGTGATTGGTGATATATGATACTAAAACACAAAAGATATGATCGATTGCTGGACAGAGTTAGAAACCACTCGCGCATGTCGTCAGACGATCCTGAAGTGAGGTTAGATGTAAAACATCAATAACGTAACGTAGTAACCATTTGCTGGTCAAAATTTGATCTGGCCCACGCATGACATTGATTGTATAGATTTAAGGTAAGTCACGTGATGATTTCCGAGTTGTATGTGCGAGAGTTATCATAAACTACTCAACAAAATAACGGTACACCCGAAATTTTCGCCTATGTTTGGACACTCATAATTTTTTAACGAATCGATGAAAAAATATGCGGTTTGCACCACGATCCAGAGCATTTCTTTGCGGTTTATGCGGATGGTTCAAAAAATTGATTTTCTCAAAAACTTCTTTGATACAGGTTGCCCAAGTGCTTGTTACGTCCATACCTCGGGATGTTTTTGGATTTTTGTTGATATCTTCTTTCGTTTTTGAAATATAATATGTATATATTTCAAAATTATGACACTTAGGGCTTTAAATGGCTGTTATACTAAGATCATAAGTAAAGCACTTTCTAGTTATTTTGTTTTCTTGAAATCTAATAATTAATTGATCAATTAATTCAGCTTCCTCGACATAATAATTCTTTCTACGTTGATACTTTTTTCTACAGAAATAAAACAAAACATTGCTAAAAAAATGATGTAATGACATTGAAATAAGTAGTGGGGTTAAAACATAGAGAAAATAATAAATTAAGATTTTATCTATGGGTTAAAATCGAAATTTTTGATCGACGAAGTCTGTCGCTCCAGGACGATCGTGGACGGTCTTTCAGTCTAGAGTTCGCACCTTAGAGAATGTGATTATTACTTTGTTGTTTTTCGTTTTGGCTGAAAGTGGGATTATGTTAGAATTGTGACATTTGTGACAGATGATTTGACAAGGAGGCATACAATTTGGACAGTCTTTGGTGACATTTTTTTACAACATGGTGGACTGTAGGCAGCGTTACAAGTCATGTGTTTATCAGGTTTTTACGTAGGTCCATGTACGTAGGTATCTTCTTCAATCGTCACAATTTTGTTTCTTTCGTCACCGTTGGCATGACAACGCCCGACACATAGCAGCAGTGTTGCCAAGTCGCATGCATAAGGCTGTCTGTCTACTCGACATCCGGAATTTACTTATTTTGTGCGTCGAGCGTTTCTTCTACGAAATGCAAGTTTTGGCAACATCGTCTACCTTTGTCAGCCGCTGACGTCACTGCCGAATGTGCTGGAACATATTAGACAGTTGAAGTTGAGGCAAGACGTAGACGTTAGCGTAATACGTCAATGCATAGAATTCACGTCTACGTAATGGTCTAAAAAGCGAGTTGAAGTATGGCAATTGACTTACGTGAAACGTAGCAAGTAGACTTACCCAAATTGTTGTATTTTTTTTTTTTTTTTGAAGGTGAAGGAGAAAAAAATGGATTTCTGTGTTGATTTGTTTATTGAATTTTGAAAAAATATATGACGTACGTTCCCAAATTGTCGTTGCCGTAATGTACATAGGTATGTCGTATGTCCGTAAACTTAAACGTGAGAAAAAACGAAATGCCCTTGTCCAGATGCCAATCAACACGTTTACGTCTACGTAAATATGAGCACTTCAACTGTCTATGTATCGTTGTGAGTGTATCATGCTGACTCCATAAGAATGTTTGTTCAACAAATTTTCGACTCGTAAGAATGGGGGAATAGACCCAGCTGATCATTTTGTTTATTATTCCAGCGCAATTTAACCGAATACTACAACGCAGTCGATACTCATAACATGATGATGATATTCGCCTCGATGTTGTACGAAAGGCGCATCATTTTCACGTCGAAACAACTGAAAAGGCTCAGCGCGTGCGTCCAATCAGCCAATGACGTTATCTACCCCATGATCTGGCAACACATCTTTATCCCAGTGTTGCCGCAGTCGCTCAAAGAGTACCTCTTAGCACCGATGCCTTTTTTAATTGGTGTACCTGAAGATGTCCTCAAGACAGTGGCGCGGTGCGAAATAGGAGATGTGGTGATCTTGGACGCTGATAATAATACCGTGGAGACGCCCTATGATGACCTGAACAATCTGCCGCAAGATGTGGTAAGTAGCAAGGTTTTTGACAGGTAGACCAACTGTCAACCACGTTCCTTAGATTACCTCTCTAAGGAAGCAGTTACGGAATAAATCAGCGGTTTTGGGGGATGGAGTTTCGCGGGCTTTTTTGCGGGCACTGGTGCAATTAATTGGAGGATATCGGGACGCGTTGAAGTTTCAGCCTGGGCAAAAAGTCACCTTTGATGAGGATAAGTTCATAGAAACACGACCGGTGGCGCTGCAACCGTTCCTGAAGGAGATGCTGAATTTGCAGATCTTTCAACAGGTGAGAGTTACAAGTTACTAAAAACGGAATAAGAGTTCCATTTCAGTTCATAGAAGAAAGACTGAAAATGCTGAACACAGGTCGGGGTTTCTCGGACGAGTTTGAATTCGAGCTCGAGAATTATTCGGCCAAATCCGGGTCCAAACTAAAACAACAGTACAAAGATTGGACATCAACAATGCGCAAAGAAGGCACGGCCTTTTTCAAAAGTGTCAAGGATAAGGCCAACCCCGCCATGAAATCTGCCGTGAAAACTGTCAAAGACGGAGGAAAAGGCATGAAAAGCGCTTATAAGGGATTCAAATCAAAGTTAAGGGACGGCCAAGGTCCCGAACAATTTGACTCGACCAAACCCAAGTCCGCGCCCAACTCGCCCACTGGAAAACGGAAAATTCTAGCAGGGTTTTCTGTTCCTGTAGCTACGTACAAGAAAGACGCTTCCTTAGCCTTGAAAAATGCCAATTTGCAGCGGTCGTACAGTCCGTTGAGTCCTAATTCTCCTTTAACTCCCGATCTGTTGGATACGCCGAGGAGTGGCAGTCCTGTAGAGATTCCCAGGATTGACTTGATGAATGAGATGCAGGAAATGTTCAAGTTACGTCTGGATACACCGCCTGTGGATCGATCGGTGAGTTTTTTCTCAATGGTGTAACAAACTAACTTTCTTTCTCCAGCTTAAGCCAGTGCGTAGTCTAGAAAACTTCAAAAGTACACCAACAAGTCCAGATAGGCCGCCCAGACCTTCCCTAGGCCCGCAAACGCGGTTTTACAGAGACACGCAAAATCTGTTACAGTCTCCCATGGAGGAGGCGTTCATGTCTCCCCCAAAGCAAGAGTTTTTCGGCGCCAAGCCGTTCGTCGTTGGAGGCGGACACAGTGAAAACGGGGATCCAGTATTTTTCCTGGCCAGCAAAAATATGGTTGATGTGGTGAAACTGATGCCGCCGACGCAGGCATCGCCGAGCAGGCGAAAGGTAATCTCAACAATGTCTTATCATTTCCAAATCTATTCTATTGCAGCAAGATGACACGCCCAATCTAATTCGTCTAGACTCCGCCTCCGATCTGGACGATCTCGATCCTCTCAAATCACCGTCTTCTACGTCGTCCTACTCCACGCCCACCTACGGGACGATGCCGCCCCTCAGTGTTGCCAATCCTCTGTATCAGTCGTCGTACGAACAAAACGGCGTAAGTAGCAGTTTTAGTCGACAAGATCAGGATCTGTTGTCGGATTATGGATTGAATCAGTATTTTGGCGAGAATCAGAGTTTTGGTAAAAGTACGGTTAATACGCCGGGACAGTGGACAAAGTTTGATTGAAAACGGGTGAGTTGCGGTTGAAAACATTCCGAGTTGTTGATTTTTATTTTGTTAATGGAAGTTTTGGTGAGTGGATTGGAGCTTTAAAAAACTCAATCCAACCATCAACGCCCCAACCTTACCATAAACATATCCGTATTTTCCAAACAGTCTGCGCCAAAAACAAGTATCGAACAATTTATTCGTAAAATATCCAGGCAACTGGATCTTAAGACCAACAATTAAATTGCGTGAAACTTTGGTAAGTATCGGAGTTTCACGATTGTTTTTCAGTGTAATCCGTATAGACTTAGCTGTGATAAATAATTTTATAGAATTATTGAGATTTTTACGATTGATTTGTTTGTTTACACTATATTTAAATAAAATTATTGAAGTATGTCGTTTATTCTTACGCAATAAATATTTGCCTAATTATATAAAAAAGAAATGCACTTTTTTTACATTAGTTTTAAAGCTTCAAGCGCTTGTTCTAACCGGGTAAGTTCGGTGATAGTTTGCGTGAGCTTCTCGGTGTTTGCTTGTTGAACTTCCAAGGGAACCTTACTAGAGTAATCATCCACTCCCATAGCCTGTTCCAGCTTCTTCTGCGTCCCCTGCAAAAACTCCACCTTTTTCTGAATCTTCTGTATCTCCTTGGCTGGATCAATCAATCCTTTCAACAACAAATGCACCTCGCATTTATCAGAGACTGTTATAATAGTACATCCCTCCGGAGGCACTTCGTTGACGGGGCTTTTGGAACAGTAAGCTAGAGTTTGAAGGGCTGAAGAATATTTGCGGATGATCACGCTTGTTGTGGCATCTTTCGACTGAAGATAGGCTTCTGTTTTGGTTTTGTTGGGCAAATTGTAGTCGCTTCTAGTCGATCTAATAGCCTTGGCCACCTTCTGCATAAAGTCCACGTCTTTTTCAATGTCTCCATTGACGAACTGTGTTTCCGCGTCCGGGAAGATTTCCACACAAATACTTGGAATTGTTCCACGTAATCTCAGTGGTCTTGGCAATCTTTGGTATAATTCCTCAGTAATAAACGGCATGAATGGCGACAACAGTCTCAGACCAATATGCAAAGCTCGGTACAAGGTTGCCATTGCTGCACTCTTCGCCACGTCATCATTACCAAAGAACACCGGTTTCAGGTATTCCAAGTAAACGTCACACAAATCGTACAACCAAAATGAATAAACTGCCGTTGTTGCCAGGACAAAGTCGTACTCCTCAAACCCTCTGTTGACGTCGCGCACCGCGGACCCAGCCCTGCTCAACATCCACAAATCCATCAAACTTTCCTTCCCAGTTAATTCCAACGAGTCCGGACCTGCAAACTCCTGCGTAAAGTACGTCAGCGCAAACCGGGTGGCGTTCCATATTTTGTTACAGAAAAACCGATAACCTTGTATGCGTAAAATATCGAGGTTAATGTCACGGCCAGAACACATTGCGCAAAGGGCAAAGCGCAGCGCGTCGCTACCGCACTCTGGTATTCCCTCGGGAAAGTCTTGTTTTTGCCCGGCCTTGGCCTTGTCTATTTCTTTGGGGTCCAAGTTGCTGTCCAGTAGCTGTAGGTGCAGGTCCTCGAGGCTAATTCCGCTGATCACGTCCATGGGGTCAATGACATTGCCGAGAGACTTGGACATTTTACGACCATGCGCGTCCCGAACCAGGGGATGGAGGTAGATGTCCTTGAACGGCAGCTTGCCCATGAGTTTTTGTCCCATGAACACCATCCTTGCTACCCAGAAGAACAAGATGTCATGGCCTGTTTCTAGCAAGCTGGTTGGGTAAAACACGTTGAGTTCTTCGGTGTTGTCGGGCCAGCCAAAGATGGAGAAGGGGAACAAGGCGGACGAAAACCACGTGTCCAATACATCTTCATCCTGCCTCAACTCGATATCCTCCTTTTTTACCTGGAACTTTTTGCAAGCTTTCTCCAAGGCCTCGTCGAGGGAATGGGCGGACACCCAATTGAGCTCCTCCTCTTCCCTTATAGGCTGTCCATTCCTGGTAACGTAGTAGGCGGGAATTCGATGCCCCCACCACAGCTGACGCGATATACACCAATCCCTGATACCATCCATCCAGTGGTTCCACGTTTTGACTTGTTGTTCAGGTATAATGCGCAGTTGTTTGCTTTGGACAGCTTGCAGCGCGTTGGTTGCCATTTCCGAACAATTCACGTACCACTGAGGCTTGAGCAGAGGTTCGACTACGTCTTTACTACGGCTGCATATCGGTACCACCATTGGGTTGTTTTTAGTTTCAACGTAGAGACCTTTGGCCTTTAGGTCTTCGATGATTTGTTTTCTCACGTGGAACCGTTTCATGCCAGTGAATTTGCCATAATCCCCAATGACGAGCCCTTCGTCATCGAATATGGTGATGAAAGGTAAGTTGTGCCTTTTTCCCACTTCATAGTCGTTAGGGTCGTGGGCCGGGGTGATTTTGACAACGCCAGTTCCAAAGTCCAGTTCGACAAACTCATCCACGATTATGGGCAATTTTCTGTTGCAAAACGGATGTATCACGTGTTGACCATGCAAATGCTTATACCGCGTATCGTTGGGATGCACCGCCACTGCTGTATCACCCAACATAGTCTCCACCCTTGTTGTTGCAACCACGAGCTTTTCTCCAGTCCCTTCAACCTCATAAGCAAAGTGCACCAGTACTCCAAACTCCACCTTTTCCTCGTAACCAGGTACGGACAAGAAGGTGCGCCCTGGAAGCTCCACTTTGTCGACCTCAATGTCGGAAATGGCGGACTTGAGAGTGCACGACCAATTGACAAGTCTATTGGATCGATAGATTGTTCCATCTTCATGAAGTCTTATGAACGCTTCCAAGACAGCTTTGGACATTTTGGGGTCCATGGTGAAGCACGCTCTGTCCCAGTCGTACGACGAGCCTAGAGTCTTCAGCTGGTGATAGATTCTGACACCTTTCTCCTCTTTCCATTGCCATACTTTATCCACGAACTTTTCTCTGCCAATGTCGTGTCGTGTTCTCTTTTCTTCCCGCCAGAGTTTCTTTTCCACGACGACTTGCGTGGCGATGCCTGCGTGGTCGCATCCGGGATTCCAGAGGGCCATGTGACCGGTCATGCGTTTCCTGATTGGATAATTCATTCAAGGAAATATGAAATAATTGAACTAGAAGACTTACCATCTGACTATGGAATCTTGAATGGCGTTAGTGAGGGCGTGGCCTAAGTGAAGAGAACCGGTCACGTTGGGTGGGGGGATGACGATAATAAATTTTTTGGTGGCGTCTTTAAGGGATTTGCGCTAGAAATGAACTTCGTTTAGATTATTGCAATTTTTCAGATATTTTGGTAGAAATCCTTATTCTATCTATAAATAATTATTATTGCATCATTACCTGTGTTCGCGGGTCGGTTACAAACCAGTTCAGAACTTGATTGAAGTACTTGAAAGAATGTTTGTGGTAAAAAATCATATTCTAAAATCAAAATGTGGAAAAATAGGAACATAAAAAAATGAGGTTGATTGAAATTCTGACTTTTGTATGAACGGTTTCGGAAATACCGAGAAAAAAACGTCTTCAGGGTGCCGTATTTGAAGGGGAGTAGCTGCCTAGAAAGCATTTTTCAACAAATACTAATTATTAATAGGAGCATTTTTTCAGAAGAATGCCTTGAAAATCCAGGAAAAAAACCCGGTATTAAGGAAAATAGAAGGTTTTTTTTAATGAGGACACTCAATGAATATGTTAAGACAACTTGTTTCAACCCCCTAGAAATGTAGATTCACTCAAATCATTAGGTCAATTATTGGCAAACTACGACAAATTGAAAGTAAAAAAATCGAAATTTCATATAAAACAAAAACAAGTTGGCAAACGCGCATCAATTATGGATCACACAGACTCTGATGTGCACCGCTGTAGACTAATACTCAACCTGTTGCTACACTGTCTACGAGACTTCAAAAAAGCGAACCTAACCTCACAATCACAATAATTCAGTCAACATTTGTCGTGTTGACAAATTTCCCTAAAATCCCATAGTTTACATGCTAAAAGCATTTTCTGTGCGAAGCCAAGTCCAAATTCTTCGTAACATGTACAAAAAAAGGCCTCAAACCGCGCAGGTACACACGACAAAACAAACAAAAACAAAAAACATTCCTGGGGCCACTTTGCGTGTGTTGCCAAGCCCCATTAAGAGTGACAGCGACAAAAAAGAATATAAAGTAATTCAGCTGGCCAATGGCTTGACTGCTCTATTGATTTCCGATAAGAGTCCCATTGAAGAGTGCGAAAATGAGGAGAGTGAGCTGGAAGAGAGCGAGTCTGAGGAGAGTTCATCTGAAGAGAGTGAAGACGGGTCTTTGGATGAAGAGCGCCCCAAACGGGGCCCCGAACAAAAACTAGCCGCCGCAGGCCTGTGTATAGGCGTGGGCAGTTTCAGCGACCCCAAACGAGTGCCTGGCATGGCCCACTTTCTCGAACACATGGTATTTATGGGCAGCAAGAGATTCCCTAGAGAAAATGCCTTTGACGAGTACATCAAACTGCACGGCGGCAGCACGAACGCGTCCACAGACGCCGAAACTACAGTGTTCTACTTTGAGTGCATCGAAAAACACTTACAAGAAGCCCTGGATATATTTGCGCAGTTCTTCATTGAGCCACTAATGAAAAAAGAGGCCATGGCCCGGGAAAAAGAGGCTATAGAGTCGGAATTTCAAATGTCCGTGCCCTCGGACAGTTCGCGTAAGGAACAACTGTTGTGTAACCTGGCGAAGTCTGATTGTCCGGCTAATGGGTTTACATGGGGCAACCTGATCACGCTGAGGGATAACATTGGTGATGAGGAGCTGTACAAGGGGGTGCACGAGTTTAGAAAGAAACACTATTCGAGCCATAGGATGACTTTGGCCGTGCAGGCCCGCATGGAGTTGTCCGAGCTAGAAAGCTACGTAACTCGTTTATTTTCCAAGATCCCTTCGAACAACCTTCCACCTGATGACTTCACCTCGTTCAAAAACGTGTTCGACACACCCCAGTTCCAGCAACTGTACCACGTAATTCCCATGAGGGACTTGTGTCAGATTGACATAACATGGGCATTGCCTTCTATGAAAAACAAGTACAAAACCAAGCCCCACCACATACTATCATTTTTACTAGGAGATGAGGGCAAGGGCAGCTTACTGTCATATTTAAAAAAGAAACTGTGGGTCATCGGCACTACGATAGGCTCAGGAGACACGGGAACCGAACACAACACCCTCTACACCCTGTTCACCGTTCAAATGAACTTGACAGACGAGGGCTATGCCCATGTAGACGAAGTGGTCGAAACTCTGTTCTCCTACATTAACATGCTAAAAAAAACACCCCCCGATGAGCGCATTTTCAAGGAACTGCAACAAATTGCGCAAATCGGCTTCAAGTATTCTCCCGAAGTCAGCGCAGTGGATGCCGTTGAGGTTCTATGCGAGGCCATGCAGTCCTACCCACCTGAAGACTACATTGCTGGTGCGGAGCTGTATTACGAATTTGATCCCGAATCACTCAATCTAGTTTTGGACGAACTAATCCCAGAAAAGGCAAACTATATGCTGATAAAACAGCAACCAGTGGACGATAGTTTCCAGAAAGAAAAGTGGTTTGGCACGCAGTACAAAAGCGACAACGTCCCGCGTCAGTGGATGGATCGCTGGACTAACGCACCAATTAACCCCGAGTTATCTATTCCACCTCCCAACGAGTTTATCACGACCGACTTTTCTATATTAGCCGACATCAACAACCCGGCGTATCCGCAAAAGATCACAGACAACAAACTATTCGAACTGTGGTATCGTAGAGACACAAAATTCAAACTGCCTGTAGCCTATTACTATTTGTATCTAATCAGTCCCTTGTCGCTCAAGTCAGTCACCCACAAGTGCATGCAGGACTTGCTGGTAAACATCCTCACTCTAGAAATAGGTGAGGAACTGTACCCAGCATCCAGTGCTGACTTATCCTACACATTTGCCTCCTACGAAAAAGGACTAGTGGTGAAGATATGGGGCTTCAACGAGAAACTGCCCCTGCTGCTCGACATAATCGGGAATTACCTGTGCAAACTACACGAACTAATCGACCCGGATATTTTCAAAGCAATCAAGGATAAACTCCTCAAAGGCTACTACAACAAGTTGCTCAAACCCAGCAGCTTGGCCAAGGACGTGCGCATGAATCTATTGGCGGACAAGTATTGGCTTCCCATCGACCACTACAATGCCTTGCAGAAAATCGAGTTTCAGGACATCAAGAGCTTCTGCAAGGAGTACTTTTTGGAGTTGTACGTCAAGTGCCTTGTTCAGGGAAATATGCACGATAGCCTGGTGCGGAGTACCATAGAAAAATTCACCAGTAGGTTGCAGTACCACCAACTGACCCTTAACAACAGGCCAGTGTACAAAATATCACGCGTGGACAAAGGGGAGAGGTGCTGCAGGGTAAAGAGCTTCAATCCTGATGACTCCAACTCTATTATCACAAACTACTATCAGTCTGATAAGTATGACTTGGAGAATAGCGTGATTTTGGACTTGATCATGATGCTAATAGAGGAACCGATGTTTGACGTGCTGCGGACAAAAGAACAACTAGGTTACCACGTGTATGGACAAATCCGGGACACCTTTGGCGTGCTAGGCTATACCATTACAGTCAACGCTCAGGCAACGAAGTCAACAACCAAACACGTCGATGAACGCATCGAGGCTTTCGTAGAACACTCCCAAACCCTCATCAAAAACATGAAGGAGGAGGAGTTTGAGGAAGTCAAGACCAATTTGATCAAAATGAAACAATGCGCTGATGTTGATTTGAGAGAGGAAGTGGACAGGAACTGGTCGGAGATTACGGCGGATGACTATATTTTTGATCGTATTCCTAAGGAGATTGCCTTTATTGAAAAAACCACACTGCAGGAGGTCATTCAGTGGTGGAATAGGCACAATTCCTGTGGGAGTAAGGAAAATTTCAGGAAGATATCGATACAAGTGGAGGGTTATGCTGAGACAAAGAAAAAGTGTTCATCCCTGAAGCTGCGATATTTGACAAGTGAGGAGGAGAAAAGGGTCAAGGGGGAGAATTATTTTATAACGAATATACAAGAGTTTAAGGATAGGGCGGATGCATTTAATGTTAAGTAGGGTTTGTACTTGAATAAATTGTTTTGGTTGAGTATGCTGTTTTTTTTGGGAATTATTATACTTGGGGTTAAATGAGATTGATGAGACGTTCCACATCTAATATAACTCATCAGGCCGGATTACAATCTTGATTCAGCATCAAACGTTGATGCGATGTACCAAATGACATGATTTTGGAATGAACGGTTTCGGAAATATTGTCTAAAGACCGTCTTCAGGGTGACCTATACAGTGTGTCTAAGAAAAGAATGTCTATCATGGGGATCTTGGAAACTTACGAAGATCGTTAAATTAGAGAAAAGTTGCGCATTTTTTTGCCTGACAATAATATGCCGTTTAGAAAATTTTAAAATTTCGAGTAGTTCCGGAGATATGCCTAAAAACCGAAATTTGACGATTTCTTTTTAATTTTAACGATATTTTGTAGAGCTTGAAAAGTGGCAATGAGAAAGTGTCTTGGGTCGAGATGACTTTACGGACAATGGATTTTTAGAAAAACAAAAGCGTCACCCTCAAATATACGTCTAAATAAGTACATTAAAGAAAAAAAAATTGCGTAAACACACAATTTGAGTCAAAAAATAAAATTTTATTCTAATGAAAATCATGATTTTAATTACAACGTTGCCGGATATTCATCTACCATATAGAGAGTGATGTCGCTAACGCGACATCAATTTTTTTTACCACACACAAACTAACCCAAACTAACCAAAACTAACCCATAATTGAATATCATCTTCTCTGGTCTGAATCGATAATCCGAAGAATCACTGGCAACGCTGTATCGCCTTGACGAGCTACATCTAACAAACTGTCAAAAGAAACATGTCGTCGAACTGTCGAACATAAATCCTGTACCTACATACATAGATTTAAGCGATATTTTAGCTTACAAATGTGTTCTAACAAATATTGGTGCTTTATTTCGATTGATCCTCACGTATAGAAGGTAAAATATTGTTAATAAGTTGAATTCTTAGTGAATCTTTATGGAAAAATTGAAGAAAATACTGTCCCTAAAGTCATCTGTGTGTCTTTTGTTTTTACATATCTCATATCTCTTTAAATAACGTCAGAAAAAAATAAAAACGAGATCCGCAACTTTGTTTTTTTTTTGGAACTACTCAGAATTTTAAAACTTTCTGAACGGCATATTGTTAGGCTTGACAGTGCGCAACTTTTCTCTAATTAAACCATCTCCATATCTCATGTAGTTTTCAAGATCCGCATGATAGACATTTTTATCTTGGACAGTTGGACACACTGTATAAAGGGGTTTCTCCTTTAGGAAGGTTCTATCGGCAAATAGTTACGGGAACTTTGAGTGACTATCATATACGTGACTATGAATACATACTGTGATTGGGTCAAACTAGTAAGTTTGATTAAATTCTCATATACAGGACTTTTCACTTGAAACTCCGCACGTCCATATCTCGGAAACGAATAGGAATATTTGAAGTCCCTGCAATCGATTAATATTTTCGATGCGTCGCGACGCTTTACTCTTGGTAGGCGTCGAATTTTTTGAACTGTGAAAAATAACTACTCGACACCATAAATTGACTACTTTTTACAGAAATCAAATATTCCCATTCGTTTCCGAGATATTGACGTGCGGAGTTTAAATGAAAAACCCTGTATATGTCATAGAACATAGAATTATTGTCTTTACTAAAAAGCAAACTAACCACATGAATAAAACAATCTACACGCAAATCGCCGTATTTGTGTTAATTTATCAATAAAACTCACCCCATATTCAGGCTTGAAAAATCCCTGTTTTTCCCACCACTCATACCAGGCAGCCTCCACATATTTAGGACTGTAAGCGTCAGGCAATCCCTGACTGACGTCCTTTTTTGCTCCCACAGGAGTATCAACGTCATACGTAGCTGCTCCTTTTACCTCTTTCTTCTTTTCCTTTTTCTGCAATAATAACAGCATGACGTCATTATTCAGTCCTGAATGATGAGTAATCATCAGTTATCGGCTGAGCCCCATAATGATCTAACATATGCTGATAAACATAAACATACCTCGGTTTCTTTTTTCGGAGCCGTGTTTTGTTGTTTATCCAATTTTTGCTTCAACTTGTCTAATTTGGCCTGTTTTTTCGCCTCTTTTTCCAGTTGTTTTGCGGTTTTTGGGGGCGCGTCACCCCCGTTCTCGGTGATTTTTGCCTCGTCGGACATGGTGCACTTTCACTTTTAACCCAAGAAGCTACAGAGATTTTTTTTTATCAACTTTAACCTCACAAAAAATTCAATTGGATCTGGATCTAGATACAAGTGGTCTGGAGTAATTCCGGTAGCTAAGGCCAGTTATTGGTTACATTGTCTATAAATGCGGTCAACGGTACTTTGATGCTTTTCAGTTTCGATGCATCGTTGCCAAATCATTTTCACTTATCGACCTTCACTTTTTTCATTGAATATTATAAAAGCCAACGGTATAAGATTATTATTCAAGGTCTGCTTTACACAATCAACCTACGGGGGCTCAAAAGAAATAACGTGTTTTTCTTTTTACAGGTTTTTCCGGAATAGTGGTTACACACTTTCACGCAGCTATACATAGATTTTGCAAAACATGAGAAAACGTTCATATAAATGTAAGTCCACAAATGCATCGTTTTGAAAATACAGGATGTTGAATTTAAAATTTTCCTTCATAAGTCGCTGCTCTTATAGGTATCACATTAGCACAGCAAACACTTCAAATTGCTATTGAAAAAAACAAACGATACTCACTGATCCTATAATGTCGTGATTTGATTGAAAAAAGATGCGAAGAATCCAATGAAATCGTAAACATCTCTGGGTGCAGTGATACAATTCATTAAAAAATGAGAAAACTAATCCAACAAACGAAATCTGATAAGTGATAAGTTGTGACGAACTCTGGATTTTCCGACGATTTTCGACGGTGTGGAAAAAACGTAATTTTTCGTAACTTGGGCGCCACTCTCTGGATTTTCGTGGTAGAAGTTCCACAGTCCTTTCGGGCAGCTTTTAGATAGTGATGACATCAATGTCCAGGCGTTTCACCCGAGCAAAGTTTACTAAT
Organism: Orchestes rusci; assembly: GCA_958502075.1. Classification (NCBI taxonomy): domain Eukaryota; kingdom Metazoa; phylum Arthropoda; class Insecta; order Coleoptera; family Curculionidae; genus Orchestes; species Orchestes rusci. The sequence continues at coordinate 10,369,470 of OY293311.1, forward strand.
ATACAATAAGTTAGTTCAGTTAGTAGTCGGCTCTTTGAAAAACCCGTATCACAAGCGGCCGCGGCGTCAAAGCATGCCGCTCAAAGAAACCCGCCCAGCGAAAATGGTTCAAAGCGACCGACAGACGTTCCGAACTAATGAGAACTGGGCTCTCCAAGAGAAACGAAGTAGAAGGGTGGCGCCGGTTTCGCGCGTTTTCGAAAGTGACCTAACTTATTGTATATTAGTAAACTTTGACCCGAGTAACATTTATTCGTCTTGCAACTAGATATGACCTGATTTGACGTCAATTTGAATACAAATTTGGTTGGCAAACGGGTATTTACAGTGTGGGAGAAAAGTCTGGACTACCCTCAATATCTTCTTTTTTTAAGATTTAAAGAAAAACGCTGACATAGGTATACTGTTTTTTTTTATCGCGCACATTTTGGCGGTATTCATTATTTCTTTTTTTTTCAAGACAGCTGTCAGAGATATGAGGTCATCGATTTTTTTTTTTTTTAATGGAAACCTTTCGAAAGAGGGGTCCTTTCTGAATCTACTAGAAAATTGAAATCAAATTTACGGAAATCATCTGGCAACACTGGTCTAGCGATACCTACTGTTAAAGAGATGCATTTTTGAAGAATTGATTCATTTAAAAGACTTGAAAGAGTAGATAGAGACATTAGCAGATTCTGATAAATATTGTGTCGATTTTTCTTTTCAAGACCAATACCAAGACAAGACTCGAGGTGGACTCTTGGTCTTTGTCTTGAACGTCAAGTCTTGTCTTGGTCTTGTGAAGATTTTCGGGTCTTGGTGGTCTTGGTCTTGGTCTGGGTCTTGTCACCAAGACCAAGACAAGACCAAGACTATAGTCTTGTGGTCTCGCGAAGCCCTACTTTGGAAGACATAACATAGGGAATGGTAATGGTAAAGGTGGGGGGGGGGCAAAGCCCGGTGGTTAGGCCTAGTAGCCCTTCTAGCCATCCCCGCTTGGCCAACCCAACTACTCAAATCGGCCCGTTCTTGTCGTAAATAGGAGCAGACCATCCCATCTCAGGTACCCCAACTCTTTTCTGGAGATGGTGGCTGTTCCTAGGACTTTCCTTCTCAAGCGACCGCACCTGTCACAAACTCCCAGCAGGTGGTAGGAGGTTTCCTCCGCTCTTCTGGGGTGGAGTTCATAGGGGTTATTCGCTCATTCCTAACAAATTCAGGTGTCTGTTGACCTGTCAGAATGCCAACGATGGTGCTCCAGGCAGTGCCGGCTTTAGGGGAGTGCAGAGGTACTAACTGCACCCGGGGGCAAAATTTAGGGGACGGTAACGAAATACCTACCATTGAAAAAAATTATTCATATTCGTATACTTAAATTTCATGGTAAAAAAACTAGAGTAAAGTCTCTCGCTGTCGCAGATATTTATCTTTATGGCAATATACGTATGTAGTCAAAACGACGCGACGCATAAATAAAGGAACGCGCAACCCGCAAATATGTTTTCAATCCATTTTCTGTTCTGCCACAGTGCGTGACTTCGAACACAAATTAATACAATCATTTTATTATAAAATTATACAATGTAGATGGTACTATATGATTCCCATTTGGCAAGCGGAAATGTCTCTCCACCCACCGCTCATTCTAAAAATAGGCTATTTTATGGCTTCTTTTCAATGTTCATTTTTCTCTATCAAGTACCTACGAATATGAAGATATTTTTTCATTATTGAAGGCGGTAGGGGCGGCAGGCACCGGTGGCGGCGGTTCCACGGGTACGGCGCTAAATAGTGTGATTATCCCGCCTCAGAGCAAGGTACAGAGTTATCTATTATATTTTGACCCCCACCTGTAGAGTTCTTAGTATGAGTGGTAGAAGGAATATTCAAATACAAAAGTTTTAGGTTTTTTTCACGTAGTATCTTTTATTGGTAATAGCAATAGCGGCAGAAAAAATTTTACAGCATTCAAAAAATTTATGAAGTTATATTTTTTAAAATGGAACACCCTGTATATTAATGGCCAAAATGATAAATCTTTTTTTTTCTGATTCCAAATGCAGGGTGTTACTTAACGGTGTGTCATAATGTTAAGGGGGACTTCCTGGATACATTTTAAGTCGAAAAGGTCATATAAACTTGGGTCTTCAAATGTTTGGTTTTTAAGATACAGGGTGTTAGAGATGTATTGTATTTTCAGTTTTTAATACATTTTCCAAAGACGGTTTGAGATATTGAACTGAATTTCGCCACAGGATATTATGGTATGGGAACACACTTTTTTTTATTTTATTTTTTCATTTTTATTTCATTTTATTTTTTTTATTTTTTTATTTTTTTTTTGTTATTTTTCTTTTTAGACCCAAGTTTATATGACCTTTCCGACTAAAATTATGACATATCATTGAGTAACACCCTGTATAATAAATGTTGGTATATGGTTCAGTCATTTTTGAGCTATTCAAGTTAAAAGTCTCATGAATAATACATTACTTTGATCTGGATTCTACCGTATTAGTCCAGGAAGCAGTGAAATTTTTTTCGACTTATCTTCCCAGTCGCTGTATTTGAGTGAACCTGTTCTTTTAGTGACAAGAAACAAGAATTTTTGAGTCTGGCTAAATTTCTGGATGGATTCAATGTGATTTTGAACTTTGCTCGCGCAAAATTGGCTGAACCAAATACCAACATATACAGTGTGTCCAAGATAAGGATGCACAGCATGGGGATCTCGGAAACTATAAGAGATACAGTGTCGGTAAAATTGGACAAAAATTGCGCATTTTGATACCCAACAAGATCCCGTTTTACAAATTTGAAAATTCCAAGCCGTTCTGGAAATATGCGATAAATACCAAAATATTGCGATTTCGTTTTTATTTATTTTTTAAGCTATTTTGAAAGATATGAAAAAACCGAAAACACTTTTTTGTTGTCACTTTTTAAGCTCTACAAAACCGCCTTGAGAGATTTTCCGTACGACGTTTCGTTTCGGAGAAACCATCATCAACTTTGTTTTTTTAAATACGGTCCTGGATTTTTTATGACGGATTTCAAGAGCCTCTTATGTTCCTAAACCAACAATGTATCGCAATTATTCAAAAAAATTATATTGATGGATTTTTCCATAAGAACTCATGTGTTAGACAGAGACAAAAAGTTCATTTTTAATAGGATTAAAAACAAACACCTCTTTTTCAATAAGTGCGAAACATCGTTGGTTTAGTAACATAAGAGGCTCTTAAAATCCGTCATAAAAAATCCAGGGCCGTATTTAAAAAAATAAAGTTGATGATGGTTTCTCCGAAACGAAACGTCGTACGGAAAATCTCTCAAGGCTATTTTGTAGAGCTTGAAAAGTGACAACGAAAAAGTGTTTTCGGGTTTTTCATATCTTTCAAAATTGCTTAAAAAAAAAATAAAAACTTAATCGCAATATTTTGATTTTTATCGGATATTTCCGGATCGCCTTGGAATTTTAAAATGTGTAAAACGGGATCTTGTTGGGTATCAAAATGCGCAATTTTTGTCTAATTTGACCGACACTGTATCTCTTATAGTTTCCGAGATCCCCATGCTGTGCATCTTCAACAATAAAGAAGTTAACAATAGTGCCGAGGCACCCTGTATATTCCCCCCCTCAAACATTTCAGTCCAAAACCCCATGCAGCGTTGTTGGCAGTAGATATGAATTGCACTCGGCGGCAAATCCGGTGGAGACAGTGCCTTCCTGATCTTGTTTAGCAATTGGGCCGTCTTTGGCCTGTGAGGTTCTGATATCGTTCCTTTGGCCTGCCTGTATAATGGGTTACTGTTCCAGTTGTCAACTGTCCTCTCCTACGCTCATCCGATGAGAGTGCGTGAGATTAGTTGTTTACTGAGGCCTACAAATCCCCGTTTGGCCAGCTTGTCCGCTTGTTCATTGCCGGTGATTCCCGCGTGCCCCGGAACCCATACTAGTTTGACCCTCTTGTTCTCATCCAGCACCTGCAGCGCATCCCTACACTCTTGGACCAGCTTGGGCAGCTCATCCTTGGTTTGGTGATTGCTTCAAGTGCCGCTTGTCTGTCGGAGTAGATAACAATGTTATTCTCTTTTTACCTTATCTCTGGAGGCAACCTCTAGGATAGCGAATATTTCCGCCTGGAAGACTGTTGCGCGTCTTTCAAGGAAAAAAGCTTCGCCAGTGTTCCTGTCAGCCCTGAACACTCCGGATCCAGTCAAACCCGTGTGTTCAGCCTTGGAGCCATCTCTGAAACAGACTTGAGTGTTGACACGGTTGACAGGCGCCTCCATCGGTTTGGTCAACCACTCTTCCCTCGTCGGTACGTGCACCTCAAAGATCCTTCGGAGTCTGAGACGACCATCCGTGGGTGTCAACCCGGCAGATAGAAGTGGTAACTCGCACCGCACCAGTGATGATATTCTGGTGTGGCCAACTTCCATTCCCCTGTTCCTCCATGTCTTCTGTGCAACCATCCTACTATAGGAAGCCATCGCTTTCCTCGTCTCCCAGAGTCCTAGCTGAGGAGGATGTTCAGGATGTTCCAGGAGTTGTCCTCACTGCGCCTGTTGTACCCAAACAAGCCATCCTTTGCAGTCGGTCTAGCTTGAGTACATAAGTGGTCTTATCGGTTGCCGGCCCCCAGACCACGGATCCGTATGAGATCCACGGCTTGATGACAGCCTGGAGCCTGGTAGAGCCAATGCATGACCTCGGGTTTTAGGCCCCACTGTCTTCCGACCACTCGACCCAGAAGCCACAGTGATGCTGTTTTTTTTTATTGTCCTTTCAACGTGAGGTTTCCTCGTTAGCCTGCTGTCCAACACACTGATCTTGGTCCAACACCACACCGAGGTACTTGACCTCTTGCCTGAGTGACCGTGTGGTGTGGTCCCGTACATCGTGGGTGGGTTGAATTCCCGGATATTCCTTTTGTTGGTGAAGAGAATGAGCTCTGTTTTGGAGAGGTTTACTGACAGCCCCATCTCTCCACGCCATGTTTCTACTATTTTACAGGCTAGCTTAGGTATATATGAATTTGTTACCTTCGCCGTCGCGGCTAGTTGGCGTTAATTGAAATGAAAAAAAAAAATCAAATGTAATGATATACATTTTTTTTATATTTTAAAAGAGGATAGGTACATTTTCTAATAAAAGAAAAAAAAATCATTCAACTCAATATTGTTTTATCTTTGTTTTTTTATCATTGTACGGATTATTTTATCAATATAATCGTTTTTTTTTGCATCAGAGGGACTTGTGTGTATTTTTATCTGGGCGTCTCACGGTCTATGGTACGTTAGACGTTTACCGGAAAACTAGACATAGGATCGACCTGAAAATTTGGCTGAGCCCATAATCGAGTATGATCTATATTTTAATCTATATTTTAAAAATATTTTCAGTTTTGCAGTGTTGCCGCTTCTTTTCAAAAGTCGTAACAACTTTCTTATTTTAAATGGACCACCCTGTATATTATAATTTTTTTGGACTCCTTGACTGATTATAATCACTTTTGCTTGATATACTCCTATACCTATCGGCAGCGGTTTTTGAGATATAAATCAATTTATAATATTTTTGTCGTAAAACACATCAGTGGATTGAGTTCAATAATTTCGTACTTGAAAACGGTGGAGAGTTGAAATTGCTATGCCGACTAGAGTAAGGTAGGTTTATATGGTTCCAATGGAGAAACCGATCTGAAAATATACAGGGGTGCTTCAAATTTATTAATCTTCTTCCTTCACACAAAAATGACAAAAAATCAATTTTTTCAAATGGAACCCCCTGTATATTACTTGAAAAATGATAAGGCCAATAAATTTCCTTTCAAATGGTATCCCATGTTCCTATACCTAAACCTTCAGGATCTACAAGAAAAATGCATTTTACTAAAAAATAAATTATACCTATTGGTATACATGGTATGAAACATAATGTAGTTTCTAGGGCAACCTATAGTTGCCAGGTCACAAAGCAATAACAATTTATTTTTAGAAGCAAACTGCAACTACATTATGTTTCATATCAATAATACCAATATAATTTATTTTTTAGACAAATTCATTTTTCTTGTAGAACCTGAAGGTTTAGGTATAGGAACATGGGATACCATTTGAAAGGAAATTTATTGGTCTTTTCATTTTTCAAGTGATATACAGGGAGTTCCATTTGAAAAAATAGCTTTTTTATCATTTTTGTGTATAGGAAAAAGATTAATAAATTTGAAGCACCCTGTATATTTACAGATCGGTTTCTCCATTGGAATCATATAAACCTACCTTACTCTAGTCGGCATAGCAATTTCAACTCTCCACCGTTTTCAAGTACGAAATTATTGAACTCAATCCACTGATGTGTTTTACGACAAAAATATTATAAATTAATTTATATCTCGAAAACCGCTGCCGATAGGTATAGGAGTATATCAAGCAAAAGTGATTAGAGTCGGTCAAGGAATCCAAAAAAATTATAATATACAGGGTGGTCCATTTAAAATAAGAAAGTTGCCACGACTTTTGGGTAGAAGCGGCAACACTGCAGAACTGAAAATATTTTTAAAATATTGATCATACTCGATTATGTGCTGAGCCAAATTTTGAGATCGATCCTATGTCTAGTTTTCCGTAAACGTCTAAGGTACCATAGACCGTGAGACACCCTGTATGATGGGTGTATTCATCTTCAGGATCATTTTGTACACGATTTCCACGTCTGCAGACGCTTTTGTCAAGTGTGGTGTTAACCTAACTTCACTGTTGTTATTATCGGTTCAAATCGGTTGGCTTTTATTTGAATTTTGGTTTTCTCTAATGAACAGGATTTTGAAGTGAACCCAATGTACGGAATATTGGCTTTTGATAGGATTTTTTTGTTTCCATAACTTCGGTCCAAAACTTGCATCCACTCATGATCAATGGTTGTTTCGACCTTAAAACTTAGAGCTCTTCCATCATTTTCCTGAACTTATCAACGATATTCCAGGCTATGGACATGGACCTCGACCTGGAGCTGGAGCTGGATTTGGACCCTGTGGAGGACCTCGTCCCTCAAAACAAACTCGAGTCCTTCCTCCAAGCTAAGTGGCGGGAGTTCGAGGCCTACAACCAGCAGCTACAGGAACAAATTGAAACTGATTTGAAACTTTACAATGAAATAAAACCTGTACATCGGAAAAAGCTGAATGTTGGGGATGTGCAAGTGAAAACATGCCAGGAAAAGTGCGTGGTGTGTTTTGAGATCTCATCCGATGAAAGGGTGGATGAGTTGCAGGTTTTCCTGGAGGGCGACATGGTTTATGCTGTGAAAATATACCAGGAGATCGAGCAAGATTGTTGTGATAACCCCATAAAATGTACGGATGTAGTTTGCGGCCGCGTAAGGGAGGTGGTTGGGTTTACTACAGCCATGGTTTATATAACCTTTACACCACCATATGTCCAGAAAGCCCTTGTGATTGGTGGCTTTGTTGCTTTCACTATTGATGGTGACCAATTCCAACAACCTCTCAAAGCAATCACAGTTCAAACGAGCTTGTTCTTCAAAAAATACTCTTCCGATTTTTACACACAAATTGCCAGCAATTGTTTAACCAACTTGGTGTTAACCCTCCCCAGTACTTGGACCGCTTCGTTGACGCGTACGTTCGAAATACACTGTGCCCTCACTCTTAGAAAGTACTACTACGTCGCCCACAACATCTCAGACCACTTTGACGGTACCATCCTCATCGTACACCCTCAAATGACTACAAGAGACTTGTTCATGAAAATAAGCCACTCCAGTACCAACCGGTTGCTCCTTATCATACACTACTTGTACGGGTGCATAGAGGGGTGTAAAATTTATCCTAGAGAGTGTTACAAGGGCGGATCCATGGAGGTTTTGAAGGAGTTCAAGCAACAGTTGAAGAGGGAGGTGAAGCTGATGTACTCTTTTGTGAGAAGGATGAAGTTGGAGAGTAGGGGGGGGTTGTTCCCCCTGGATGAGTTGAGTGAGGTGGAGAAGCGGACTGATTTGAGGTACCTGGAAGCTCAGGAGATGTCTTGTTGAATAAAACGATTTTGTATAATGCGGTGTTTTAATTTCAATTTCTTTTATTTCGTTTAGATTGTAGGCGCACGGTTTGGTTTTTACGGCGAAGGATTCAGTGGCGAAACAATTCACTGGCTAACAGCATTGGACAGACGTTTAGACTGGGATCCTGCCAAAATATGTGAAATTGACGTGTATCTTGTCACCAAGCTTGTGACCGCACAGTCTAAACAGCCCACAGACGATGCAATGCAATTTGTCGTACAGCTTGGTTACTAGATACACGTCAAGCTTGACGTTTGTGTCTCTCTTCTTTTTCACTTTATCTCTCAAATCATCCGAAAACAACCCGACTACTACAGCAGCTAATGCTTGTTTTTTGCACCCTTGTTTAGGCGGGTCGCACACCAAAGATGCACTCCGCAAAAGTATCGCGACGCATTTATTGTTCATGTGTATTCGAATACGACGACGCACAGTGCTCAAAAATTGAAAATTCGTGATCGAAATGCATCAATAATTCAACTTCTTCGCACGTAGGTCAAATTTAGGTATTAGAATCTCCTATATATTGGTCAAGTTCTAAACTAGTTACTCATTTGACATTTATGGCAAAAAAATTCTTCTGCATATCTAAAGTTGACAAAAATCAATACTTTTCTTTTGACTGCACAATATAATTAAAACAAGGTAATTTTCTCAGAATTTCCATACTTAAGTCACCACATATTATTATATATGATATTGAAGGGTTATCTTTCTTCTTTATCTTCGAGTACTTAAATTTATCAGAATACCGCTGAGTAATTGTCTAATTATTAATTTATTAATAACACGCAATTTACGTAAAACGTATAAATAAATTATAGCATACATTTAGTGAGACACGAGTAGACACTGTCAAATTTATATTACAATATTGTTTGGGATGTTATGTGAATCATAAAAGTTTGTGCTGCTGCCGCTGTCTGCCCGTTCAGCAGGAACGTGATTCATTTGGCAAAGAGGCAACAAATAAAGATATTAGGAGGTATAGACAAACTTTCACAAGACAGTTCAATATTCTTAAAGTAAACGAGGATCTTTTTCACCGTTTATTGCTAAGTTCTGATCCATATACAGTGTGGTCACATATGGGATTTTTTTTTATTAACTGCAGAACCAAAATGCAAATATTGCTGAAAGTTGGTGCATGTTCGATAATCATATTAGGTGCACTTAGAATGGTTGCAAGTCAACAGCATACAGGGTAGGCCAAAAAATATGAAAATTGTACAAGAGTGAAATACCCTTTTTTCAGAAAATTCGTAAATATTTTATAAAGAAAAGTTGTTATGAATTAAAAGTTATGCCTAAATTCCAAATCATGGCCTCCTTAGAAAAAATATATAATTTTGTTTAATATCTAATTATTTCCCAAAAAAAAAAAATTTCTTTTAAATTCACCCTTAACAGTTTCATAAATTATTCAGAAACAAATCAATTTCGCATAACTTCAAATTCAAATTTAAGCGTATTTAGAAAATTTACATGAATTTTAAATTTTTCAGGGAATCACAAAATTCACTAAAAAAAATCACTTTATATGCGAGTTTTTTTATATTGTTGCTAGTTTCGTGACTGGAGCGGAACAGAGTTATGTAAGTTTTTTTATATGCATATTATCATTAATAATGTTTTACTTTGTGAAAAAGAAAGTTTGCGATATTTCAAAGTTGTGTTTAATATCGTTGCAACAAACATTATGAAGCTTGAAAATTTTAAAATTTAGGTAAATTTTCTAAATATGCTTAAATTTGAAATAAGTTATGCGAGATTGATTTGTTTTTGAATAATTCATGAAACTGTTTAGGGTGAATATAAAAGAAACATTTTTTTTTGGTAGATGAAAAGATGTTTAAAAAAAAATATATTTTTTTTCTTAGGAGGCCATGATTTGGTATTTAGGCATAACTTTTGATTCTAAACAACTTTTCTCCATAACATTTTGCCAAATTTTCTGAAATAAGGGTACTTTACTCTTGTACAATTTTCATATTTTTTGGCCTACCCTGTATGCTGTTTGACTTGCAACCATTCTAAGAGCACCTAATATGATTATCGAACATGCACCAACTTTTGGCAATATTTGTATTTTGGTTGTGCAGTTAATAAAAAAAATCCCATAGTTGCACACTTAAGTGACCACACTGTATAAGTTCATGCATACTCTACCAAGAACCAGAAGAAAATCAAAGTAGAAAATGAACTTACAGATTTATTGGTCATTGAAGAACAAATTGTTGAAGAAGAGTTGCAGGTTGCTGAAGCTGAAGAGGAATTTGAAGAAAGCGAGATCGAGGATGACTAATAAATTCTATAAATTTAATCTGTAATTACCGCGTTCCTCTAAAGATTTTTTTTCCAAACTGTTAAGAGTTATTGTTTTATTAATCTAAGTCTGTTTTAAAATTAGTTCTACTCCATATGCATCATCATCAGTACATAATTCATAAATATATAAAATAATCAAATTAAACATTTTTTTTTTTAAATATGAGTTTTATTTCCTGTGAATCATCATAAGCAGGTTTCTCAAATTCTTAGTAAATTTACGATAGTGAAATCTAATTTTTATATAACCTTCGTAGTATAGAATTGTTAAAAATCCCTCCGCTCGTTTGGGGTTGGGTTTTATAAAACAAAATTCATAGCCAATATCGGCATTACATCATGTTATTGCTAAATATGGTGTATTCGATCACATTTAGACTATCTAAAACTACCTACGATGCGTTGCTTTATTAAAAAGATTTTTTTTCATTTTTTTCACATCATGTAATTGCTAAAAATGATGTATTCAACTACATTTAAACTATCTACGCTACGATGCGTTGCTGTGGCGCGACGCATTTGCAGCGTGTTTGCCGTCAAGCCACAGAATACAGCCATGATGTTCTATTTTTGCGGCGCATTACAGGCAACTCAAACATAATGAAAGACGATTTAGTTTTTCATATCGCTTTTTTTGATGAAATTTAGCAAAATTCAGCACTTTATGACCAGAATCTTGAAAAGTATAGCGATAGAAGAGCGACGGAAATGATATTGACTAAAATAAGAAATTAATTTAACGAGAAAAAATATCTATGTACCTACTAAACTGCGTAGTTATTTTGGCAGGCTATGGCAAAATTGGGTTTAATGAAATATGGACAAATATAAATAATCTCGAGGTTCAAGTGCCTCGTTATTTGACCTTCCATGAAGTTCAAATAACGGAAATAATAAACAAACGGCAATTGAATATTCGGCGATCATTGTTTGGAGATCTTTGACTGTTTGGTCTGATTATATGTATGCCTGAAAAGAGGCAATGCCTCATCGGACGCAAAATAATATTTGAAAGGTCGACCAAATTCTTCTTGTCCAGCCAATGGATAAGGTTTGGGAATATTAAAGGTACCATCTTTAAATAGGTAGTCTTAGGTACCATCATTTGAAATTGCTCGACCCAATCCGTAATTTTTAAATACATCATCATCATTATTCCTGCCATAATCACCAACATCGATACTTGTGAATAACCCATCATCTTCGGAACAGGCCATAAGGGTAATTGAAAAATTCTCTTGGTAGCTATAATAGGTAGATCCAGATTTTGATGGTTTTTTTAATGCGTATATGCGTTTACCTTCTATGGCACCTCTCTCCAGGCAGTTCGGTGAATTATAGATTTTTAAAAATTCCGATGAAATATTTAGCCTTTTTTTTACTGTTGGTTTCTTCATGTATAACGGCTGCAGAACTTTCCATATGGCTTAACACGATGCCTCAACTATTTTTTCAATACTTGTTTCTCGTCTTGAAAATATATTATACGACATCGATCGGAACGATGATCCAGTGGCTACATGTACCGTCCTGCATTGTCGGTGTGCATACACGCAACAAAATGTGGCTCAACTTGTTTTTAAAACACAAATGTGGAGATACAAATGCTTTATGCATGTGTCGCGTGCATCTTTGGTGTGCGGCCTTACTAACCATCAATGGGTGGTATCATTTTATAATGTAGTCTTATTATAAAATGGTGGTATGAATAATGAATTAAGCAATAGCTATTTACCTAATAAGTGCGGAAAATTAGATTTTCCGCACGAGTCTGTCGTTCACCGACCGACGCGTAGCGGAGTTCGGTGAAGCAGCCGAGGGCGGAAAAACATTTTCCGAAAGTGTTAGGTACAATAGTTTTCCTACAGCCGTGCGGAAAATTCAATTTTCCGCACCGATATCCGTGTGGATAATCAGATTTCCCGCACCAGTGCGGAAATTTTTTTCCGCACGGGTATGTCAAAATAAACAATATCATAAGCAAACAGCAACCAGGTCTCCAGGTAACTATGGTCGCTTAGTTACACATTTCGACATTCATTATTATTTATTTGTCATTAGTTGCATCAGAAACTTTTAAATTACGAATTATATCCTTATTTCCGCACGTCTGTAGAAAAACCATTGTACCAGTTACATCCCCAATTCCTGCAACCTAGACAAGTAAAACGTCGACTCAGCACTCCAACCATATAAAACCAAACGGAGCCTCTCGCACGGGCTCAGCAGTTCAGCACCATGCAATTCAGACATAAAGATATTCAGATAAAATCTAATGTTCATCAGTTCCATATTTAATCAATGTATTTGTTAGCTTGTCGAAATAAATAGTTTTTTTAAAAACCCACCGCTTAGCTACGGCGAGTTAACTGGCGCAGTCGTTCGGATAATTTTCCTAAGAAAATTGGAAAAACGGATCTTCGTGAGATCGTGTTTATAGTGAATTTCGGGACTAATAGACATCTATTGGACTAACCGGAGTGAACCATAAATCTAGTTAAGTTAATTAAGTGTTTGTTGAACAATTTGGAGCGGCTATCAAGAAATCGATAAACCCATCCATCGTGGACCAAATTTGGACAATAATCGAATTTTCAATCAATATTGGAAATTGCGAGTACTGGACCTTTCGGAGTGGAGAAACATTGCCAACCAGAACCAGTCACCTCATAAGATGATAAGCAAGATAATGATTTCAATGTAAGTGCAATTTTGTTATGCATGTGCAATTTTATGATTTTTAATGTCGAATATTGATGACATAACGGAAGAATTACAAAAAGTAAACATTTCTTCGAACAGTGAAGACAAGAATAATTTAACGAAACTGAGTGAACAATTTTTTGAATTAATAGACAAAACTGATCTGAACCAATCAATACTAAAAATACAACAGAACTTATCCAATAATCAAAGCACAATGTTTAAATCCGAATATCTGAATTGTATTCCAAATTTTGACGGAAACCCAAATGAATTAAACCGTTATTTGGCTATTTGTCAAAGTATCATTGACAATTTCTATAACCGCACTGAACCGAATAACTTCCAAAATGTCTTTTTATTAAATTCAATAATTGGAAAACTAAATGGAAATGCCAAAGTAGTATTGGGAACCCAGAACGTCACTACCTGGGAGGAACTAAAGAACATATTAAATAGACATTTTGCCGATCAACGTGACGAAGCATACTTAAATCGCGACCTCGTTATGCTAAGACAAACGAATGAAAAACCAGGAGAATTTTATGATAAAGTTATGCATATCTTGAATTTGCTATGTTCGTATGTAGATATTCATGAAGTGAATAATGATGCGAAAAATTTGAAAAGGAACCTATACAGGGTGTTTCCTAAAGATTGGTAAAAAATTCGTTGTGTGATTCCTGGGGTATTTTCATGAAAAAAAGTTCCTATAAACATTTGCCGAAAAATGCTTCCTAAGGGAGCTACGCCCCTTTAAATAGGGCACCCCGAAGACGGTTTTTCCTCAATATTTCCGAAACCTTACATACAAAAATCATGAAATTTGGTACATCATACAAACTTTTAATGCTGAATGAGAATTTGAGCTCAGAATTTCAAAATTTTAATCAGGGGCGTACCATACTGGCGTACCATACCATTTAAAAAATTGGATTCTTTTAACCTTTAACCCCGCCAGTATGGTACGCCCCTGATTAAAATTTTGAAATTCTGAGCTCAAATTCTCATTCAGCATTAAAAGTTTGCATGATGTATCAAATTTCATGATTTTTGTATGTAAGGTTTCGGAAATATTGAGGAAAAACCGTCTTCGGGGTGCCCTATTTAAAGGGGCGTAGCTCCCTTAGGAAGCATTTTTTGGCAAATGTTTATAGGAACTTTTTTTCATGAAAATACCCCAGGAATCACACAACGAATTTTTTACCAATATTTAGGAAACACCCTGTATAATGATTTAGCTCTAAAAACGTTTTTAAGTGGATTAAAAGAACCACTTGGTACAACGATCCGTTGTATGCGACCAAAAGATTTACCAGAGGCTCTTCAATTTGTAGTTTCAGAAAATAATACACATTATTTTCAACATTTGAATAGACCACAGTTTAATAACAATCCTCCTAATAGATCAAATCACAATTATAATAATAACAATAATAGATTCAATAATAATCGAAGATTTGAAAATAACTATGGTAATAATTTTAATTATTCCAAACCTAATTTCGGAAATTTCCAATTTCAAAATGGAAATCGATTTGGAAACCAGAACCCATTTAATAGACAACAGTCAAATGTTTTTCGAAGTGATCCAAACAAGCAACTTCCAAAGCCTACTCCTATGAGTGGTATCTCTACTCAAACTTTCCATAAACAACCATCTCAAATCAACCGATCACAAAACAACAGACCCTTCCAAAAATATAATCATTTCCAAAACAATCAACCGAAAAATTTCATAAGTGAAGAATTGTTTAATACTCAAGCTTACAATGAAGAAGCAATACATTTAGATAATGCTATACCAAGCACATCTCGTCAAGAAACTAATGCATTCCATGAACCACAAGTTCAACATCCTGATTATGAAGCAAATTTTCAACAGGACAGAGGACCCTTAGACGCAACGTAGTTGGAAACACAATATCCTTTAATAATGCAGCGTTGAATAATAGCGAACTACCTTACATTATTTTACCTGAAAATAATGTCAAACTTTTAATCGATAGTGGATCAACTAAGTCATTTATCCACCCTAATTTCGTATTTAAACATTATCCTAATAACGTATTTGACGACCCATTTATTGTAAATACTGTCTTCCAGTCGTCAGCCCATAAGTATAGTGCTTAAATACCTACTTCAGAAATCTTTAAGATTCCCCATGAGAAAAAAATTAAATTTCATCTGTTCAAGTTTCATAATATTTTCGACGGACTAATAGGCCTCGATAACCTGAAAGAATTACAAATCAATATTGATTTCCAAAAAAGTATGTTAATAACCCCTCATGCAAGAATACCTTTGAAATTTCAGAAAATAAATAATCAAATACATAACATAGTTATTTCTGCAAGAACAGAACAGGTCATAAGAATAAAAACCAATATTCAAAACGGTGATATCTTAATACCTTATACAAAACTGCATAATTGTGAAATTCCTAACTGCTTAAGTACAGCAAAAGATGGTTATGCGTTAACCACAATAATAAACAACACAAATCACCCTATTACACTCGATACATCAAATGCTTTTCAAGTCGAATCATTTAATGAAAATGAAATTGAAGAAATTAATATGAATAATGTAAATTCCATTTCATTGAATGAAAAACCATTATTTGATCCCAGTTTATTGAGAACAGACCATTTAAACGTTGAGGAAAGACATATGATTATAAATCTTTGTAAAGACTTTTCTGACATATTTTATAGAGAAAATATGCCTTTATCATTCACCAATGAAATAAAACACTCAATCAACACCAAAGATGAACTCCCTGTTTACACAAAGTCTTATAGATACCCATTTATTTACAAAAACGAAGTCCAATCACAAATCCAGAGAATGCTCGAACAAAAAATAATTCAACACAGTAATTCACCGTGGAGCGCACCAATTTGGGTGGTACCCAAGAAACTCGATGCTTCCGGGAAACCAAAATTTCGTGTTGTTATCGATTTTAGAAAACTAAATGAGAAAACGATTGACGATAAGTATCCCTTACCGAATATAACCGACTTATTGGACAAATTGGGAAAGTGTCATTATTTTACGACCCTCGACCTTGCGAGTGGTTTTCACCAGATCGAGAAATGCTTAGTGTATTTAGACGATAATATAATTTTCTCTACATCACTACAAGAGCATATCGAAAGTCTCCGTTCAGTCTTCGAAAGACTCAGAAAATCAAATTTCAAGATCCAACTAGACAAAAGTGAATTTCTCAGACACGAAGTCGCTTATCTTGGTCATATTGTCACACCGGACGGTGTTCGTCCAAATCCAGAAAAAATCAAAGCGATAAAAAATTACCCAATACCCAAAACCACGAAAGAGATAAAAGGATTTTTAGGTTTGTTAGGTTACTATCGTAAATTTATTGACAGTTTTGCAAAATTAACAAAACCAATGACCAGCTGTTTAAAAAAAGGTGCAAAAATAATTCACGACAAAGAATTTACGGATTGTTTTGAAAAATGTAAAAATATACTCTCAAATCAACCTTTACTGCAATATCCGGACTTTTCAAAAGAATTTAATCTCACATGCGACGCGAGTAATGTAGCAATTGGAGCCGTACTTTCGCAAGGAAAAATAGGCGAAGACCTTCCAATCGCATATGCTTCTAGAACCTTAAACAAATCAGAATTAAACTATTCCACGATTGAAAAAGAATGTCTAGGTCTTGTATGGGCTACAAAATATTTTAGACCATACTTATATGGCAGAAAATTCAATATTATCACTGACCATAAGCCTCTGCAATGGTTATTCAATTTAAAAGACCCTGCTTCTAGATTATTAAGATGGCGTATAAAACTTGAAGAATACGACTATAAAATAATATACAAGAAAGGTAAACTTAACACGAATGCAGATGCATTAAGCAGAGTGGAAATTCATACAAAGGAAACAACTGATGGCGACATTTCAAACCTCATCGAATATATTAACGAATTTAATGAAAAAATAGAAAACCCCAATAACGAGGACTTATAAACGGAATAGGTTCAATTTTCAAATCTGTCACTGGAAACTTAGACGCCTCAGACGGAGAGCGCTACGAAAAACTAATTCAAGAATTGCAAAACAACCAAATCAAGTTAAGATCATCAATCAGCAATCAATACTCGCTATCACTCTCAGTCATAGAAAAATTCAATGATACCATCAAACAAATAAACCATAACGAGAAAGTTTTGGAGAATAAACTAAATCAAATAGCTTTGATTGTAGGAAAAGTAACTAATTTTCAAAACTCTCTATACGTTAAAGATATTTTAAATCAATTAATCAACATCTATGAAATAATTGATTCCATTCTACAAGACATAGAAAATTCACTAACATTCTCAAAATTGAAGATTATGCATCCAAGCATAATAAAAGTTGAGGACCTTTTCTCTGAGTTGAATAAACTTAAAATTAAACTTGGTCCAGAACAAATGCCCATTCCTCTAACTCTAGAAAACACTCCCATTTTTGAGAAGCTCATAAAAATAGAATCATTCGTATGGAATAACAAAATCACTTATATTTTGCAAATTCCAATCACTCAATCAGAAACCTTTGAATATTTTCATATTCACTCAATCCCAGTCTATCACAAAAATATGTTTAAAGTGGTTCTTCCGAACAATAAATATTTGATAAAAAACAAATTGCACTTTGCATATTATGAAAACAAATACCAAGAAGTCCAGCAAGATCTCCATTTATGCGATATTGCCGACCTCAAGGAAACTCAAGATGACAGCCCTTGTATGATACAACTACTCGAATCCAAACCCAACAAATCAAATTGTAAACAAACCGAAGTCAAAATTAGCCAACCAATAATCCATCAACTGGATCAGACAAATCAGTGGATATTGGTATTCCCGAACAAAAGTTCAGTAAAACTGAAATGCTACAATCAAGAAGAAGTCCAAAGTTTGATTGGAACCTTCCTCACAACAATTCCAAATAAGTGTCAGATCATCACCAATCTGAAACTAATCATCAATGACCAGCAAATCATCGAGACCAATGATCAACCAATATTATTTCCCGATTTTGACAATACCATCACCAAACTTCCAATTCTAAATCTCACTACTCACTTGGACGATTTGAAGCTAGATGACCTTCATAAACTGAAGAACGAAGCCCTAGAAAATAATCCCCAATTGACTTTTAGTGATATTTCAACAGCACCCAGTATTTGGACCATTCTAATATATTTTGCAGTCCTTTGCTGTTGTACCTATTTTGCCTACAAGAAGTTCTCCCAACTGAGAAGAAGAAAACTCACAATTCCGGGAGAAGACATTCAACTACCCCTATAGTTGAATCCTAAGGAGGGAGGAGTTACATCCCCAATTCCTGCAACCTAGACAAGTAAAACGTCGACTCAGCACTCCAACCATATAAAACCAAACGGAGCCTCTCGCACGGGCTCAGCAGTTCAGCACCAATTCAGACATAAAGATATTCAGATAAAATCTAATGTTCATCAGTTCCATATTTAATCAATGTATTTGTTAGCTTGTCGAAATAAATAGTTTTTTTAAAAACCCACCGCTTAGCTACGGCGAGTTAACTTACCTAACACTTGCGGAAAATGTTTTTCCGCCCTCGGCTGCTTCACCGAACTCCGCTACGCGTCGGTCGGTGAACGGCAGACTCGTGCGGAAAAACTAATTTTCCGCACTTGTTAGGTGAATAGCTATTTTCTACAGACGTGCGGAAATAAGGATATAATTCGTGATTTAAAAGTTTCCGATGCAACTAATGACAAATAAATAATAATGAATGTCGAAATGTGTAACTAAGCGACCATAGTTACCTGGAAACCTGGTTGCTGTTTGCTTATGATATTGTTTATTTTGACATATCCGTGCGGAAAGCGGAAAAATTTTTCCGCACTGGTGCGGGAAATCTGATTTTCCACACGGATATCGGTGCGGAAAATTGAATTTTCCGCACGGCTGTAGGAAATAGCTATTTACCTAACAAGTGCGGAAAATTAGTTTTTCCGCACGAGTCTGCCGTTCACCGACCGACGCGTAGCGAAGTTCGGTGAAGCAGCCGAGGGCGGAAAAACATTTTCCGCAAGTGTTAGGTACAATAGTTTTTCTACAGACGTGCGGAAATAAGGATATAATTCGTAATTCAAAAGTTTCTGATGCAACTAATGACAAATAAATAATAATGAATGTCGAAATGTGTAACTAAGCGACCATAGTTACCTGGAAACCTGGTTGCTGTTTGCTTATGATATTGTTTATTTTGACATATCCGTGCGGAAAGCGGAAAAATTTTTCCGCACTGGTGCGGGAAATCTGATTTTCCACACGGATATCGGTGCGGAAAATTGAATTTTCCGCACGGCTGTAGGAAATAGCTATTTACCTAACAAGTGCGGAAAATTAGTTTTTCCGCACGAGTCTGCCGTTCACAGACCGACGCGTAGCGGAGTTCGGTGAAGCAGCCGAGGGCGGAAAAACATTTTCCGCAAGTGTTAGGTACAATAGTTTTTCTACAGACGTGCGGAAATAAGGATATAATTCGTAATTTAAAAGTTTCTGATGCAACTAACGACAAATAAATAATAATGAATGTCGAAATGTGTAACTAAGCGACCATAGTTACCTGGAAACCTGGTTGCTGTTTGCTTATGATATTGTTAATTTTGACATATCCGTGCGGAAAATTTTTTCCGCACTGGTGCGGGAAATCTGATTTTCCACACGGATATCGGTGCGGAAAATTGAATTTTCCGCACGGCTGTAGGAAAATGCATTTATTCGAATTTCTTAAAATAGACTTGTACACTTCCACGTCATAAGCAACTGACGAAGATAACTTGAGCATGAGAGTAATACATGATAGTAGTATCATGAGAGTAATAGAAAAAATTGTACCACGAGTCAATGATGATAGCTATTAATCCAAAGGACGACGTGAGCCGCGTAGCGGCGAGGGAGTCACATTCCGAGGGATTAATAGCCATTATTGCGAGTAGTATATTCTGCTATATTTACGACAATTTTTTTTCAAGTTCACTTTTTATTTAAAGTTACAGTGACAGATCAAAATTGGAGGTTGAAGGTTGGCAAAAAAAAATGTCATAAAGTGCTCGCCAATTGTAATGAAAAGATAAAATATTTGATAATATAGACTTGATTTTCTCGATTAAAGAAGGATTTTGATCATCAATTCCCAAATTATCATCACTCTCTATTCTCGAACGTTTTTTTATGTCAAATCAAATACATCTTGAACATAGCAAAATGTAACGAATCGCGACTCATAAAGAAACCCCTACTTCCTGGCGTATGCACCATATCCCTTATTTAGTTTAGAATGTGATTGATATTATGGCGAAGGATCCGGTTGCCAACCAAGTCGGCCAGAAAACGCAACGACAGCTATGCCTCTGGCATATAACGATTCAGTACCCCACCACGAGCCCATACAAAAATCGGTCTTATCTTATTAGTTGATTCGAATATGGCGGCACATAATTCAGATTCACATTCAAAGCGATTATTGACAGCTGTTGCAGTTGTTCATGACTGTTTGGCGTTTGTGTTTGAAGTTGCTTTTTCAACAATGGGTCCTATGGTTGAACGTTCACGTTAACTTAACATGTCTATTTCACCATAGTAACGCTGTTAGCAAATGGAACATTTGCATCAGTAAACAATCCTAACAGACACAAGTCAACGTAAACGTTCAATCATAGGACCCAGTCTGTGCAAGTGATCTGTGAAAACACTGAAAACTATCTGTCGACGGAGTTTATCATAATGCACGCATTGAAGAAAAACTTCAGAATAAATAACTGTCACTCTGTTAGCCTTATTTCAAAATAATATAAATGTGTATCATTCGATTATTTTGAATACAAGTGATGATTTAGAGTAAAGAATGTCAATAGACATTTGTTCATTTGGTTACTTTTTGACCGATATAAAATAATTGGATTCTTGCTATAAAAGTATAGGTGTTTTTTTTTACTTGACTCACAATAATCACATACACCTGAACAAAATTATTGTGAACGTGATTCATTTCTAATACTCGTATTGCTCAAATGATTAGGGCCCCACACACCGAGCGATGAGGTCGGTCGAGCTTGGCCGACCCTGCCATAACATATCCGACGACTTGGTCTGTGAGCGATCTGATATGTCGTGTCCACACACGGACATACCTGGTCCGCGATTTATCAAACGATCTGTTCTTGCACGGACACAACCCCTTAATAGAGCCTCACATGAAAAAAAATTGAATCTTGATCAAACAACGAGCGTAACGGCTTGGTCTTTACGTTAGTTGTTGATGAAAATTTGACTGTAGAGTGTTGTGACAAGGTCTTTCACCGACGACGTATTTCACCGACCGGGTCCGTCGTTCCGCACTAACGGGCGGTCGAAGTATGCAAAATTAGACAGACACTGTCCGCTGCATACCAAGTCGCTCAAAATGTCACTCCGTGTGTGGGGCCCTATTTAATTCATTTGTCATTGTGATTTAAACTCGGATTAAAATGGATACATTATACCTATTATTTATTCAAATTTAAAATAAGAAATATGAACCAAACTTCTTCCAAAGTAAATAGGACAAATTGTCTAGGTACCTAATACACACACCTCCAAAAGTCTTGGATCCCCCATGTTTTTTTCTCATTTCTACAGTTATTCAAATTCTTCAAAGGCGGATTTCCACCAAACGGACTCGCTTGCGACTAGTTTCAGTTTCAAAAACAGAAACAAAAAACTTGTTGTAGTTTCAAAAACAAGCTCGAAACTTGATTTCCACCAAACAAACAGAAAAATTAGTTTGTCACGTGTTTTGTTTTGGAATAGAATAGAAAACCGTATACTGCATAAATACCGAAATAAAGAACAAATCAATAAATATACCCTGCGTAGTGACAACAAATCACAACACTTCAATAAAAATGTATGATAAATTCACAAATCCACATACCAGAACAAATTAGTGAACAAGTGAACTGTTGTCGCTGACCGTTTCCACATAGCGGACTCTGTTTACAAAAAAAAAGACAAAACACGAAACCTTTTGATCTTTTCCGCCTGGCGACGGGACTTTTCGTTGTTGACGAAAACACGAACTCGCGACACAAAGTCTTCAAAATAATGCTTATTCTGACAACTAAAGTTGTTGTTTTGTCGAAATCGACATAGTTGCTATTTTGTCGCGGTTTTGTCCGTTTGATGGAAACCCGCATTAATAAATACTCTATTCATTTTCCCAGTTTAGGTGCTCAGTCTTTTTTTATTGAAAAGTCAGTGTGTCTTTTTGACCTCTGAAAGAAAAAAAAAAGCCACTCTTGACGGTTTTTCAAAGTGGTTCTAGTGAAAAATGGATAACTCCATTTGACAGAGTGGTAAAAACTATACCGATCCTGCAAATTACACTACGATTGACCTTTCGATAGACTATATATGCAATTTGAAAGATGTTTAAAATTGCTTAAAATTGTCAATTTTGGCTAAAAGCTTGAGAAATGTATCGTTTTTAGCAACTTCAAAACCGCATCTGGGCTATAATTTTTGCACCTCTTTCGAATGGTGTAATCCATTTTTTTTCCAGAACCACTTTGGAAAACCTTCAAGATTGGCTTTTCTTTTTCATTCATAAGTCAAAAAGGCACAATTACTTTTCAACAAACAAAAAGGCTGAGCAACAAAACTGGGAAAAAGAATAGAGTACTCATTTATGTGACCAGATTTTAAATATCTCTAGAAATGGGGATAAAACATAGGGGGTCCAAGGCTTTTGGAGGTGTGTTTAGTTTCTGAAATATTCAATGGAATGGATTCGAGCGATTTTCATAGTTTGCCTTGAATCCGGGTAGATATCCCGTAAAATAACAGAAATTAAGGAACAAATATAATGTATTGCTGAGCACAAAAGCTGCCACACCTGCACCCAAAACAAGTCGATAAAATTAATAAGTTGAGTTAATAACAGCAATTTTTTTTTATATACTCCACCCCCGATATCACACATTACACTTCAACGTTTTATCAAGTGTCCAGTAGCATTCAGACAGATATAGCGAAATATTCGGTTGATAGTATTATCCCATCACTGCCTTTATCTGTAAAATAGTATGTAGGTGATCCACCCCAATTACCCCCATATATTGTGGTATCCACTAGCGTTGTTTGAGGCCTTTATTCAAACAACGCCACTAGCCACTGAATCAACTGTAAATACCTACTTAACCCACCTTAAATAAAATGAGTACAGATCAGTTACATCAAAATACCTAAGAACCTAGGTATCCGAAAAAAAAAACCTTTCCAGAAGACAATAATACAGAATCATTAATCTTGTTATTTTATTAAAAACAAAAAAAAAGTGTGTTTGCTAAAAAAAAATGCATTCATTTGTGATTATCGGCAATCAGCCAGCTGATCAGCAGTGATTTGCTGGTGCTGGTTGCCTACACATAACACATAACAAGGTGTTATGTTTATTTATTGAATGTCTGTAGACGATTCAATCAATAGGAAGACCGATTTTGGGATAGGCTCGTGGTAGGGTAAAGCATCGTTATATGCATGACCCGGTAAAATTTTAACTTTGCATTTGCCCGTGCGGTCACTATCTGACCGTGACTCCCATAAAGAGCCGCACTTGACTGACGTTTAGACGGAAATTGAAATACGGACAAAATCTACACGCCAAACATGTCTACATATCAATACCCATATTGTTTTGTCAGCTTGGACTATGACAGTTTGTTGGGTAAGCTGTGGTGATAGTATACGTTGTTCACATTCACCATAATAGGCAAAACAAGTCTGACGCCACCAACCGATTGAGGCTTATTGTCGTCAGATAAAGCTCCACCCAACATTGTGACGTCTCGCCTGTCTGTTTGTATATACTTTTGGTCAAGTTTTGAATAAAACACAAGTGAGAATTACATTGAATATATTTAAACTGTGAATTTACATAAAATGGTAACCAGCACACCATTGTCACACGGGAAAACGAAAGAATAAATTGTCAAATCATTGTGCTGATTGCCATTCGTCAATCAACTGAAATGAGATGACGTCATGACGAGTACACTAATTTTAATTAATTAAAAAGAAACCCCTAACTTTACCATTGGATATTTCGATTAAGCAGAGTCGGTTGTCTGATACTACAGCTAGTTTGAATTTGTTCGGTTGTGGAGGATCGAGAGAAAAAATTATCTGATGTCAAATTCCACAACTTCCAAATTTAATACAAAGTGAATCCCCCACAACCATCCAGACAATACAACAAACTTAAACTTGAAGTTGGCCACATCCAAATAAATAAACCTAATCACAAAACCCCAAGGGGATGGCCCAAAACCAACCCGCTCAACTTTCCACTTATCCTTGCCAGGACAACTGCAAAGTCCCAAACGACCTGCATGATTAGGGATAATGATAACGCCCCCCATTTGTGTCAATCTCTGACTTGAGAAATTTAAAATTAAGCAGCCTTGTAGTCTACGACACGCCCGATGGGCGGGGTCAGATGGTGGTGACGCCCTCAAAATGCCGATACTAGCGCCACAGCTGCGCGCGCTCTCTCGCGCTGTTTTTTCAGCCACAATAGGTTTTTTTCCGTAAGTAAGAGTGTGATAACCGGCAGCAATGACGGACCGTCAGCCCGTTACTGTACCTTCGGTATTTGATGGTTATGTCACACCCATGGTGTCCAGCCCTCGTATAGTAGAGCCAGATTATCCAGGCTGGTGGCTTCACGAATTACATAATCCACCTGAAAATTTTGGATAATTAGAATGAATACGAATTAAAGGGCGTGACTTCATACAGGGTGAGTCAAATACTGCCCTCCTAAATAAAAAAGCAGGATCTCCATAGACATTCATTTAGAGTTATCAAGCTCGGCTGTTTTTTCGTAGGGCCACCTAGATTTCTGATACTTAGTATAAATATGGAGTAACACTTGTTTCTAGTAGCTCACTGTTCAAAGTGACTCAATTTAAACATTTTAATGAAAATTGACGCATACTGTGGTATAATATGGAATTCAAAATTTTGTAGTGAGTTTTGGAGCATTGTACAGTGTGATTTTGAATTTGTCGGAAGCAAATAAAACTTCTAGCCGTGATAGTTGGTTGAACGAGAGTGATATTTGATAAAATCATACAGGGTGTCAATTTGAAAACTTCCCACTCTGAATAACGGGCCCCCAAGAAAATAAAACGAGGGGAAAACAATTTGAGCCTATTTTCAACTTTGCAAAATCACCCCATGAGCGGGGGTGATATTCACTAACAAAATGTTAAATGGAAAGGAGGGTCGAGTGATATATTCTTATTTTGAAGGTCCTTCGACCCTGATTACAACTGCGGAGTTTCGGGTCTCTGTTGTCATTCCTGTTTATATGACAGCTTGTCAAAAATGTGTTTTTAATTTTGTTTTATTTAATAAATAATCAACCGGAAAAGTTTACCTCTCCAAACCAAGAGGATATGATGGGGCATAGAAAATGTTTAAAATAATCTATTAATTCACCAAATTTTTTTCAAGTGAAATACATCCTCGGTTAAATGATTGAGTGCATTTGAATATTTTCTGTCCCTCATCATATCCTCTCAGTTTGGAAAAATTAACTATCGCGTTTAATTATTTATTGAATAAAGAAAAAATCAAAAACAAAATTTTTACAAGCCTTTAAAATAAGGTATCACTTGACCTCCCTCTGAATTTAACATTTTGGGAACGGAAGTCAAGGGGTGATGTTGCAAAGTTGAAAATAGGCACTCATTGTTTCCCCCTCGAAACAAAAATCTACGGGTTCGAGCGTTCTTCATTTTGACACCCTGTATAAGTTTTGATGTTAGTGTATAATCAATGCTTGGCAACAGTTTGAGGTTGTCCTGTTTACATTTTTCTCAATTTTATCGGCTTTTCTTTAGACTATTTCAAAGAAAATGGCTTTGAAGACTGTTTTCAAGCTATCTAGTATTAATGCCAAAGTAGACAAATTTAGTGTGTCCAAGATAAGGATGTCTATCATGGGGATCTTGGGAACCAACGACTTCAAACTTGAAGTCGTTGTTGGGAACCATAAGAGATAAGATGGTTAAATCAGAGAAAAGTTGCGCATTTTGAAGCCTAACAATATGCCGTTTAGAAAGTTTTAAAATTCCGAGTAGTTTCGGAGATATGCCTAAAAAAACGAAATTTGCCGATTTCGTTTTTATTTTTTTCTGACGTTATTTAGAGAGATATGGAAAAACAAAAGACACTTTCTCATGGCCACTTTTCAAGCTCTACAAAACAGCGTTGAGAGATTTTCCGTACGTTTCGTTTCGGAAAATAATAAAAAAATTAAAAAAGTATAAACTGTATTAAATATGCATAATTTACTACGAATACAACGATGTATAACACAATATGATTCTGCAATATTTAAATTGGAAAAAATGGGTTTTTATTAAATTCCGAATGTTTTGGTGTGGTAGGCGGTGAAAAGATGGCGCTGAGAAAAAATAATCTTATTGTCATATTATTGACACATACTTAGTATTTTTTAACTTGGTTTTTGCGTCTTATCACAGTTTTTTTTTGTGTAACAAAATGAAAGGTAATTTTTTACCTCAGGAAAAGTTTGATATAGTAAACGCCAAACAACTTTCGATCTCATCGTTGCCACCAAGCTCGTTGTTATGAAGTTTGCTGGTGGCCAAATTTGGTCACCTGCAAATAACATGAGAACTCGCTTGGTGGCAATTATGACGTGAATCGAAAGTTGTTTGGCATTTGCTGTATGTTGAAATGTTATATCCTATGCCATAGCAACGCCGTTGAAGCTGGTCGTATGTATTCAAATAAGTATCCAGAGAAAAAACAATCCAGTACAAAAATGTTCGGACGATTGGCTTCGACTCTTAAGCAGTATGGTGCGTTTAAGAAACCGGTATTGTCAAGAAATAAGCCCTGCAATGAAGAAGAAGAAAATAATGTAGTATTAGCCGTAACCGAGAATCCGGAAATATCCATTAGAAAAATTGACAATACCATTGGAATACCAAAATCTACTGCCCATTTCATTATGGGGCATCAGGAATTCCACCCGTTCAAATTCAGAATCTGTCAAGGCCTCAGACCTGGTGACAAGGATAGGCGAAGAGCATTTTGTGAATGGTACACCAGGAAGTGTCAGGAAGATGAAACATTTCCTCAAATGATTATCTGGTCGGACGAGAGTATGGTTACAAATAATGGAATTTTCAAACGGAAAAAAAACCATTATTGGTCAAGGGACATTTAATAGGTCTTTTTTTTACAAAAATTCCCTTACCTCGGAGCATCATCGCAACCTATTGGAACGCGATTTGGAAGAATCCTTGGATAACTTAGCGCTTGCAAAGGTTAGAAACTGTTGGTTTTGGCAGGATGGTGATTTCCGGGAAAATGGATAGGTACACATTCAACAGTTCCGTGGCCCCCTCGTTCGCCGGACTCCGCTCGATTTTTTCTCTGGGTGTGTCGCAAAAATTATGTTTACAGCCGTGTAAATTAATTTTTTGGGTTTCTAGTAAGTAGTTCTTAACTAATTTGTTAAATTAATTATCATATGAACTGACCTACAGCTATTCACGTCATAATTAACACCAAGCGAGTTATTATGTGATTTGCTGGTGACCAAATTTGACCACCAGCAAACTTCATAGCAACCTGCTTGGTGGCAATTATGACGTAGATCGAAAGTTGTTTGGCATTTGCTGTACCTACGTATTTGAATAAAGTTTTTAAATCATCAATAACGTAATTTTGTTTTAATATTTCGGAACATAAGTAATAATAGCCTATTACACCATACTCAGCGCCATCATTTCACCGCCTACTACACCAAAACATTCGGAATTTGATAAAAACCCATTTTTTCCAATTAAAATATTGCAGAATCATATTATGTTATACATCGTT
This sequence comes from Orchestes rusci, assembly GCA_958502075.1. NCBI lineage: Eukaryota > Metazoa > Arthropoda > Insecta > Coleoptera > Curculionidae > Orchestes > Orchestes rusci. The sequence goes on from OY293311.1 coordinate 10,397,547, forward strand.
GTGTTCGTGGTAAAATATGCTATTTAATACAGGGTATACTTTTTTTACGCGCCATATAAAAACATAAAGTTGATGATGGTTTCTCCGAAACGAAACGTCGTACGGAAAATCTCTCAACGCTGTTCTGTAGAGCTTAAAAAGTGACCATGTGAAAGTGTCTTTGGTTTCTACATATCTCTTTAAATAACGTCAGAAAAAAATTAAAACAAAATCGGCAAATTTCGTTTTTTACCTCCGAAACTACTCGCAATTTTAAAACTTTCTAAACGGCATATTGTAAGGCTTGAAAATGCGCAACTTTTCTCTGATTCAACCATCTTCGTATCTCTTACGGTTTCCAAGATCCCCATCATAGACATCCTTATCTTGGACACACTGTATAACTTCAAAATTCTTCCACGGATAAATTATACACTAAAATCAATTTATCTTGTCGAAAACATATTGTTCCAATAGATATCACTGTCGTCTAACCAAATATCGCTGCTTGGACTCTTATTTGCTTCTAACAAATTCAAAAACACTCAAGAAACATTTTCTTATGGGATCTTAACATAGGATACGAACTTGTTTGGAAGAAATATAAGCCCCACCCACTTTGTGACGTCAGACTTAGCCAGTCGATTTGTCAACACATACAATAAAGGGTTTCCTAGCCTTAGAAGCAGTATAGTATCTCCAATTTTCTTTGGAGATACTGCATTCTAGTCGAGCAAATGTCTGATACTGCCCTTTAGATATGTATGAACCTTTGAATGTGGAGATACTGTGAAAGTTCTAGTCATTTATATCAATTTACATTGCCTTACTTCTTTTTTCTTCTTTGAAAAATGTGCCAGGCATGTCAAGAACGAAGTAGCACTAAAATGTCAAAATGCGGAGTAACTGCCTTCTTGCTTGGGAGGGCAGTATAGTACCAGGGTTTCAAATTAGTAGTATATCTAGTGGCTTTGATTTGATATGACTTTTTTGTATTACAAATTTGATTGTTTTTGAAAAACTGACAAAAAATATAAAATTCACTACAGACAGACAAAGAAAAACAACTGGATAAAAATTATGTGAAAAAACAATCCTCCAACAAGCAAAAATGATTATGGTGAAAATCGATAAATGTAATCAATATATTAAAAAAAAGAAAGATTCTGACGATATATAAAACGATGGGCGAGGCTTTTTAATAATACAATACAAGATGCGACTCACCTGCTCCTGCGCCGTACACTTCCTTCCGCCATCCGGATCGCGCCCCTCCAACTTCATCTTTACTCTCCGCCATACATTCAACGCATAAGCATTTCTCTGCTGCACCTTATTTTCCGGTTTCCTATCGCTAACCACACAGCTCTGCCTCCTCAATTTCGGCCTCCTCCTCCCATCTTTCAGGCCCATCAAACCATCATAAATATCCTCTGTATTTTGCACAATATACTCCAAATAGTGCTGCATATCATTCATCAGTACTTTGGAGGGACTTTCTTTGAAATTGGCAAAAAGTAAACTAAAATTATCAGTGTACTTTTTATAGTCATGCAAAAAATAATGCGTTGATTGACTGTACTCGTCAATTTTTGACATAGTCTTCAACAGACCCTTGATTTCTTGCATCAATTTCGTGTGAATATTGAAAATTGACTTAAAATTGCTCACTAGGGACACGAGACAGTCCGTTTCGGTAAACAAGTCCTCTTTTTTGTCCTGCAACCTGCGGTTGTACAGACTGATAACATCAGTCAAGTTCTTGGACACTTTACTCAACCAATTGGGGCTTTCCAGAATGTCCACATCGAGCATGTTCAGAATGCGCTCCTCTGCCGGCAAGAGCGGTACTTTAATTTCAAAGTACTCGCACACACAGCGCCACTTGTCACAACTGCTTTTAAACGCGCGGTCGTACTCCTTAGCACTGTCTGCATTGTCCCGTCTTAGCAGTTCGTACTGCAACACTCCGGAAAATTGCAAAATATTGTCACTAATTTCAGTTAAAAGGTCCAGCTGTGCGTTTGATTCGCCAACGCACCTGTCAAAGGCCTGCACTATTTCTATGACGTTAGGATTGGCACCTTTGGCCCAATTAAGTCGCTGACGCGCCTTGTCTATTAGCTGCAATTGAATGTCGCGCAGCTCCTTCATTTTTTGCTGGTTGTTAGCCATCTGCGCCAGCTCGCGTTGAAAATCTACAATAAACTTGTCACGGACACACGGGAAGTTGTTTTGGCTCAGCACATCGTCAAACACCAGGTTAAACACCGCCATCTGCGCCTGTAGTCTGAAAGTACTAGACTGTAGCACTGTCAGCTTCTGTTCTAGCTTCTTAGGCTCTTGCAGCTTCTCCCAGTTGAGCTTCAAACTAGCTACCAAACCACTGACCTGCTGCACTAAGTTAGCATCGAACACCTTCTCCTTTTGTAAATAGTTGTACGCCACATTGTACAGCTCCTCTATAGAGACCTTATTCTCAGCCCCAATGTCCCTCTGCTCAATTTCCCTACCCACATCCAAGCCCAAGCTCTCAAGCAACAAACACGTGCAATAACTCATCATTTCCGGCACAATTCCCAACAGCTGTCTGGATATGAACTCGGAAATAAACTGTTTAACCGGCTTGGTTAGATTCTCGTCCGGCATGATCATGCCGGACGGACTCAACCTCAACCCCAGGCACATTTGTCGGGCCAAAGTAAAGAACTCCGTCATGCACACTAGTTTTTTCAGGAAAAATATATCCTCCAGTATGCTACGAATTCGCGGGTTGAAAATGTGCGACGCTATAATGCGTGCTTCTTTGACATAGTCCAGTTTCTTCCAGGACTTGGGCAGGTCAAGATCGGTGATGGTGGCGAGGTTTTGAAGCTCTTGGGAGGATTTTTCAAAAAGGCCGTTGAAACCCATAAGGAGCATGTTGCCTTGGGACAGGGTGCTTGATTGGTTGGGTATAAGGGACAGATAGGACGTTCTGATTTGAGAGATTTTGTCCTGGACTGCGTCGTAGGTGTTCTGAAATGAGCGTTATTAACATAATAGTCCGAGAGATGAGTGAAATATTTTTATATAAACGCTAATATTTCGACATAAGGTTATGGGTAGGTGATATTGCTACAAACTACGCCACTGTCTCAAATGACCATTCCAGAACACGTGACTTTGACAGCGATGTCATTTTCGCTGGGTGACAAACAAATCTGTTAATAATGCTTTTTCAATCAGTTTTTTCTAAAATGGCTCACAGCAATTATTATTCAACGTTATGTGGTAATGTGAAGATACAATACGACCAGAAAATCGGCGTTATACACAATATTGATCCCTTTGCTCTTTCGATTAGTGAATTGGAAAATTACCCAATATCACTATGATGGATTTAGTAAATTATCGATATTAGAGAGTTATTGGAAATGAAATAAGGTCTAGCAGTAATAATGCTAGCAGTATTTTGACAACTACGCATGCGCATTTGCCTCGTTTGATAGGGCTAGCGTTAATAACGTTTGTGCTCGACTTTATTACGGCACCAATAAAGTCGAGCCGTATTCGGCGTTATTTTGACGAGTTTGGCAGTTTTTTATCATTTGACAGTTGAAATGTGTATGTCTACGTTTAGTTTGGACAACAGTGACTCGATAAACTACAGTGACGCTAATGCATGTCGTCGATTCTATTGGTCTGGCAAAACATTGCTCGCATTCATTAGACGGAACAGTTGTGGAACTGTTACCACTCCTTATAAATTAAGCGGAAGTCTCATAAGGCTCAACAGTCAACTGTCAGATGCCAAAGTGCGACCCAGCAAATGACAGTGACAGTAATGACGTCATACTGGAATGATCAATTAGATTTTTTCATGTCATTGTGATTGTCAGTGTGTGATTGATAAAAGTAAAAAGTTATCGAGACTGTAGTGATTAAATCATTTGGACCCTCGGTAAAAACTCAACAATATGAAAGCCGGTTTTGCTAATAACTACCATGAGCGTGGGTTCCAAGTTAAAAAAAAAACATGAAAGTTGCAACTTTTGCTAAATCACCATGAGAAATTGCAGTGACAGACAATAACGCGTTATATCCGCCGATCCGCCACATATGCGAGTCATTGAAAATTAAACCGAAACTTTGCATTCGAGACGATAAACCAATCCAATATCTTTACTAGGCAACACTGCAGCAGTCAGCTGTCAGCTGTCACGCCAAGGCCAAGACCAAGATGGCAGAGGTGAAGTCAGAACAAACGAGAACATTGTAAAAAGTGTGAACTTGAATTAAATGGTATTAAATTGAATAATAATATAATGATGATACTATAAATTACGTTAAATCAAATGCATTCAGAAAATGAACTTTTAACGTCCACTATGAAAAAGTTAAAAATTATTTTATTTCATACTGTACTGTAAAGTATCACGGTGAATGGCACTTCAAATTTACTTCACTTCATACTATGCCGTAAAGTATCATTCACCGGACCCAAAACCAGTCCGGTAAATGACACTTCACATCATCAGAGACTGTAATAGTAATTTACGTTACTAAGGCGGTAAATGACTTTTTAAATTACGAGTCGAGATGTTTATGGACGAGGCGACGAAGAAGCCGAACCTGGAATTTCTAGACAAGAAGTTTAATGACATTCAACGGCTGTGTATCGTACAGCTGGTTCGTAAGAAAACTGGTATTGCTCATAGAATTGTTTACAAAATTGAGCAGTGTAATATTTGTTTTAACAAAACTATACGACAGTGACATGTCATTCAAGTGAAAAGTTTGGGTATGTTATGATGTATGTATGTAAATAATTGATTTGAATCAGGTAGATTTGCAAGTTTTGATACACACAATCGATCAATTCAAAATTTTCCCTTTAGTTCCTGTACTCATGTGAGGAGTCATTTGAAAAAAAAATATTCATAAGTATCAACCATGTAAAAATATGACGTCATACTTTTTTGTTTTGTCAAAACAAATATTACACTGCTTAATTTTTTGAACATTTCTATGAGCAATACCAGTTTTTTTACGAACCAGCTGTACATTGTTTTGTTTCATACTGTGATAATTCTTCTAAATCGTTTCAAAGTGCTTTCTTGTCAAACCATACACTTGGAGTGGCAGTCCACCTCAAATTCTCACCACGAGATGGCGCCAGCCAAACCATGTCACCACTTGGGTAATGGATAGGTTAATTATATGTTACCAACATTCTATGTCAAGTTATTAACTAAAATCATGAGATGGCGCCAGCCAAACCATGCTACCAATGCATTTTTGGAGTAGAAAAGTAATTTTTTTTACAGTCTTTGATGATGTAAAGAGTCATTTACCGGACTGGTTTTGAGTCCGGTAAATGATACTTCACGGTACAGTATGAAATAAAAGTCATTTACCGCCTTGGTAACGAAAATTACTATTACCACTCAACTAAATAATGCACTTTGCATCATCAAAGACTGTGAAATTGCATTGGTAGCATGGTTTAACTGGCACCATCTCATGGTTTTAATCAATAACTTGACATACAATGTTGCTAACATAAGTAACCCAAGTGGTGACATAGATTGGCTGGCGCCATCTCATGGTGAGAATGTGGACGGACTGGCATCACCTACCTCTAAATGTGTGCTTTGACAATAAGAGAGCACTTTTTCTCTCGTTAAAAAAAAATCACAGTATGAAACAAAACAATGTACGATACACAGCCGTTAAATGTCATAAAACTACTCGTCTAGAAATTCCGAAAATCTTGACTAGCAACAATTCAAAAAGTTAATTACCGTCTTAGTAACGTAAATAACTATCACTACCTAGCCATTTTCGAGTATTTTGCAAGCCTAGCCTCAGAAACGTCTACTTTCACGTGTCTGTGGGGACAATAAAATTCAATTTTAATGTCGTGTCGGCAGAAAATAAATATCACGACAAAAAAGTAGTAAGTTTACAAAATAAAGTAAATGAGAAGAAAAATGACGCACCAAAGTGCTCATTTAATACAACCTAATTTTTAACTTTTAAAGAACTCAATGCCATTTTGCTCCATTTTCGCCACTGTCTCTGATGTTAGTTTCACTAGAAATTGACTCTACCCGACAATCAATCAGTGTTATTTTAGTTCTCTTGAATATCCTGTTCGTTTCTTTATCTATTTTATCGTCGTTTTTGTTTATCTGATGTTTTCCCCAATACATATACAGTGCGTATTTTTTAAGACGGAACATAGGGTTCCCCATGTTAAATTTTCAATCCCATGTTAGCAGTACTTCTATTCGTAGTACACAGCTGAAACATGCCGTGGATGAACTTTGGTGCTTCGAGATCAAGTAATTCCATCAATTACGCCAGAATAACTTGGAAAAAGACTCAAAAAATGCTTTGATTTGTCAGAAAGTTATACTTTTAACAGTCAACAGACAACCAATTTTTTGACGTGTCTAACCTCATTGTCAATTTGTTTAACCAAAAAATGTCTTTTTTATTTTCATGACCATTAAGGATACTGCTTGGCCGTTAATAGGGGACATTTTGAACAGTTTATCTGAAAAATAATGTTTGATTTTTATTGTCGTATTATACTGTTAGAAATAAATGAAATTGCAATTAGACAATGAAGTTATTGGTTGACAGTGGCATATACAAGGCTAGTAAAAAAGTATTACTTTCCAATTGATAAATTTATTTTTTTTATTTAATCTTTTTTCAATTTATTCTGTGTTGATTGATGAAAAAACCTAATCTCTAGGCACCAAAGTTTATCCACGCCAAGTTTTAGCCGTGTACTTTGGATAGAAGTACTACTAACACGGGACTGAAAATTTAACATCCCTATGTTCCGTCTAAAAAAAACGCACTGTATACATTAATTTTGAATCACTCATGATTCCATAAATCTTGACAAAATAGTGATGACAAAATCATCTCAAAGTACATAAAAAGATCTACTATAACGAACAAATGGAAACAAAACGAGTAGATAAGAGGTAGAAACAGACAAAAGCAAATACGAGAACTGAAAAAATTATAAAAAGTAAGAAAAAGTAGAAAAAAAGAGTCTGACTGTATGTAATACGAAAACTTGTCATGAAAAATGACAAGACTTATCTAAAATGAATCAGAAGAATAAATGCAAGATATTGTATAAATAAAACGCAATGGAGAATAAAATGATACAAACATAAGAAACTATCAAAGAAACATGCATTCTATTGCAGGGATTTGAATAGTGATGAAAAAAACATCCAAAATTGGAAAAAAAAGTTAAACACTATCAACCCAAAAAAAAACTGAGAACCCGTAACAAACCTTCCGAAAAAAATGACGTAAAGTGTATGTATGAAATGCCGAAAACGGACTCGCAATTGGCCGTAGTAAGTAACCTGAATTTTTTCTGTGCATCATAATAAACCGGCACAGTAGCAAATATTCAGACATTCAGTGGCGATGCTTTTATATCTGAACACTTAAGTATCATTTACATAGGGCAAAATAGAGGTGAATTATGAATTAAGAATATTTGACGCGTACATTTCATACGCGCTGTTCACATAGAATCAAGGTTGCTTTAACGTGGTAGTGGCGAAGTAGTGGCAAGATAAAAGATATCAAGCTCCAAACTTTTTGGGGCAAGCGTGTGACAAATTCTTACCGGAGCCAATCATAATCGAGTTTCCGACGTTCGATTTCTGTCATCATGAAATTCTCAAAATTTGTCCCATATCGTATAGTATTTGGAGAACTTTATGGCTTTGATTAGCTTAGATCAAAAATTGGCCGAAGTATCGCTAAATTACCCCGCAATTTGAAAAAGGAAAAACAACATATTAAATATCAGGAAATCTGGACCCGTATTTCGTGTACTATGGAATTCCATAGCAACACGTCGCTCTCAGTGTAAAATGATGGGAAAGCGACATGTTGCTACAATTCCACAGGTACACGGAATCCGGGTACTGGTTATGTGGGAAACGACGTGCGCATGCGTACCACAAGAGGAGGTGTACTCTAGTGGTACCCATGCGCACGTAATTCAATGTGAACGAGAGCGGTAAAAGTATTGCATTAATTTTATACTTCACTTCCACGTTAATTCTACCTTGCCCTTTTTGTTGCTGTTGTTGATTATTGTTACTTATTTTTGTTGTTGATGTTAATTATTGTTATCGTTATTATGATTTGCTTAAAGTGAACTCAAATTTGAATCGTTTTTTGGGTAAATTGGAGCACGTTGAAAGAATTTTTTGGCAGATATTGTGACAAATAACAGAAATGACTGATCAACAAATTGATCTCAAATTGGCCGCCATAAACTCATATATCAATAGAGCGATAGATATTCCGATGACGGATGATAACAGAGAAACGGAGTTCAAGATTATTAAACAAGTAGCAGAATCAAATGAATTTACAGATACTTTAGTGGACAAACTCAAATATAGGAGAATTAATAAGATAGTCGCTCAGAACGCTTATATCCCAGTAATGCAGGAACAGGGCTTGACTACAAAATTCATGGCATTGACTTTCAATGGAAAGCCCTCTTACCAAATTCAAAAAGCTCTCAAGACCGAAAACATAACGATATCTTTCAGATCTAAGGATTGTCTGGGTGACTCATTGCTCAACAACAAAGACAAGGCGGACCATCTTACTGGTTCAGGAGTTTATCAACTATGTGATTGTGGCCATTCCTGTGTCGGTAAATTTAAGAGAAATTTTAAAACTAGATTTTCAGAACATTTTAGATGCTTGAGGAAACACGATACACAATCTCTCTTCGCGAAACATTTATTAGAGACAGGACATTCCGCAGACTTTTACAAAAACTACAAAATCCTACATCGGGAAAAATCAAATGCTAAACTCACTAACCTTGAGTTTCTGGAGATCCGAAGAGCACAGAAGTTATTAAGAAGAAGTTAAAATTATTTTTTAAATCCGTTCAAAATATTTTTTCTTTTCTTTCCGGTATTGGTGCAATTCATGGATGGCAAATGCGAATGATTATGATTTTCACACCTGTTCCTGATTGCGCCGACATCTTTCGTTTTTAAGCTTGAATAGTACCTATGTGGTGAGGTACGACTAGAATAAGAGTTACCATCTTTTATTTTTCTGTGTATTGTCGGTAGATGACACTAGGCATTTCACTTTGTATAATTTAATGTTATAAAAAAATTGCAATCCTCTCGGACTCCATCAGTTACAGTCAAATAACAGAGCATGATGATGTTCCATTGAAAAAAAAAAAAAAATTGTCAATTGTATAAGTTTTAGTATGTTATGTCATGTTACATCTATGTGTTACCCTGGGGTATGTCCTGTTCATTCATGTTCTGACAACTCTCGTTTATGTATAACAATGTAACTACCTATTTTTATGATTTTGTTATGGTTATGTTTTTATGTATCGCCATTTTGTTTCTTTTGTCCACGCACTGTTTTCCTTTCATGTATTTTCTACACCCTCCTTTTCGGTTATTTTAGTCTTTGAAGCCTGATGATGCAGTGTCATGCTGCGAAACCGGTAGCTCAATTTAATCAATAAAAAGAAGTTTTTTGGGAAAACCAAGACTTTCAAACACCCCCCACCCCCCCTTTTTTTCAACCGAATCCCAAAAATGGACAGAAAACTCCATGAATATATAGAAATATTCTTACACACCACGCCACGCCACTGGGAATTTGAATGAAACCAGATATGTTTTAATACTATTGCGTTTCCCTCACCGACGCCCCTCTGACACAACTGTCAATGCCAATTTTTTTCAACCACTTCCATGAATCTCTTAATGAGCTAAATTTCTCCAATTGTTATCGAGCGGTTTCCTGAATATCCAATACTTTTTTTGAAGAAACTATGCTACCCTATATTTTCAATAGAGCATTTTGTGAAGTTTGGCACCTTGTTTGGGATTTAATAGAACAGTGGCAACAAAAATGTTTTTTTACAACTTTAAACCCTCGCCCACGAGCCTGCGTCGACTCTATTGTTTATTCTCACAGCTGTAAGTAATCTACGCAATATATCAAAATGCAAGCTCAAACTGCCATGAACTAGTTTCTTACTGCTATAACAACAAACCTTGGGATGTTGATATACGGGGTTTTACCATGATACTAAAACACACAAGATAAGCTCACTAGCTGGACGAAATTGAAATCAATTCGCGGATTGTGACCATTTGGGTCACCATGCATAGGAAAGATATGGGAAAATAGAAAATATAACCTAGCAATGGTCACCGAACACCCTATGCATTTTTAATGTGCGATCAGCAAGAAAGATGCGCGTGAGCTTATCGTGTTTGTTGTAGTATCATGAGGTATTATCTAATTGAATGTCAATATTCATGGGTGTGATTTAGGGTCCATTTTGAGAAAAAAAACTTCATAATATGAACATAATGTCCTTAACGTCTTACCTTTTGAGATACAGGGTGGTGAAGTTTTCGAAAAAAATCATTTATTATTGATATCCACAATAACACTTCAGATATTTTGATGAGATTTGTCATACATGTACTGTGATTAAAAAAAAACACTAAAAAAATAAAATCTACGTATGTCTTAGCATTGTGATATTGTCATATTAACGATATTGTTATGATAATGCAGAGAAACAGTTTTTATTTTTTTAAGCGAAAACCGTGCATCGGATTAAAAAAAAATCAAGTGATCATCTTTGGTTAGAAATGATTGGGGATTTCAAAAATAAATTTTATTTTAGGGAACATCAGTGTCGTAACATCAATGTCTGCCAAAATAGACAAGTGGAAATTTAAGAAAAAGTGATACATCAAAAAATGACTCTTGATTCATAGTACATGTATGACAAATGTCATTAAAATATCCGAAGTGCTATTCTGGATATTAATAATAAATGATTTATTTTTGAAGACTTTACCACCCTGTATCTCAAAAGGTAAGACGTTTGGGATATATGTTCATAAAAGTTTTTGTCTTGAAATGGACTCAAAAATCACCCACATAAATATTGACATACAATCAGGAAACACCCGGTATACAAATAAAACTGTTGCACATTTGGTCCTTCATCCTACTGTAAATAAAAACTTACATGTATATCCACATGCATCATAACACACGTGAGCATCTTCTCCATCTCGCTGATCATCTCCTGCAAATCATCATCCCCAACCACACGCTCCAAATCGCCCATCATCTGTTGCACACTATCCTCATCCTGCTGCACCTTCTTCATTGTTTCCGGCAGAATGATCGTATGGAAGTTGAAATTCAAGTCATACAAGCTCTTGTACAAGGCACTTCCTGACTTGATCCCCGCTATAAGTTTGGCCAACTTGCCCTCTTGCGGTATCAGATTGATCCACTCTACAGCCCTGAGACTGTGCAGCAGTAAATCATCCAAAAACCAGTCTCCGTCTCTAGACGTGAGCTTAATAAGCCAATTGCCGCTTTTTTGAGCAGTTGTTTCTGATGTTAGAAACACTCGGTTGAGGTACATCAGCTCGCCTGCCACGACAAACAACAGTGGCTTCTGCGCACTGAATTGATCCACTTTGAGCTTGGCCTGCGCGTAGGCTGCTTCAACGGAGGTGTTTTGACGTAATAACGTCAACTCCTCGAACAACTTGTTGACGTGCATTAGACTTTCTTGATAGTAGGCGTCGAGGGTGCACGCCACGTTGACCGCATGCGCACTGTTGTACCCCCTCTTCAAAAAACCGTTGAATTCCTTCATTACTAGATCACAAGTTGCGGTTGTTTTCGTACTCAGTAGATAATTGGCCCATTTTGAGTACAATTCAAATCTATGCCTGTCGTGGTACTTTTTCGGACATTGCACCAGTAAACTAGTGTAATCCTGCAGAATTTGTATGCACTTGGTTGTGTGCAAGTTTATTTGTTGGGCCACGTGGCTCACGTCGACTTCGCTTGTTTCACATTGGCTTACGACTTCATCTTTGCCGGCGTTGTGCAGGAATTCCTTGACTAAATCGAAGATATGGGTGTTTTTGCCTGAAACGTTGTATTTTAATTGTTGCATCCACTGGGTGAGTTTTTGAGTTTCATAGGCGGCTGTAAGGTGGCGCATTGATGACGATTGCGATTCGCTGTCGGCGATTATGTCAGCGAGGGACTGAAATTTGATTGTTACGAGATTAGTTTTATACAGGGTGGTCTTAGTTCAAAGAGATGATAGATGAGGTCATGACTAAACCTTTCAACGGATTCGTATATTGTTACTGAAGTCCAGTTCTGCCTCAATTTCGTTCATCTTGTCACGTAGTGTTACGTCATAAGTAATATGACAGCGACGCGACAAGTGAGGTTACCTCTTTACTGTCATCTCGAATGTCATAGTAGTTGCAACGAAAAGAGTAGTATTGAGAACAGTATACAAGCTGCATTCTTTCGACCATGATCATTTGATCCAAACGCGTTATGATTCAGAAATCACGTTCTTTCGCAGGTTGTGGTTTGACAGTTAGTGAATCATGATTCGACTGATCCTGAACATAGTGAACATAAAATTTTTGTGATTACTTTTGTCTGATCAGGAAATGTAACCTCATATTCGACGGGCGTTATTTCGACGTTTAATCGAAACATGTTTAGGCCAATCATGATCTCGAAATCATGATTCGATATATTGTCGAAAGAATGCGGCTACAGTATATAACAGTACACTACGTTGACCGCTAAAAAATTAGTATTGGAAACAATGTCAAGTGGTTAGACATGAAATAGTACAATTACGGTTGACATGCATGGTGAAAAGTTATAGGAACTCCTCTATCACCTCTTTGAGTACACCCTGTATACCATTACCTTTTTAGCCACATTCATAGCCTCTTGACTCCGCACATAGTCATTGAACAACTCCGGCAACTTATAAAGAGAATGCACCGGCCCCACGGCTTCTGCTTCTTTAACCAACGCAAGCTGCTGGTGGAAGTCTTGCAACTCATCCTCAACCTCGTCCAGTTCTTCTGTAACCTTAACCACAAGATTGAGTCGTTCAACAAGAGCAGGAATCTCGTTGAGTATCTCGTCCTTGTTCTCCAGCCACTCCACCTTCATTTCCGTGCAACGCACGTCGAACATGGCCAGAGTAACTTCTTTTTCCAACTCTTTTTTGCTTTGGCGTTTTTGCGGCTCGGAACTAGTCACTCCAAAGGTGGTTCCTGCAAGTACTTCCCCCCCAGTGGTCCAGTCAATTAGGGGGTCGTAGACGAATGCTTCCAGGAGAGTTAGTAGAGTTTCCCTGCCCTTTCTCATGGTTTTCAAGACGTTTTCGCAGGCTAAGCGGAAAATGCCCTGTAAAAGATTTATTTTGGTACCACCATACACTATAATATAATGGAGGATTGATTTATTACGACAATAAAGGGGTTAATTCCAATGTGTAATTTTCGCGGTATCTTCCTTGCCATAATAGTTATTGAATGACGCTTAACGAAATGAGGTCGGAATTAGAATTTATTGCTGCTGATGCAGATAACAGAGTCTGGTTGATTAAATGGGCGGGGGGTGAATTACTTCCCGAGTTTGTGTCATTGCTCCATTGGCGATAAAGGGGGGTCAAATGGATAGTGACCATCGCCTTACAGGGAATATCAAATCTCAAAATTTTACACACCCTGTATAGATGCAGAAAAGTATATGTTTGGCAAACATGTACAAGTTGATTGAAAAGAAGTTTTAGCTAAATCGAAACGTAACCAACACACGAGGTGGAAGCGATTTGCCGTGTAACCATAGTGCGCTTTTCCAAAGTTGTCAGATTGATCTGTATAGCGGTATGGAAAGAATGCGTGTACTTCTTTTATGCTTACTCTATTTGAGAAAAGTCCTGGAAGAAGATTAAAAAACGAAAATATTGGGTGTTTCTCCTTTAGTAAGGATAAAGGAAGTACATGCATCCTTTCTATACCGCTATACGGTTACACTACAAAACGCTAGCGGCATATCGTACCGCTTCCGCCTCGTGTTCATGACATCGCTCACTTTGAGCTGCAGTCGCGTCCCCGTTACAATGACTCTATTCAAGACAGTGACGACAATAGACTCAATTAGTCGTGACGTCATAACTATGTTGAAAGCACTGAATTCAAGTCAAAAGTGACACTGATGACAATGCCTGTTCAAAAATAAACTAATGACCGATATAAAACTACATAATATTTTCTAAGAACACACTTTCTGATAATATTGGAGAGATGTTGAGGGATTTTGTCCAGTACACGGTCTGATCTCTTCCAATACATTTTTGAACCTCTAAAACTGTCTTCAATGCCGCAAGAGGCGCCGTTATAGCTGCCATTTTGTTATAGTATCATGAGCTGCCATCATGACGTTTTAATGTCAGCTCAATTCAAACCAACCGACATTTTGAACGTTTGCGTTTACGAGTTTTTTAGTGTTTTGTAGTGGAGTTTTTGGTGATTTCTGTGAATAGACCTTTGTAGACTTTGTATTGTTGATGTCGTGCTGATTATTTGATGTAAGTATATAAAAATAGCCATATTAGTCTTATAATAAGTGCTCATTCACATAGCAACCGCCAATAAGTTCGGGGGTTTCTAATTTGCAGAAAACCTCATTTTATTTCATCAATTAACCTAACATATTATATCCTGGTAATCCTGGTATACAAGCAAAGAAAAGATTCGGGTATAGCAACATTCGTTCTGTTTTACAGAAGCTCAAATTTCAACTCGATTTTTTTATGAAAATTTTACATCACCTGCATTCGTAGACACATTGAGGACTACTTTACATTCAGTTTTTTTGCATATTGTATTATTTTTATTATCACAGACTCTACACATTTTTTGTAGAGAGTATCTAGTTTTACATACCAAATTATTTATCTTATCCATTTTTCAAGTGGTTTTAACTTTTCAGCGCTTACAAGATGGTAGCAATCTATTGTTGTGTAGATAGTTGTTGGGGTAGCAATGCCTCAAAACATTCATTTCCCAATCCGTTGAAAAACAAGGAATTGTTCATTGAATGGGTTCGATTGGCAGGAAATAAACGTTTGGCAATTGAAATGACGCCCCAAAAAGTTTTTACTAACTGTAGAATTTGCGCGCTTCACTTCAAACCAGCTGACTTTGGACCAAACCACAGATTGAAGCGTGATGTCAAACCTTCCGTCAATTTACCAGGTTTGTATCACAAATAATTTCTTTTCGTTATACTAATTTTAACACAAATTACTGATCATTTTTGAATTTTCAGCCATTCCTCTGAAATATAACTTGGAGCACCTACAGCCTACCCCTTCAACGAGTTTGTTGGAGCCTACTCCGTCAATAAGTTTGTTGGAAGAGCACACCTCGTCGACAAATCAATTGGAGCCCCTTGATCTTAACCTGTTGATTAACAATCCTGTTGCATCAAGCAGTCTCAGTGTTGATGAAACTCCAAGAAAAAGTATGTACTACATATTATATTTAACCAGTATTAGTTATTATTATGATTATATTACACGCAAATTCACAAAAATACTTAATATTTTTGACAACTTACAGTAGATGTTATGTACGTTTCATGAGTATATGTTTTGATTTTTTCAGAGCCTCGTTCCTCTTTACTTCGTGACGTTAATGTTACAAGAGTTACCGATCTGAGCCCAAAGGAATTGCGCCTGTTCAAGAAAGTGAGCTACTTAAAAAGGAAAGTTGCTTATACCAACAAAGCTAATCTGGAATTGAAAAGGAGACTGCACATTGCACAAAATGTTACTGCTTCAAATGCGTTTGACAAGGTAGTGTCAAGCATGGATAGAATACGTAGGAGATTCTTCCAGTGCCAAATTGAGAATGCCTCTAAAAAACCCAAAGGCAGAAGATATACTTTGGAGGACAAAGTATTAGCTTTAGCCTTATACAAACAAAGTCCAGCTGCTTACCGCAGTTTGTCAAAAGTATTTACACTACCTGCCCGTAAAACCATAACAGCACTACTAAACCGAATTCCCGTCAAGACTGGGTTGCACGAGGAAGTGTTTTCTGTTTTGAAAGCAGAAGCCAAAAAGTTCAAGAATCCCTTGGACAAATATTGTTTACTCATGTTCGATGAAATGAGCATTCAGCCAAATATAAGGCTCAATTTAAACACTAGCAGGATGAAGGGCTTTGAAGATCTTGGCTTCAAAACAAGTTAAAAAATAGCCAATCATGTACAGGTAATTTGTTTTAATCTAATTTCTGACAAGTGCCTATCACATTACTTATGCAAACATTTTTTTATCTGATCTAGAACTTGGAGATGGTCAGTCTTTTTGATAATGTGTATCAAATGCTTTTATTATATCTCCGTCTCTTTTTACTGCAGTAAAGCTGAATATGTCTATCTCAGAAGACATAGGCAAAAGCATTTGCTACAACATTAATATGAGCGAATATTTACGTGTAAATTTCCACTTTCCTTTTTCAGGTTTTCATGCTACGAGGCATCCATAGGAAATGGAAGCAGCCAGTTTATTATGGTTTTGTACAAGGTGGCACAAAGAAATTAGATCTTGTACGAATAATCACGGACATTGTGAGAAAGTGTCATGGAATTGGCTTGAAAATCGTAGCAACTGTATGTGACCAAGGTGCCAACAACCAGTCAGCCATCAATTATTTGAATGCAAAAACCAAAGAGTTGTATTCTAGAAGGGGTCAAGATTTCAATGAATATTTTTTTGAGATTGATGGAGACAAAATATTCCCTTTGTTTGATGTACCCCATCTATTCAAGGGTCTAAGGAATAATTTATTGAAATATCCTTTACATTTTGAGAAAAAGGGCCAAGCAAAAATTGCCAAATGGGAGCACATACATATGGCTTACAAAATTGACCCCTACTTGGGAGACTTTCGCCTCATGCCCAAAATAACAGATCGTCATGTTGATCCTGTAAAAATCAATAAAATGAAGGTGTCCTGCTGCACTCAAGTCTTCAGCCACTCCGTTGCAGCAGCCTTGAATGCATTTGCATTCTCAGGTATATAATATATGATTTTTTCTCTCACATTGGATTTCTCTACTAAGAAAGCATTATATTTTAGGAACAACAGTTTGCGTGGGAGAGGAGCAGTTCACTATGGACACATCAGCTGCTGATACAGCTAATCTCTTAGAATTTCTCGACAAACTGTTCGACAGCTTAAATGGAAGTTCGTTCAACCCAGCAAGTGCTCCAGAAAACATTTTTAGAACTGGGGTGAAACCTCAATCATCTCATTTAAGATTCTGGAGGGAAGCCAAAGAGGCTCTAAAGAAATTCAAATTTTTGAAAAATTAAAAATTTTTCATTCCGCCAAGTTTGAAAAATTTAATGCGGACCATAACAAATTTTGAAGGTCTGTTCAAAGAGCTGATCTCTCTTGGTTTCGAATATATGATGCCAAGAGTCTTTAATCAAGACCCTATAGAATTTTTTTTTTGTAAAGTCAGACAAAGGGGTCATCGAAATGTGAACCCCTCCTGTACAGAATTAAGTTCAGCATACTTTTTTAGTGAATGGTCTGACTTCCAGTCATTCCATAGGGGCAAATTGCGAGGAAGATAACTCTGAAATTTTCTTCACTCTCCAACGACTTGTTTCGCAGGTACATGGCTTTCCTGCGGTTACGTCATACTTCTCCGTCACTCTCTTACACATTGAAAAAAAAAACACGTACGTCTGGACGAGGGTCTTTCGGATCAATTTGACAAATGTCACATGTGGAGCGATCAATCCACGACATACTGCCAAACGTCAAATACTGTGACGTGACCGCAGCAAAGCCATAACATACGCAAATCCCACCAGATTGGTTAAATAGCATTTAAAAAAAGATAATATTTTCAATTTTGCCGTTACATTGAAAAAACATTTTTCTCAGTTGGTTTTCGACGTTAGAAAGGATGTTTGAGGTGAAACTTTTTTATGTGCGGTGGGAGTGGAATTTCGCGGTTGCGACACACTTGGTTCTTTGTGGTTTTTTGTGATTCTATGTTCTTTTCTTCCTTCTTTTGTGGTTTTATGTGTTTCTTTGAGAATCTATGTGGTTCTTTGTGATTTTATGTGGCTCCATGCATGTGGTTATTTTTAGGTCCAATGTGGTTTTTGTTGTACTATGTGGCTTCTTGTGGTTCCATGTGGTTTTGTGGTTCTAAGAGGCGTTTTGCTATTCTATGTGGTCCTAAGAGGTTTTGGCATGTGGTTTCTATGGTTTTTTGTGTTTCTACATGGTTCCATGTGGTTTTTGTGGTTCCATGTGGTTCTATGTTTTTTTTGTGTTTCCTGTGGTTTATGTGTTTTTTAGTAGTTCCATGTGGTTTCTATGGTTTTTTGTGTTTCTACATGGTTCCATGTGGTTTTTGTGGTTCTATGTGGTTCTACGTGTTTTTTGTGGTTCCATGGTGTTTTTCGGTTCGTTGAGTTTTTTTTGTGTTTCTATTTGGTTCTATGTGTTTTTTGTGGTTCCATGTGGTTTTTCAGGTTCGTTGTGTTTTTTTTGGTGTTTTTATGTAGTTCTTGTGGTTATATGTGTTTTGTTGTGGTTCCATCTGGTTTTCAGTGGTTCTATTTGTGTTTTTTTGTGATTCTATATGTGGTTTTTGTGGTTCCATGCGGTTTTTCTGGTTCTATGTGGTTCTTTGTGGTTTTGAGAGATTTTTTGTTATTCTATGTGGTTCCATGTAGATTTTCTGGTTCTTTGTGTTTCTATGTGGTTCTGTATGTTTGTTTTGTGGTTCCATGCGGTTTTTCTGGTTCCATTGCAGTTTTTCTGGTTCTATGTGGTTCCTTGTGGTTTTTTGTTTTTCTACATGATTCGATGTGGTTTTTTTGGTTTTGGGCAATTGCAAATGTCTCTCTTTGTCACAAAAGTCGTCTTCAGAAAAATGGTTTGAACAAATTCTAGCATATTCAACATTAAAACTGTCCTTTTGATAACACTTCTGTATCCATATCTTGCGAATATACTTGGATGTTGGAAACCGAAATAAACGGTATATACACGGACGGTTTTCTTTATTTTTCTTATTGCTGCTTCTGCAGAACATCACGGCACAGTACACCATCATCAAATTATGCGAAATTCACGAAATAATAAGATGTTATATCACACAAATATCAGAACAACAATATTTACATTGCAAACTGACAGAAGCTTGACAACATAACCTCACAAAGGTCACCCGACAAGATGCGCGTGAGCTTATCTGTTTGTCGTAGAATCATGGGAGAGTCCGTTCTATTCGAATAAATAAACTTTGTTCTATGGTCCAGTATTCGAGTTTTTCAAGTTGCTGTGGATAAAGTGAACTTGAATTATAGTGACTACTCATTTTGTTTGGAAGTTTGAAGTACTCTGAAGGTGGTGGGCGTGGGTGATGAGCTATAATGATTTTTGGTATAAATATCGAGATTATGCACTTTAGAAATGGTTGTTTAGCGGGGTGATTTTCATTCTCTATTGGCGATTCAAAGAGTCAGCGAAGCGGCCTCTGGCGTTTTGTGCTCGAACTTTCGAGAGCGTGATAGACATCAGCTGTCTCCATGCTGTTTCTATTGGGATCTTGATAACTTGAAGATATATTCCCGATTTTGTTATTATTTATGCAAAGATTTTGATAAACCACGTTGGTAAATGATTATAGTGTGCTAATTGAATGGTATTTTTCGGATTTTGTTATTATTGTTGGAATCATAAACTTATTGGCAGCTGTCTCAAGGGTGTCGATATCAAAATGCCTCCAGTATAGTGGCTTTTAGCCAAGAGAATAGACGATTATAGTGCATAGATCAAAGTAATCTACTCTTATTAAATGTATATATTTCATTGATTGAAAGATCTCACCGATATTGGTGATAAAAATCATCATCAACAATGGAAGATCATACGTATGTTCGCCGATATCCGAAGAAAGTTCGTAATAGGCATAGTTGTAGCGTACCTCACTGCAATGAGAAGACAATCATCTGCATAGTCGTAAAAAAACTTGATCTAATCCCGACACACAGTAAATTTTCCACAGCTAATCTTCCTTCACGAAGAGGCCGGTCAAATCCATTCAGAGCGTCCAATAAATGTTCCAGTTCATTAGAGGCGCTATTTCTCAATTGACAACACTCTGCCGATACGAAACACTCGACTGATACGAACAACAAATTTAAATTCACGCGCGAAAACCTAATACGAGCTATGAATAAAATGCGGTTGTCACGCTCTTGAAAGTTCTCGCGCGTTCCGCTGTGGCGCTGCTTGAACTGTTTGAATCGCCAATTGATTTCATAGATTTTATGTGAATAATGACATTCAAGCACATCATGAAGTTATAAATGAGTATCATAAACTTTTTTAAGGATGAGGAAAAGTTAATGTTGTTCAACAGAAATGCTGTGGAGTCTTAGAATGATTGTTTTTGATAGTGGTCATCATATTTTGAAAATAGGAAAGTGAATCTTATCATTTCGTCTACACAATTTTATACACGGAGAAATTCAAAATACATTTGTTTAACCTGATTTACTTTCTATGATATCAAAAGAAACAAATAAAAATAGAACCTTGAACAAAATTGCTGATCCATTCATTGTATAAGACTGGGTCTTTTCGGAATCTGAGGGAGGAGCATTTTTTCATTTCACTGTAATATTTAGGAGTCTGGAGCAAAACACATAACATAATAAAATCTAGATTCTGGATAAAATTGACATGTTTTATCTAAATGAACCATTACATTGTTTAAAGAATATTTATCAATAGAATGACATAACCTCAAAATGCCCAAATCCACTATTTTTGACAAGCCAGATAGTTGGAAGTGATTATTTAGTTTGTAATCAAATAAAGAATACCTACCGGCGTTATCAGCGTACTTTTTTTTAATAAACAGGTATTGAATATCGACGATAACTCAAAACCCCCATTGGAAAACCCATTGGAAATAGTTTGTTTGGAAACAGCCGCTGCCTTTCAGGAATACCAACCTTTCCAATGACGTTACACTAATTGAGTCTATAGAGTGCATCATTTTTGATTGGCAATGGACAATGTTTTTGCAAAGTCATTTTGACGTTTACATTTTTCAATTTTTGATGAAAATACCCCTAAAAGTCCATTAAAAACCATAATACCACGTAATGATTTATCAAAAACATGGCGGATGAGTTCGAATTGGCGACAATAGAGTGCATCATTTCTGATTCGTCATTGTGTTGTAAAGTCATTTGACGTTCACAATGTTTACATGTTGTCTTGACGAACATATTATTATATGTTCGGTAAAACACGTTATAATTTTGCAAAAACATGGCAGATAATTAGATATTGTCATCACTGTCTATAGACACTGTCATGATACTATAATAAGCAAGATATGATCTCGAACCTCAAATTCATGAGACACTGTAGTCCCCGTCTTTGTCCCAAGACAACGCCAACAGTATTTGGGCTTAGAATTTCCACTAGAATACTTAAAACAGATCACGTTTATTTATGTGAAATTGTTTATGTTTGTGATTTAGCAGGAAAACGATTCTTTTTTTTTATTTGGAATTCAATTTTACTACTGTTGAATACGATAATACCTAAATAATTATATTAAAATGTACTTGATAAAAATGTATTCGGTAATTTTTGTTCACTTCTTGAAAACAAAATAGATCAAGTACATGGTAGAAAGAAACAAGGTATGCCAACGCCAACGCGCATCTCATTGTGACATCATTCGCTACAAAAATACAGTATTGCCATACTAGCGATTTATCGCAAATGGGCTTCTTTTAGATACAATAATTCAAAATTCGAGAAAAATCACAAAGCGGTACATATTCTAGTAATTTACCTATATTTTAATTATTGGAAGGTTATTTGCAAGTTCACAACGTTGATTGGGCGTTGTCAAATTTCAATTTACTGACATATGAGGAACGAGTCTACACAAAGTCAATCCAATACGCGTCATGCGTATGTCGCGCCAGTTTTCTATTCAGATCATATGTACCAAATTTGTGAATTCTATTTCAATGTTACTGCTACAACAAAAACAAAAATTTTACGCAGAAACCTCAATGATGTTAACATGAAAAATTTCTATTATACTTTGGAAAATGAAACATGGCAGGATATGTATGATGCCGCTAGTTTTCAGAACTCATTTTCTGCGTTTTACAACACTCTAGTTCATCACTATGACTGTAATTTTCCTATGAAAAAGGTAACTTTGAACAACCAAAATGATAAAATATGGTTCCCCCCGGAGTTGAAGCAAGTGCATAGATTTTTATGTGAAATGAAAGTCACTGAAAGGTGCATGAATAATCCCGTTTATTCTCAAAAGTAAAAAGAGCTCCTTGAAGCATATAAAAATTGGCTGCGTCTTGCGGAAGGCAAAGGAATTCTAAAAGACTTGCAAATACAACCAATATATCTCGCGAAAGTTGGAAAATTGTTAATGAGCATAGAAATAAGGGGGCGGAATATAATTCCTGGATGTTTGGTTGACTTGAAAGAAAATGTAATCAAAGAACCCACGAGTATAATATGTGACACATTCAATGAATATTTTTCAAATATCTCAAAAGATTGTCCTGAACCAAAATTCCAAAAACTTCATTCCATATTTCACGGTCCCTCTAGTCTATTTCTCAGCATTTTTTTCTTGTCTTGACTAGACTATATAAAACATTTCTATGTTGAATAAACGAATTTGAATTTGAACAATTTTTATTTGAAATGGGATGAATTTGAATATTTAAAGGAATAATTCGTCTTATCTCTTATTGCTACGTTCGAAATTAGGTTCCTGGTCACTTAAGACTGGTTTTTGATTGATTGATATCAAACTTCAACGGTGATGGGAAAGTTGGGAAGATATAGCAAATGCTATAAAAAGGAATGAAGACAAGAAGTTATTTTTCAAGGTATGTTTTGTGATTATGTCTTTATAAGAATTTATCCATAGTATTCATAAACGGGATAATAACCACAGCCAATGAAACAACTTATTTGTTATGCTATTAATCATAAAAAGCCACTTTCCTATGTTACCATGGATACTATAAACGAAATTGTTGCGTATGACGTCAGTGCGCAATAAAAGCCATTTTTTTCTCGTGAGGCTGACATACCTTGTTTCTTTCTAGCATGATCAAGTATTGTTATTCGAAAACAAAAGTGAAAGCAAACAGGTTTGGAATAGATCGATTCCATGTGACGTAGAAAACATCTGATTCCAGAAAAAGCATGTTATACGTTTACAGTAATTTTTTTTTGAAGTACAGTGACGGTTCAAAATTTTAGGTTTAAGTCGTCAAGGTTGTCAAAATCACGCTTACGCCAAATTCAATGTGGATGATAGCATATGGTTCCCGTTTGCCAAGCGGAAATTTGACAGTTCCACTTCGAAATTAAATTGAATGTAACTCAGACATAACTTCACACTTAAATTCTCAAATATGTCACAGTTATTTTAATGCGTCACTTTCAGGAATCAGCTGAGATTCGTCACGTATTTGGAAACGATCTATTGGGAATCACCTGCACCCCACTGTCAAAGTAGTTAAACACCGTTCATGGTGGCAGCAAAGGCGTATTCCATTGCAGTTGACCTTCTATTTTATTTCCTGTTCTTATGGTTTGTTTTGGACAAGTTGAATTTGTTTGAGTTAAGTTGAGTTGGGTCAAGTTTGATTAAAGTGCGGTTCGTAAAAAATGAAAAAATATCAAAGAAAGGAAGAAAACAAGGAAAAGAAATTAAAGGAAAGGAAAGGAAGTGATTGTCCGAATACGAAACGTCGTTAACGTCAAAATACATCACCTTGTAGAAAATAATTATAATTATTATACAACTTTCGAAATAAATAGTTTTTGAAATAATCAACGAATTTTGAGAAATGTTTGCGATTTTTACCATTTGCCCTGTATCATGTTGTAAACTTATTTGCAACACAGTGGATGGAAATACCTATACAGGCTTGGGAAAAATTACCAGGCGGTCAATTTTTGAGCATTCGTAAATTTAAAACGTATTAAAAATGATAATTATGAGGATTTGTAAGTACTGATGACATTGATCTTCAAAAAATCAACCTACGACCTCTATTAATGTGATAATCACCGATTAAAGACCGCCAATCAACATGCACGACGTTACAGAATACATTATCTATCTCCGTCTGGTGTATTGCCTGTAATAACTCTCTTTCTCGAGAGAGAGAGAGTGGGACATAAGCCCCGCCCCGTTTTTGATCATACAGTAAAATTTGCGTTCTCTCTTTCATATTATATTTAGTTTATTTTTTGGTATTTTGGAAAAAAAAATTCGCTGATGACTTTCAAATATTGTGTGAAATACGTATACAGGGTACGCCATAGTAAGTGGCCTATTAGAATATCTCGGGATATAAAGCGATTGGAATTCTGAAAATTTGTATGGAGAAATTTTCGGAGATGCTCTTTTCAAATGAAATAAAAGTGACGTTATGCGACTTTCGTTTGTACCGGAACTAGGTGTCAACTCGCTTGTTTCAAATGAAACACCCTATATATTATTACATTTTTGGATTCTATACGTAAAATTCTAGGCAGATTTGATGTATGATGTCCTATACCTAAGTATAAGCGTTTTTGAAATAATTGAGTTTTTATGTCAGAAATGACGTTTGTAGGTTCCTATTTAAATGTAAATTTTCTGTATAAGAAAGCCTTTATTGTTTAATTTGTGTGGGATTTCTTGTTGAAAGGGACTTATTTAAAAATATTTTTTACAATATTTTGATAAATATTAATACAGGGTGGCCCAA
The DNA here is from genome assembly GCA_958502075.1 of Orchestes rusci. Lineage (NCBI taxonomy): Eukaryota > Metazoa > Arthropoda > Insecta > Coleoptera > Curculionidae > Orchestes > Orchestes rusci. Next base: position 10,422,313 of record OY293311.1, read on the forward strand.
AAATAAGATCAAAAATACAATTGAGAAAACTGCCAAAAATCAATTTTTTCAAATGAAAACCCCCAATTTATATAATTTTATCTTATTGAGCATTGAAAATAAAGGTAAGTTTATAAAATATCGTCCGTTCCAAAATTCAAAAAAAAAATGAATAAAAATAAGAATTTTTGGAATGGACAATCTTATACAAACTCACCTTTATTTTCAATACTCAATAAGATGAAATGATGAAAATTTGGGGTCTCCATTTGAAAAAATGGATATTGGCAGTTTTCTTAATCTTATTCTTGATCTTATTTTTGGGCCACCCTGTATTAATATTTATCAAAATAATGTGAAAAATATTTTAAAGTAGGTCCCTTCCAACAAGAAATCCGATACAGATTAAACAATAAAGGCTTTCTTATACGAAAAATTTACATTTAAATACGAACCTACGTCAACGTCATTTTTGACATAAAAACTCAATTATTTCAAAAACGCTTATTCTTAGGCATTGAGTTTTATAAGGCTTTAGAGAAGGAAACCTTCAAAAATGATGGCACCATCATCCAATTTTGGACGTATGTCTTGAGAAATTCACTGTATCGCTATCCTTGTCGAGTTATATCTATCTGCGTCGCCGAAAACTGACCTGCTTTGGACGCGGTTGCCGATTTGGGCAAATCTTCATCAATGAAAATTCCTCTGTGTACGAAATTGATTGATAAGACATGATACAATGAAAATTAAGGAAGATTGAGTATTGTTCATTTTTCAAGAAGGTGCATCAAGGTTCACTATTCCAGATTATCGCATAATCAGACACATTAACAACCATGATTTCGTGTGAATCAACTCAATGTTGAACAACGGTGATAGTGTCTAATGATGATATTATTTCATATCATAAATAATGTGAAACATTTTTGTGCTACTCAATTACTCAAAGCTTAATTACTAACATTCATTAAATAATGATTTTTTGTGCATTGGATACAGGCGATACATAGTAAATATTAGTCCTAGTACACGGCAACGCTGCCTTTAAACAGGCATGTAGGCATCATCATATTTCATTCATGAAAATGAGGATTTTTCAATCTTCAGGAAGTTTAAATGTTTGTTTTTATTCGTGAATAGGTAATAACGAAAAAATGAAACTGATTTGGAAAAAAGCCTGAATGGTAGTGTTTTATGCAATAGGAACCGATGGTTCTCAAATAAGAAAGGATATTCATATTACTTGAATACCTATTCCATTATTTCCTCGATTATTTCATACACAGTCAAGATGAATTATTTATTGGATACTTCCTCAACTGTCTTATTTTCGTTTTTTTTATTACAATAAGGTTGAAGTCTTCAGTAAGAATGCTTACTTTTACAATTATTATTATTATAATCACTTTTTAGAGCTCTTAAAACCTCGCGTTTATCTCGAAATTAACTTTTTGACATATCGCCCTCTTTGCCGGTACCTTTCAATTGGAATTAAAAATTTTGACGACGCCCAGTCTTTCTTCCTGTAAAAGCGAAATATAGTTTTTCCAACAATTTGCTCGAAACCAATCAATAGACTTTTATGAAGGGACATTTTTGTCAGAAACGTCAAATAAAAAAGATAAAGGGGGTCTAAATTAATATATAAAAAAACCTTGTACAGGGCACAGCTAACTGGACCCCGCAATTCACTTTTTAATTTGACGTTTGGAAACAAGTTTTAAATAAAAGTTCAATGGTTGAAAATAGATATTTACCCTGTTCCCAAGGCTTCCGAATAAACCTTTACATTTTAAAACGTGCCAGAAAAAATGTCAATTTTGTTTTTAAGGTAGGTATAGGATATAAAAAATGTTTAATTTTCTGGAGAATGCGAAAAGTGAATAGAAACTGCAAATATTGGTACTTGCAAATTGAAGCAGGGTACCTACGCATTATGTATTGTTTATTTGCCCATACTTCTTTTAATGTATATCTAGACATAATTGTTTTTGGGCCAAGTTTATGTCTAAACATACAAAATTAAATTTATGTCTAGACATTAATTTAAAGAAGAATAGACCAATAAACAATATTGCTTACCTGCTTCAATTTGCTGGTATACCAATATTTGCGGTCTTTGTTTAGTATGACTCCTGCACCATATTTCTTTGAATTTATCTCCACTCACTTTCCAGCACTGATAATCATTTTGGTATAGTTAAAAATAGTTTTTCGGCCATTTATTTATAATACTTTTTGCCTGTACATATACTTATGTATTAGAAACAAGAAAAGTAAAACGTTGCTGTTTCCTATTTTTTATATTTTTTTCTTGAAATCCAATTTTAGATTTCCAAAAAATGAAGAGCTGCGAAATATTTGGTGTTCTTTGGTGAGGATTGACGAGGACCGACTTCGGATCAAACCTCCCTTTTTGTGTTCGGCCCATTTTAACCCACAAGACTATTTACGTGACATTGATGGAATCAAATATTAAAAACCGGGAAGCTTGCCAATCATGAATCACCGGCAGACCATAATACAGTTTCCCGTATCCAAAAACAAAAATCATATGGCAAATTGAGTAAAATGGCCTTAGAGATATGTATGTAAGAAGGGCGAAATATATTTTGTATTTTGGTTGTCATTTTATTCGGCACCGTGATTCATTATTGTCGGAAGAACAGCAGGAGATTTAATTTTTAATGTTATGAAAATTTCAATTTTTATTGATTCAGAAAGTCAAAAATGTGATATACTGTCATATAACAATAACGACATAGGTACCTACCCAAATAAATATTCATTTATATTTTTCATACAAAACGGTAGAAACTCGAAATGTGCCGCCGCTGTTCCAGATGAAAATCGAGTTCGGACGTACGTATTATAAGAATCACATGTTCTCATGCGGTGTTGCCCGATGGGTTCGGATTCCTCGTTTTATCTCTTTCCACTCATAGTGTTGTCTCTTTCGCACTTATTGTGATGTTGGCGTCAAGACTAATAGCATTTTATGAATGGGATGCCCAGTCTATAGTATTTAAAGTCAATGTTCTTAGGTATAGGACATCATACATCAAATCTGCCTAAAATTTTACGTAAAATCCAAAAATGTAGTAATATATAAGGTGTTCCATTTGAAACAAGCGAGTTGACACCTACTTCCGGTATAACCGGAAGTCGCGCAACGTCACTATTATTTCAATTGAAAACAGCATCTCCGAAAATCTCTCCCTACAAATTTTCAGAATCCCGATCGCTTTATTTCCCGAGATATTCTGATGGGCCACTTACTATGGCGTACCCTGTATACATTTTCAAGTCATTTGAAAATGTATGCAAATTGTCCATGGCGTACACGTTTTAAATTTGCGAAGGCTCAAAAATTGACCCCCAGAACGGTCGATTATTTTAAAAAATACACGAGTTAGAGAAAAATGTCTTATATAAAAGTTGTAAGACTTTTAAAAATCTGCATAATATCTGTCATAAATTGGAACATACGGGTATAAAGTTACGGCAGACTAAAGTTACTTTTTCTCAAATGGAGCCCCCTGTATATCAATGGATATTTCAATTCTTCCTTTAATTTTGAGCAGAAATTGTTATACACACAATGTTCCTAAATTGAACCGATATCGATATATCGCGATTTAAAAATTATATTTTTGCAATTTTGACATGCTATAGAACTGTAATGGTTCAAGATAGAGAAAAATGGTCCACACTCATCTTGACTTTCCAAGAGATATTCTGTCATTTGGATAGAAAGTATGGTCAACTGCCATTTTTTTTTCAAGATATTTTCTCATTTTTTGATAAGAATTAATTGGAAATGTCTTTGGATAGCCCTTGAAAAGTTAAGACAAGAAAGTGCAGACCGTTTTTCTCCATCTTGAACCGTTTGAGTTTTATAGATCGTCAAAGATGCAAAAAAGTCATTTATGAAACGCGATAACTCGAAAACAGCAAAATTTAGAAGCATTATGTGTATTACAATTTTTGCCCAAAATTAAAGGAAAAATATAAATATTCATAAATATACAGAGGGTTCCATTTAAAACAATGCAACTTTGGTCTGCCAAAACTTTATGCCCTGCCCTGTATATTCCAATTTACCACAGATATGTAGATTCCTAACTTTTATGAGTCGTTATTTTATAACTCGTCTTTTTTTTAAATAATCGACCTCTGGTAATTTCTCCTAACCCTGTATAAAACACCTGGCACATACAGGGTTAATCCGTAATTTTATTCTCAAATCCAGTTCAACTTTTCAAATATGCACAATACATGTAACATACAACATCAACCAATCAAGACTTGAACCTTGCCAAACATAAAATCCACCAACCCCTCCACCTCCCCCACGCCGCCATCCCTAAACCTCCACATTCCCCTCCTTCTCCCATCGGCACATCCAGTCAGTCTCCCGTCCGCCTCAACTATGCGACCATGTTCGATAACGCAACCCAATCCGAGTCGGATGAATACAGCGGCACCATTTCCTGGTTCTGCATCAACATCCTCATCATCACCGTCGCCATTCTGGGCAACCTACTGACCATCAGTGCCATTTTGAGCAGCCGCAAACTAAGCGCTGTAGTCGCAAATCAATTTGTCTTCAGCTTAGCCGTGAGTGACTTGTTTGTCGGTTTAACTATCCCGTACCACATGGCTTTCTACACGGTACCGGAATTTGGTACGGGGAAGCTGAACTGTTTGTTGCGTTTCGTGTTGATCAGTTTCGCTTGCAGCAGCTCCATTAGTAATTTGTTGGTGATTGCAGCTGACCGATATGTAGCTATAGTATATCCACTACACTATACGCGGATTATTACTAGAAAGTCGGCACTGGTGCTGACCATGTGTGCGTGGTTCTTGAGTTTTACAGTTTCGATAATTCCGTTGATTTGGAACGATTGGAAGGCGGATATGGACTGTGATATCATCGAAGTAATTCCGAATAACTATATGAATTTTGTGGTCAGTCCCATGTTTGTGTTGATTTGGGTGATGATGTTGTTGTTATACGCGAGAATTTGTCAAGAGGCTGCCGGTCATGCTAAGAGGATGCGCAATAGTGTGCAGAATATGGTTGCTATGAGGGATTCCAAGAGTTACCAAGTAAGTTTCTTTTGTAGCCTTGGAGTTATGAAACACTCGAATTTTCTCAAATCACTATCTACGCTTTTCCATTCATTATCACGGAAATTTGTCTGGAAAATCCAATGGTGAAATCACAATCATTATATCTTTTGTGGTTTTTGAGTTATATTTTTTTTTAATGCCTGCCAATAATGAAATTCATAACTTTACTTTTGGAGTGTTTTAATGATAAATGAACCACATCAGCAAAAACAGAACCAGATCAAATTGACCAGGAACTATGAAAAATTCATATCTACAATATAACCCATAAATCCAAAAATAAATACAACTACCAATTAATCATCCCACAATACGAATTCCCAAACATAAAAGCAACAGGCAAAGTAAAACCGTTTGTTTTCAATCAAATAAAGAACATAAACACACGGATTCCTGTAACATTGTTATCAGTTAATAACGATTATCGCCTAATTGACTTGCCAATCATCGTGTATAAACCAGTTGTCTGAAAAGCTAATTTTTTTATGGAAATTATATGATGTTTGTCCGATTAGATTGTGTCAATTTTATCACTTGGATCGATTTTCGTAGTCAATTTTGTAGTGCATAAAACCAATATTAATAAAACACCACAGCAATCATAACAGCTATATTTCAATGAGTTAATCACCACGCGTAAATCATTTCGGTCTATTAAAAGAACGCAAATGATGGGCGGACTATGGTTCATGTTCAATGTCAGATTTAAAATAATTTCGCGAATTAATTCTATAGAAATGTGAATTTTGGTTGAAAAAAGACTTTCTCCATCACATCCATCAATTTTTAATTCCTATTTCTCAAGTTCATAACACCTAACCCACCACATAACGTAACCTAACCTAACCCAATTTAACAAACAAACAATACCCAAAAAAAACAATGATGAGAGGAGTTCTTGACCAATTTTACAGGGTGTCTCTAAAAGGTCTTTACAAAATCTTACCACATATTCCTGAGGTTAAAATAAACCGATTTAAAGCAACTTACCTTAGTCCTAAATTGCTCCGTTTCCGAGATATAGGAAAGTGAACTTTAAAATTCAAAATGGATTTTTCCCGTAATTTTGGACAGTTTTTCACATATTGCTTTGAAAACTGGTATACGTGATATGAGAAATTCGATAATGAAGTCCGTTTTGATGTGGCCTCTACAAGGCGCCCTACACTGCACCATTTGTGGTATAGGATGGTCATAACTATTTTTCCAGTGTTTTTTTTTTCATATCTTTCATAGAAGAAAAAGAGTCTCTAGACAATTTGAAGGTAAAAAGGTACTCTTGTCAAAGTTCGCACAAGTGAGTAGCTTTGGAGATATTACAATTTAAAGAGTTCCATGCCACACCAACCAAAAAATTCCTAATATTCGACTCCTTTACGCGAACGTCTCAAAAAAAAACCATATTTAGTACAGTAAATCCGTGCGATTCCTGAGAATTTTGGGAAATACGCAAAAACTTTTTTCAACATGTGGAGGAGGTAGCTATTGACCTCCTCTGAGTTTTCGGGGAAATCGAAAGTGAGCTTCCCAGGCCATCTTGAAAATAAGGGCGCTTGTGTTTTCTCCATTCCTATTAGACTTACGATAACATATCATAGAACCAAAGATGTTCGTTCAGAATAACATTTCCAAAAACTTTTTTATCTAAAATATATAATAAAAAGTCAACACGGAGATTCATTAATATGGAATGTGAGAAGAAATCGTATTGGACGAAAGTAGGGCAAAATTACATTACCAGCTACTTTTTTCCATTTATTTTGATGGTTTCAGGGAGTTTAATTCTGCGCGACTTTCGTCCTGTGAGATTTCTTTCCACCAAGGAATCAACCTGTTGATTTTTTATTACTGATTTTAGAAAAAAAAAGTTTTATAGAAAAGTTATTGAGAATTTAAATTCGAACAATTTTTGTTCTATGATATTTTATCGTAAGTCTAGAATGAGAACGGATAAAAGAAATAGCACCCTTATTTTCAAGATGGCGTGGTAAGCTCACCTCCGATTTTCCCGAAAACTCAGAGTTAAGGTATTGAAGATCCCCTCCACAAGTTAAAAACAGATTTTTGCGTATTTCCCGAAATTCTCAGATGACCTTATTCTAAGCACGCATTCACTGTACAGGGTGTTTACAGATAAATGGACCCCCTCATTAACTTTTTAATTTCATGTTTGGGAAAATAATGTTTCAAATGAAAGTTTAATGGTTCAAAATGAATTTTGTGAAAAAATAAGAAGATATTAATATCAGAAATTTGCTATTTTTTCGAGCATGCTTTGAAATGTTTGGTATTATTTGGAAACCTTGTAAACGAGATAATTGTTAATAGATGTCAACGTCTCAAAAGAGATTTTAACAGGGTGACCCAATTTTATCCGACAATATTCAAAATCTAGATTCTACTAATTAAATTGAAGAATCTTTATTCTATGGACATTTATACTGAAAGACGACGAAATAGCCCCTCGAACCATGACAAAATCCACTCAAACAATAGGAGTTATATTGATTTTCAAAAATGCTTCTAGAAAGAAACTAAACATTTTAAAGGTTTTCATAGAATAAAAATTGTTCATTTTAATTACTCAGTAGAATCCGAGGTGGAATCTCAATTTGAAATAATGTAGGATAGAACTGGGTCACCCTGTATGTATAAAAAGAATATTTCAACTTTTTCCTCTTCACAATATAACATGTTCAAATCTTTCTTGACAAGTTGAGATCTATTAACAACTACTCCGTTTCCAAGGTTTCGAAATAATACCATTCATTTTACAACATGCTCGAAAAAATAGCAAATTTCTGACGTTAATATCTTCTTATTGGTTGGATTTGGGTATAGGGTATGATTTATGAAAAATGTTTAGAATTTTCCGGAGAATGCAAAAATCAAACCAAAAAAATAGGGTTGTAAGTTTAAATAAGAAAGTTGGACCACGCCCAGAAGTTCTGGAACACCCTGTATATCTGAGAACCTTGTTTTCACAAAATTCATTTTGTACCATTAAACTTTCATTTGAAACATTTTTTTCCCAAACATCAAATTAAAAAGTTAATCATCTGTGAACACCCTGTACTAATTATGTTCTTGAGATCAAAATAAGACGTTTCAAACCAACTTCTCTCAATCCGGAATTGCACCGTTTCCGAAATTCAGGCTTTAAAACGTCAAGAAGGCGAATATTAGGATTTTTTTGGTGTGGCATGGAACTCTCAAGTTGCTTTGAATCGGTTTATTTTGACCTCAGGAATATGTGGTAAGATTTTGTTTAGACCATTTAGAGACACCCTGTATACATCCACGCTGACACATTGGTTGAGGTGTTGGCCTTCGAATCTCAAAAATATTGAAAAGATCGCGTTTGAAAATTCACCATTGAGTTGTATTCAAAGACTCCATCCTAGGCCCTTTATTTTTTCCAGGTGATCCTGACGATCCTGGGCTGTTTCACCATCTGTTGGCTACCCTACTTTATAATCATACTCTACAGCGGCCATTACCGCCCCCCAAAGAACCACATTTACTACGAAATCGCTTTCAACCTAGCAGTTGCTAATTCCGGAATGAACCCCATCATTTACGCCTGGAAAAATGCCACATTTCGCGCGTCATTTTTGCACTTTTTGACCCTGCGGTGCAAACCGCCCAAACCAACCTTTGTGACTAACCACAGTAGACATAATTCAGTTGAAAATGGGGTGCAGATGAATCAGATTTAATGCAAATAATTGTTGCAGGTAATGCTGCTAATTTTGGGCTGTTTCACCGTCTGTTGGCTGCCGTACTTTGTCACATCGGCCTACAGCCGATTCCAGGAAAACACCTCGAAACTCTTCAAAGAATTGGCGTTCAATTTGGCAGCAGCCAACTCGGGAATGAACCCCATTATTTACGCGTGGAAAAACGAGAGTTTTCGCAGTGCATTTCTGCAACTTACCAGGTGCCAGTCGAAAGACTTTACTACAAACCACGTGCCTAAGATCGCGACCATTTGCGATGGTACGTTAGTATGACTGTGATATTAACTTTAATTTGTATAAATTTCTCAATTGAATATAAACTAGTTGATTGTAATTATGCGTTTATCTCGAGTGTTATGTCCAAAATATTTGCACATGAGTTATCGGAAAATCAATTGTATGAAGTAATCACCAGGTAAGTCTATGTGCAGCGGCCCGTTTAATGAGAATCGTAAATTCTAGATATGCGTAATGAGCTGACTCAGCCAGGCATGAATGTCTTTATTGATGACCTAGATCGGGGTTTTATGGGTGGGAAATGATTAGATGACCATCAACTACTGAGATAAAAAGCTGTGTTTTCCAATTATCACACATCACAAATTTTCCATCAACTTCCAGGAAAAATGGGACTCTAAATATTTACAAGTCCTAAAAATAATCCCACTTTTGATAAGTGGAGTGTCGACAGGCTACCCACTCACGATTGATGTTTATCTATTAAAAATATCGATATTTTATAACCTTGCCAATCAGCATAGAATACAAATTAGAAACTAATTAGAAACTCCATCCATGCAGACGCATCGAAGGCCAATATGGAAATAGAATGATAGACTAGCCCGGATAAAAATCAACATTTAACCATCAATTACATGTACATTATCGCTTTCTCATTTCCCACATTGTTTTTATTAAATAAATGCACTTTGTGCCAAATATTTCCACTGGTTGAGCATTCAAATGTGTTCTACTGATTTGAATTATCAACTTCAAAGCAAAGGCATTCAAGATTCAAGCCGGAACGGATTTTTTCGCTTGTTTATTGTTCTCGTTTCATGTGAATATTGTGAACGTAGACATGTTGGAATTTCGGTTGAACAATGGAACCAGACTTTTAACAGGAAAAAAATTGACTCATTCATGTTGATGACCTTCATTGAACAAAATCCCGACTTTAGTGTAGTTGGAACAAGAGGATAATAGTAATATCAGGTGTCGTACTATACACCCAACTATTAATTGTTCATCATTTCCGATTAGATCAAAGGAACGTGTATGGAATCAATCAATTGACTTACCTCGACTCCTGTCACTCCCAACGCCTCTCTTATGTTGGGCGTAAGCCTAAAGGGCACTTTTTCCGGTACCCTTAGGGTTTTTCCTTTTTCGAAGCACACATTGTAATCAATGTGTACTACGTCGCCGGTTAACAAGTCTATTAACATGTTGTCCAAGTGACGGTCTCCTAGACCGATGATGTAGCCTGGAAATTGTCAGTATGATAGTACTTGTGCGCATATATGAGCTTGATTATTAATATGATCACGTTGATTGGTGCAACAAACAGTACTACTACTTTGACTTAAGTAAATGAAAAATGGACCGGGAGACCATTTTTGGGAAACGTTGTATGCCCGTCTACCGAACTGAGGTATGTTATATCTCAATATTTCAAGTTGATCAATGCAATAAAAATTTTCCTTCCACGTGTGCCAACTCCAAGATCAATAATTGAAATTGTATTGAAAAATTGAGAAAAAAAACGATCGATACCCATCTTCCGTTGTGATTTCAGGATTCTGCACTAAAAAAAATCCATCTGCAGTCATCGGCAGATAGTTTTGAGTGAGAGGTTCTGCAGGAACTTACTAAAAAATTGTTGTGAAAAATGATTGAGAAAAAAAAGATGAATGCCCGTCTGCCGAATCAAAGATAGATGTAAAAATCCATCCGCAGACATATAGACGTAATATACTTGATAATTATAATTATATATTAATTGTAATATTTTCATGACAATGACATCATTTTATAATAAGACTATATTAGCATAAGCAGCCGGTTCATCCATAGATTCCTATGTTTTGCGATCCAAAACACATTTAAAAGAGCTCACGGGTGTGACAAGGACCTTATTCCATCTCTTTTTACATACATGGTCAAAGCAACAGCGCGAGGATAGAATAGGTGGAACCAGGCGAATCGATAAAGGATGTTCATGGGCGGAAGTCGGGGAGTTTGGAATGCTTCAAATCATTTGATTTTTTTTTATTCATTGTTTTTATCTTTTATGAGAGTTACAGGGTTGATTTTGATTGAAAAAAATGTATGACATCCGACACAAGTTTTTGGTTATAAGTAAATATGAGGTAATTGGTTATTGCGATATTTGTAAGAGAAAGCATATGACAACTAAGTATGTGACTGAATAGGTAACTACATACCTATAATATTGTATACATTGACCAAAAACATTAAATATCTTTGAGAAAGACATGGTTTGTTCAATATCAAATTGGAGTGATTTGGGCACCAATCGTAGATTATAATTCCATATTGGAATTTATAAAAAAAAAAATAATTATGGGAGTTGTCATGGAGGATTAAAATGATAAATCTGACAATACAAATGAAGAGGTTATTGGAAAAACGTGACAAGCCACAAAATCATTTTATTGAAAAATTGAGCTTAGAAGTTTGAAATGTCTTAGTCGTGATACGTCAGTCAACTGTTGCTGACGCCATTTTGTGACGAAAGCTTAAAAACTCAACTATGTGACTTGTCATACTGTTGTTGAGTATTATAAAGTGGAAAGTTCTTTTTTGTTCAGAGAGTGTGGCTTGTCACGTTTTTCCAATAAGCCCTTCAAATGTATACTTACTTGTGGGGTATCATAGAAGGAAATCACTTGTAGGTTATGGATATGAGGGATGGAAAAAAAAAGATAATAAGACTGGCAGGACAAGACAGTTCACAAACAATAAAAAAGTTTTTCGTGGAGTTGAATTCTACAAGGCAAGCAACTCCAAATAAAGGGTGACAGGCTTCCCCAAAAAATAGATTGATAATAAGAAATTATAATTTATAGTAGCAACTTGAAACTTCGGGGATAATCTTGACAAAAATACCTATCTAACGACCCCATCCATTTAAAATTCTGAGTGTACCTGTCAACCCTTGAACGGAAGTGAAAATAACAAAAGAAAAGTGTCAAATAAAAAAAAAATAAACTCAAACTCAAATATGCTTTATTATAATATATTGACTTGTCTGAGCGATTTTTGATTGATCACCGAACACCTAAGAAATCCTGGGTGGAAAGTTTTTCGTGCCCCATCCTGTATTTGATGGCTTCATTCTAACTTTTCAAAATTCAATAGTTTCAAAAGTTTTAGAAAAACGAGAAAATGAAAAATTAACTCAGTATTTTTTCAAAAACTATTGAAATATAGAGAAACTAAATTACTTCAAGTATACATAATATTTCAAATGGAGTCATGACTTGTATGCAGAACATTTATAGTCAATGATGCAGAATAATATTTTTTTGATAGATTCTCGACTTTTTAGTGAGTCAATTTTATGAGAATTTCATTAACTTATTATACAATGCGACAGTAAAGGTTGGAACAAATTCATTAAAAATTCAGGATTTTGTTTTAGTGAAAACGCTCGGACTCGTTGATTCTTATTTTTGACAGCGGTTTTTTTGATGTTTATTTTATGTGTATCTACACGGTGGACCAAAAATAGGTTACGACCATCAACTTCATTTTTTCAAATAGAAACCCCTATTTATTATTTTATTTTCGGATTCTACATCAATATTTTAGTAATATGATTTTTACTGAGGTAGGGCTAAATTGGCTTTTATTTGGTACTAAAAATAAATCTGCCAAATTAAAAAAAAAAATCGGTTCAAGGATATTTGTTACATTTGTGAAAAACCGATTTAAAAAAAAAGAGTTTAACATGCTGTATCTTGAAAACAATGCACTTGCGGACTCAGGACTCATATGTTTATACCTATGAACTTTTTTTTTCATGAAATTAAAGCTCAGGAATACGCCTTGAATTTATTGTACGCAATAAGGAGACACCCTGTTAAATATTTTGTTTTTGTTTTTGGAATAGGGGTCATGTGACACCTCATTTTGAAGGTCCTGATGTACTCATCATTTATAACCCTAGAATATTGAGTCGACATCTTTAAGTACTACAAAATGGCGGTACATTCAATTACTACATTGATACATACACTTTTGAAAAAAAATAGTCAAGTTCAATTCAAAAGATGCTGAAAATATTCTTGACATAAAGTTTGGGTTAGGAATAAATTACAAAAATGTCAAAAAAGCATCTTTTGAATGGAACATGACGATTTTTTTTTAAAAGTGAATGTATCAATGTTAGTATTTAAATGTACCGCCATTTTGTAGTACTTGAAGATATCAACTCAATATTCTAGGGTTATAAAGTACTCATCAGGATCTTCAAAATGAGGTGTCACACGACCCCCCTTTCCATTTAAAAAAAAGTTTCAAAATGGTGCCCAGCCGCCATCTTGAATACTAAAAGTACGTCAGTAACATCAAAAAGTAGTATTTCGACAGCAATTAAAGTATGCCAAGTTTCAAAGTTTTTGGTGCACACATTAAAAAAAAAGGGGGGGGGACCTTTTAGAGTCGCACTGTATAGTTTCATACCTTGCTGATGAGTCGTTCAGGAGATATTCAAGTTTAAAAATTAAAATTCATCAGAAAGGTATCAAACTATATATTTTGAAATCATGAAAATGAGCTCTTTCATAATATATGATAATATACAGGGTGTTCCATGGCAAAAAATGCTACTTGTGGAGAAAAACTGACATTCCGATAGTCTTTTGTTTTTTTTTATGAAGATATTTGAAAATGTCAGATGAATATCTAAAAGTTTCATATTTACAAAATTTGCATATCTCCATAGATAACGCCGCTAGCATATGGGTCAATATACGGTGTGTCCAAGATAAGGATGTCTATCATAGGTATCTTGAAAACAAAATCTCCGAAACGAAATGTTGTACGGAAAATCTCTCAACGCTGTTTTGTAGAGCTCAAAAAGTGGCTATGAGAAAGTGTCTTTTGTTTTTCCATATCTTTTTAAATTACGTCAAAAAAAAATAAAAACGAAACGACAAATTTCGCTTTTTTAGGCATATCTCTGGAACTACTCAGAATTTTGAAACTTTCTAAACGGCATATTGTTAGGCTTGAAAATGTGCAACATTTCTTTAATTCAACCATCTTCGTATCTCTTATGGTTTTCAAGATCCCCATGATAGACATCCTTATCTTGGACACACTGTTTTACGGAATGACCCTGTACACTTTTTCACTTTTTCTTAGAATAAAAACTTTTCTACAAAATTCTCCTCTCACCTAGGATTTTTTTCGTTCCTTTCGATGAATACTTTGTAATTTTTAGTGAAATTTTTTCAAGATTAAGAAAATATTGTATTTTTTCAAATATATGTTTTTCTTCTTTTTCAATTCCTTATCTCGATAGTTTACAAGGGTGTCCGGAAATGTCAGGTTGAAAATAATGATAAAAGCAGAATTGACATTAAAATAATATCAACTGCTCATTCCAGTCATTTCACTCAATCAAAATCTATAATCTTAATACATATTTCTACGACCTATGTTCTCTTCAAAAATGAAAATATCCATCTGCTGGTACTTTTAAATACTACGGTCACTCCAGAGCCATCTGTTTGTCTGGCTAATTTTGTACATATCGATTATTTTTCGGGCGAATGTAGTTCTCGTCCTTCCTTGTAAGTGGAGACGTTCGTTTGGGAACATTTAGCAACGGAGAAATGTATGCATGAGACTTATCTTAATATTGTCTTATTATAAAATGATGACATGTATTAAATTGGCAGACGAGCATCTGTCAATAACAAATTATAAATTCGCAATAATTGTCAAGTATATGTCCTATATGTCTACGAATGTATTTTTAAGGCTTTCTTTGAGCTTTCACACCTATCTTTGATTCGGCAGACGGGCATTCATCGTTTTTTATCAATCATTTTTCACAACAATTTTATAATAAGTTCCTCCAGAAGCTGTCAATTATTGATCTTGGAAAATTGTATTTCATTGTTCGACTTCAAATATTGAAATATACAATACCCCATCTCGACAGACGAGCATTGAACGTTACCCAAAAATGGTCGTTATCTCCCAGTCCAAAAATAATGGTAAAAAGTCATAAAACAAAAATTCCAAACATCGTTTATATAAAGGAACTCACCAATAATACTCATGACAGCAATACTGTAAGAATACCGCTTCACCACCTGCCACCAAGCATTGGCAGAAACCGCATTACACCACAACTCTTTGGCAATCAAATCGCTAGGAGTTTCATTCATCAGTTCCTGCAGTACGTCTTTGAGTACACTCAACGGCCACTCTTTCCTGTTTTCGATATTTTTGACCCCGTGCTCCACAAGTTTATTGTAGAACAATTCGGAGGGTCGAGGAATGGTTGAAAGTTTCGAGTTGGGCTTGGCCAGCTCGCGCTGTTGCCAACGCTTGTACAGACCGAAAATCGGCATGGTGCTTTCTACCCACGAGATTAGACCAGACCTAGGCCCTAAGAATCTTTAGTAAGAGGAGAGTCACAGGTGAAATGGGTCTCACCTAGAGGAATCACAGAGTAGTGCCTAGCCCTGTACAAGTTATTGCCAGCTGGATCGGCGTTTTGCGCCATCATCGTATTGGCAATGCTTAAAAACTGCATTATTCGCTCATCCAAGTGCAAATCTTCCAAACCCTACCAACAAAGCCATCAACACCGGAAACCCTATCACTAAACTTACCTTGAACAAATAAGTATAAGTTTGACCGTTTGAGCCCAAAAACATCAACTTTTTCGGCTTGGTTTTGGTTGGCAAGATGGAAACGCGATTGTCAACGTGGCAAATGGTCACACCTTGACCGGTTACAAGCCCGGGCATCGCAATCAGCGTGTTTTTAAACTGGTGCAAAATTGGCGAAATGTCCTGCATCCTCAACGAGTATGATGTACGTTTGTGGAACTTTTGCTGGAACTTCTTTTGCAACAGCTTCAACGGCATCAGTGACTCTTGTGGCTTCTCCGGATTCTCCGGGTTTTTCAGTTTATTGATTACTTCTTGAATGTCATTCATGTACTTGTCCTGGAATGACTTCTCATGCGGGGTCTCTGGAGGTAGACTTGTAACGTCACTGAGCTGCTCCAGCACGAAAATGATAGGCTTGACTATGATACGGTGCTTTTCCGCTATAAGACCAGTTTTCTCCTCTTTGGACAGGTTGGAGTTCTCGTTGACCTTCTCAATCTCATACTCCACTTGTTGCTGTCGTTTTGTAATCTCTGACTGATGCTGCGCCAAAGTACCCAGCCACAGTTCATCCCATAAAAGTGTAATACGTCTCAATTCCTTGACCAAAGTCTGCACCTGGCTGATCGTCTCTGGGTCTTGTTTGCTCAAAGTATCCACCATACTTTTGAAACAAGTTTGCAAGGTGTTGCCTGTGGTTTCGTCTTCAGTATCACTGTCATCTTCGTCCTCGTTGTCATTATTCTGCGACAGGCAATCTTTGGGTAGCTTTATTTCGCTGAAGTCAAACTTCACTCCGCCTTCCAACGCCCCAACTACAGCCGGGAAGGTAATGAGTTGCGGAGCATCTTCCGCCACGCGGCACAACAGCTCTGACACCCTCAGTCTCACGTAACTCTCTGGATGGTTCAAACGGCTAAACAACTGCGGAATGATAACCTTCCAGGGCTGCGTCGGTGTCGTCTTCAGGCCCTCCTCCAAAATAACTTGTAGCTCCAGAGCGTACTTAACCATAAGCCGCAACAGCCTCAGGGTAACAGTAATAGTATTACAATCGCTGCTTCTTGTAGTGTTCTCTCCATTCATCACTAGGTGGAGGAACTTGAAGTAGGCCTCTGCACTCATGTGATAATAACTGTAAATGTTCTTCTGAGTCTTCCTCCAGATCTGCACCAGATTGGCCAACACTTCATCGGAGGCGTTGTTAAGTACACCCACAGTCCGCAGCTGGGCTTGGATCATGTCGCTCGTGTTGATGTCATTAGAGTCAATGTCTTCCTCCATAATCACCGACCTGGTTTGTGACAGTATAACAAAGATTTTTGTCAATTCCTCCTGTGAAGTGTCCGCGGGCAAAATCCCCTCGATTTCCGCACAATGCTCCTCGGACAAGTTGTTTTTAATGTTAGAGCTGTGATCTACAATCTTGCGGCCCCATTTGTAGCACCACGTGCCAAAGACACACCAGCTTTTGGCCACATTGGGGCACTGGTGCGCCCCGAATTGCAACAACTTTCCGATTGCCGACTCCTGAGGGGGTATGAGACTGGACACTTCTACATCTGGCAGGACCATCAACAACTTTCCCAGGGGACTTTCCAAGTCTGTTATGTTTACATCGCTGGTGTTCATCCACGTTGCCATTTTCAGCAGCAGCTTACTGCTGATATTACGGTGTTCTTTACTACCGTACAGCTCGGCGTGCTTGGATATTGTAGTGCTGACAGAGGCACTCAGATTTAGGGCTGTGGAATGGGCCTGGTCGTTGTGGTGTATAACCTTGATTACCTCCAGCATGGCGAGGGCTGCATCTACGGTAGTTACAGTGAGGTCCGAGAATTTGTCTGAGAATTCCTCGACGGGGACTAGGTGGAGCTGATTGCACGAGAACGTAATCCCTTTGTCCTTGAAAAAGCGGATTATTTGCCTGGTTGCCAAATGGATGTTTTTCTCCTTTCTTGCCCGCTTTATTATATCCAAGCGTAGATTAGAGGAGAATACGTTGAAGCCTTGATTTTGTATTTTGGCAAAGTACTCGGACCACCACAGTATTTTTCTCAGTACTGATGTGTCAATTTTGTCGATTTCTCGCTCAAACTCCTCCGAAACAAGAAATACTGTGTGTGCTGGGTATTTGTCAGCTACGTTTTTCAACCCCATGGCCACATACTGTAGTAATGAGTAATTTTGCAAGAACTCGGACGGAGCTAAGGGTAAGAGGTCCTGTATGTTCTGCTGCACCAGCTCCAGGCTCTGCTGTATGTTTCCAGCTACCGCAGCATTGCCTGCTGCCAAATTAACCACACAGTTGTACAAATTAGTTTCGGTGTTGGTGATATTCTCGTACAAACTCCACGTGTTTTGCTCCTCCTTCAAGTTCCAGGTGCTGAGCTCGTGCAACGATAACTCGTCCGCCTCCAGCTGGTATAGTTTACGGTTACACTCCCAGTCCGTCGTGTTAAACCAGTACTTTTTCCCGTTCTGTCCTGTAGCTTGACTGTCCTGCCACACAAACAGCTCTATCCAGTCATTCAGCTCTTTGTAGCACACTACAATTTGATCCTGTACAAAGTTGGCAACATCCTGGTCTAGTTTCTTGTCTTGTGCATCCTCTTGTAAGATCTTTTTGTACCCTTCTACGGCCACTTCATAACGCTTGCTGGCTTGGTCGGCGGCAAATTTAATCCACAAATACCTCTTGCCAGCCTGTTTACACCAGTTGTACAAACCAAAAAGTGCTTCCGGTTCTTTCAAACTCAATAGGGCCAAGGTTACGAACATTGCGACCTTTTCAAAGTCCTGACCTTGTTTGTGCAAGTCTCTTAGTAGACACTGGCCGTGCTTTAACGCCATGGGGCTGAGGCCGCAATGTAGGGCAATGTGGATGATTACCAGACGGATGCGGGACAGCCATTCGTGGCAAGTGTTCAAGTTGGCCATGAAAAACGACTTAACAGCCTTGGAGGGTGGCGCCATTGCGACTGCGCAGCCTTCAGAGGCGTTGTATATGCACTTTTCAAGATGTTCAATGAAGTTCAATAGCATGCGCACTCTGGTGCAGTCTTTTTCGCGGTCGCGGTTGTTGATCATTAACAAATCGTTGCCCAGGTCGGCAAGCGCATTTTCGATTTTGAGAAAAGTTTCGTTGGGTTTTCCCAGTGGGGTGCGCAGTTTGAAGTTGACGCAAAACAACGCAGCTTCTAGAGTGCACCAGTTGTACAACACCTGTCTGTTGCGCATTGTCAAGTCGTAAAACAGCTCCATGTCCATGCGGCTGTCGCAATCGTGCGACCAACTGGTGGTAAATATGTCCTGCAATACATCCCGCTTCACTGGAGTTTTATTTAGCAGTAAGTCCATAAACTGTTTGAACTGATGCACGCCCATTTCCCCATCCACTGAGCCGGTCAAGTGCAGATTTTGGGCCATATGGACCATATAGTCGTTGTAGTCTTTGGAGTTGCTGCTTTTGTGGTTGTAGCTGTTACGGGGCACTTTGTTGAACTCGACCACGCAAATGTCCCAGGGAATGTTGCTGGACAGCTTGCAGTACTTGTTTTTCAGGTCAGTGGTGGAAGACATGTGTAGCTTGCACAAATCACTAACTGATATGAGAAAGTGGTTGCTCCAGGACAACTGTTTGTTGCTCAATAGTTTCTCTAGGTTGTCGCACACTCTATCGACGATAAGCTCATTGAAGCTGTATCCCGTTTTCACCAGCACTTCTGTTATGCTTGAGAAACAAGGTCTCAAGTAGTAGGCCTCCAGATAGCGGTCAGAGTTGATTAAAATATCATTGATCCATGTCAGCAGCAACAAAGTGACATCCACGCTTGTCTCTATAGACAAACACTTGTGCAGGATTTCCAGGATTATTTTAAAGTGGCCCGAGTTGGGCGAAGTGCTGGGGACATCATCCGCATTCAACCCTTCAGTAAACCTGTTGATTTCCTTGTACGAAACAAGACTGCTGTTGCTGATGAAGTGATTGTAGCACTTGCAATGCGAAAACATCAAGTACAACAAGCTATACTGTATGTGGGGCTGTTTCTTTGCCAAAATCGGGTTGTGGGGCTGCAAGTGGACTCCTACTAGTTCCAAAATGCTGGGTTTTAAGGCCCACATAACAATAATCGAGCTGGCGTTGGCTAGTTGTGACAAACACCGTAAAAGGAACATTACAGTCAATTCAGCGTCTCCTTCAACACCGTCCAAGTCAAAGGGATTGTTCTCTATAACCGGCTGATATGTCGGGATAATTTTCAAGAAAAACCGCTCCAAGTCCCCCAAAACATAGCGATATGCCTCCTGCAGCAGCGAGACGTTCTTCAAGTTCAACAGGGCTTGGTATACGCAAATGACTGCGTTCTGTATGGATGTATAAGGTGACGAGCGAAGCTTGACAACGTCACTTTGAGGGCCTATAAGTTTTTCTATCAGCTCCATGGGGAGGTTTTGCGACAGCTCTTTGATAACCTTGGTGATGAGGATGAAGATGGACACTACAGCGGCGTCAGGGAGGTCGTTGATGCACCCCAACTCCAAGTCAATGAGACTATAAATCGCGTTGCTAATGCCCTGCGGCTTGATTTCCAGACATGGTAGTAACAGCCCGATGCATTCGTTTGACGCAATGATGAGGTTTTCCGGTAGATAACTATCAAGGGTTTTGGTTACACTATCAATAATGGTGTTGAGGCACTTGATGACAAAGTCCTGTGCCACTAGTTTGTTCTGACTAACGTCTAGACACTTAAGCACAGTGTTCATGGCCAGGATCAGAACGGTAAGGTGATCCAGATCATCTACTCCAAAGTTGTTGATGTCCTCCAGAAAGTTCTCCACTAGACCAACGCTGAATTCAACGTTATATCTGAAATGCTGGCCGAGTTTCTGCATATTTTTGGATATGAACTCGATGGTGGTGAGACTTTGAGTGTGGTCCACATGCCAACCGAACATAAGGTCGACGGTGTCGCGGAACTGAGTGTAGAACTCATTGGGGTAGATTTCCACGACTAACACTAGAGTTTCCAAGATTTTCTTGAACACTTCCGGGTTGTCGGTCACTTCAATTGCGGCCACCAGATTGTTGATTAGGTTTTCAATGTAGTCGGCCAGGACGGGTTTTTTCAGCTCGAGGTCGAAAGTCTCCTTGAAGGAGGACAAGAGCAGAATTTGCATGTCATCGTGGGAGTTGTTGATTTTTGAGAACAACCAGTTGTGGTATCTATGGGGGAAATTTAAAACCTTGTTATGAATAATGAAAAATACCTTTCAAAGTCAGCCTCTTGTCCCATAATATATCCCATCCTGCCCAACGCTTTGGCCGAGTGCTGTTTCGCTATAGAACCAGGCGAAACGTGCAAAATATCAAACATTGATTCTCCCAAAATATGGAATGCTTTCCGTACATAACTCGAATTGTCTGGATACAACAACACTTCCATCAGTTTGTTTGCAACGCGAATGGACGAGTCCGGAATGGTTTCAGTGCTCAGTCGCCGCAATAATTTCGATATTCGGGTATCTTCAGGAAGATTGAGTTTAACTTCTTGTTTCTTTTCCGGCTCGTAGCATTTGCCTCTGAATGCTGCAATTGAGGAGTTATATTTGAGGAGGGTTTGCGATGGCTATTACCTCCACCCTCATTTCGGCTGTTTTCGAATTTGCGACTGCTGTAGTAGCCGTCGGAATAGTCGTTTCTTCGAGAGGATGCCTCGCCACGGCGTCCTTTGAAATGGTTTTTCGATTTGCTGGACCGGAATTCGGTTGAACGGGTTCGATTTTTGCTTGAACCTGGTTTGGAGAATTTTTTGGTTAAACGATTTGGACGATGACCCACGATTTACAAAAATCAAGCGGATATAAATAGGGACAACAGGGACTTTTCCGCCTATCCAGCGATAAGGAGATTGTAAACTAAGGTAAGAATTAGTTTGGAATGTTATTTTTTATATTTCCGGAGTTAACTGAAATTTTTCATGTTCTTTCCTTTTGTTGAGTCAAAGTTCAACATATCATCATTCACCCTTGACCAATTAGGTATGATACGCCCCTAATAAAAATTTCAGAATTTTGAGCTCAGAATCTTATTTGGAGTCAAAAGTTAAAAAAGTGTACCAAGTTTCAATGTTTTAGTGTGAGCGATTTTGAAAGAATACTCAAAATGGAGATACCATGATTCTGATCAACCGCAAATTTTTTGAAGGTAATGAGAATGACGCCACAGCTATTTTTAAACATCATCCTTTGATTGCTGGTGATGAGTTCGAGTTTAGAATTATTTATACAGGGTTAGGAGAAATTACCAGAACGGTCGATTATTTCACAAGATACATGAGTTAGAAAAAACTGTCTCATATAAAAGTTGTGGGACTTTCGAAAATCTACATATTTGTCATTATTTAGAATATACAGGGTCTGGCATGAAGTCATTGCAGATCAAAGTTGCGTTTTTTCAAATGCAACCCCCTATATATTGATGAATATTTTGATTCTCCCTTCAATTTTGAGCAAAAATCGTAATACACATTTTGTTCCTAGATTAAACTGTTATCAAGATATCGCGATTTGAAAATGACATTTTTGAACTTTTGAAATGCTATAAAACTCAAACGGTTCAAGATAGAGAAAAATGGTATACACTTTTTCACCGTAACTTTTCAAGAACTATTCTGATATTTGAAAAGAAGGTACTGTCAACTGTCAATTTGTTCTACACATTTTCGCATTCTTTGACAAGAATTAATTGAATGCCCTTGAAAAGCTCTTCAAAAGTTAAGACTTGAAAGTGCAGACTGTTTTTCTCTCTCTCAAACCGTTTGGGTTTTATAGCATGTCAAAGATGCAAAAATGTCATTTATAAAACGCGATAACTCGAAAACGACTAGATTTAGGAGCATTATGTATAATAATTTTTTTGATTTTTTATATATATTTATATATATATTATATTATATTATATTATATTATATTATATTATATTATATTATATTATATTAAAATAATAATAATAATAATATTGATAATAATAATAAAATAATAATATAATAATATAATATAATAATAATTATAATAATATATATTTTTTTTATTCATCTAGTGACAAGGAAAACGACGTCAACGTTTCTCGGCGGATGAAAATATTCAGAAACCGTTATAATTTTGATTTTGAGTCTGCTTATGAACCAAATGAACGATTTAGGATGTCGTAGGTAACTTGGAGATGTATCATACAATAGAAGATATGCAAGGCGTCAGTAAAGCAACTGTCTGTCGATGTGTAAAGGCTGAAATTAATCGGTTTTATACAGTGGCAATCAGTGGCGGCTCGCGGCATGACGCAAGTGAAGCGCCGCTTCACCTTGAATTATTACCTTTAGCACGAATTTCTTAATATAATAATATTCGATTAAAATATTTTTACTAATTTTAAATTCCGCTTCTGGTCGCCGAATGTCAAGAAGCACAGTTAAGGTTAACCATGTAATCCACTAAACTACTACTTGTTTATCAGCTAGCTATCTTTGTTTTATTTGGCGGCTAAAAAGAGAGAACAATAAAGTACCAGGTTGTCCGATAGTAGGTCCTTGCGAAAACTGTATAACATGCGTCCGACCATCAACGTTTAATGACATCAGCTGCTGCGGCAAATATGAATTGAATACTGAGCTTTTAGTAATTACCATGACATACTAGGCGATAAGTCGCAGAATTTAGCGTTTTTCCGATTTTTATGTATACGTTTTGATAGAATAACTTGGCAGAAAATCGCAAAATTCTGCCTTTTTCGCATAGTATGTCATGGCACTAAGGTAAGTTTTCCCAAGACACTAAGACGCGCAGTTCAAAATTCAGCGCGGCAGCTTCATAACATCCATCGGTTACCATGGAAACGTCACGTTTGCTCTATCGTCCATTGATCGATTTGCCGCAAATAAATATTATTTTGAGGCGAAAATTCAGTGCGCGTCTCGCCTCTTCGCGCGTTTTTTTGACGTTTAGTTCAGGCAAGCGATTTTGCAAATAAAATCGGAAGTCGGTTTCGTTTTTTGTTTAGAGTAACTGGGATATGAGTTCCAAAACTAGTTTTATTCAAATGATAATACGCGAAAAACGAACAAAAAAAAATACATTTTTTTTGTTTTTTTTGAATTTTTGGATTTTTTGTACAAAAAATATTGAACATTGAGACATTTATGTAAGGGAGTTTGTTTTTTTTTGTCCAGTTAATATGATATGCAGATGAATGTTTTTGTGGCATATGGACAGAAGGGAAAGTGGGAAAAGTTGGCACCAGGCGGGACTCCATATGCCACAAAAACATTCTTCTTCATATTGAGACATTTGTCAAAATTACCGTGAAAACGGCGTTTCCGATGCCCCCTATGTTAATTTAAAATATTTTCCATTCGAAACAACATTGCATAGATTACTTCAAGTGCAAATATCATGAAAAATCGACTTTTACAAATTAGGTATACCTTTTTTACGTAAAACTGTCGGAAAAATCATTTTTTTAATAAAAAAAATCTTCGGGTGCGTACAAAAAAGTAATAACTATTTGAATGAGTGGAAAGATGTGTAAGTGACAGGCATGTCAAACAACCCCTTTGTACGAAACTTCATCAAAATAACTTGATTATTTCACAAGTTATTTGAAAAAAATCAAAATTCAACTTTGGCACCCTGTATCTCTCTTAATACCAACTTTCGGAATAGACAAATTGAGGTCTATCGCAATATTTTGCTGTGTGAAATCTTCTGTTAACGTATGTCTCATTACTTCTGGTCCACCCTGTAGAAGATCAGGTATATACAGGGTGTTACAAATTCGAGTGTATGCATGGGGATCCCGTAAACCGTAATAGATACAAGGTCGGTTAAATTGAGGCAAAGTTGCGTATTTTGATGCTTAACAAAATGCCGTTTTGAAAGCCAAGAAATTTCGACTACGTCCGAAACTATCCGAAAAAAAAACAAAATTTTTAAAATTGTTTTCATTTTTTTCTGACTACATTTGAAGAGATATTTTAAAATAAATGGAACTTTTTCGTTGCCACTTTTTGCGCTTTACAAGAAAGCGTTATTTAATTAAAGAACCGACGTTTCTTCTATGAGCAGCCATCATCAACTTTGTTTTTTTTAATACAATCCTTGATTTTTTTATAACGGATTTCAAGAGCCTCTTGTGTTCCTAAACCAACGATATATCGCACTTATTAAAAAAAGGTGTTTGTTCTTGATCCTGTCATTAATACATGTTTTGTCTCTCTCCAACACATGAGTTCTTATGGAAAAATCCATTAATATAATTTGTTTCAATAATTGCGATACATCGTTGGTTTAGGAACAAAAGAGGCTCTTAAAATCCGT
Organism: Orchestes rusci; assembly: GCA_958502075.1. Taxonomy (NCBI): domain Eukaryota; kingdom Metazoa; phylum Arthropoda; class Insecta; order Coleoptera; family Curculionidae; genus Orchestes; species Orchestes rusci. Next base: position 10,447,430 of record OY293311.1, read on the forward strand.
AGTAAAAAATCCGTAATTAAAAAAATAAAGTTGATGATGGCTGCTCATAGACAAAACGTCGGTTCTTCAATTTAATAACACTCTCTTGTAAAGTGCAAAAAGTGGCAAAGTAAAATGTCCATTCATTTTAAAATATCTGTTCAAATGTGGTAAGTAAAAAATGAAAACGATTTTGAAAAATTTCGGTTTTTTTTCGGATAATTTCGGATGTAGTCGAGATTTCTTGGCCTTCAAAACGGAATTTTGTCAAACATCAAAATACGCAACTTTGCCTCATTTTAACCGACCTTGTATCTCTTACGGTTTACGAATTCCCCATGCATACACTCAAATTTGTAACACCCTGTATATTACCACTAGTTTGATTTTTTTTCTGAAAGGGTGTGACGAAATACCCAAAAAAATCTGGTAAATCATGAATGCGCTACAAAACTACAGAGCATATTTGCTTGATTCATGTTTGATCATTTTGCAAGCCATTTTGTGACCTCCAAGGTAGCCTAGTTTACGTAATAAATTTGGTGAACTAGTAGTGAATTGGTCAGGAATTGGCAAAATTAGGGAAATCACTCGGAATTACTAGACATTCTTTGAAGTTATTATAGAATTATAATATTGTGTTAGGGAAATTAGAGGAAATAGTAACAATTTTGGGAATAAGTGTACACATTTTTTTTCTGCGGTTTACCCCTCGGCTCGACGCATTCATTTAGCCCCGGGAAGAAAGACATTGATATTGTAGATAAAGATTTCATCTCCTATGATCCCATTAACATAATTGGGGTCGACCTATTTTATTTAAAAAGACAAGACCAACTTATTATTAAGAGCAAATATGATGAGTATAAAAGACAATAATTTTTGTTTCTTTGTAATAGAAACACTTTTTTTGTTGTATGTTGTGTGTGAGAATAAATTGTTTATTTTTTCCACCTTTTCACGAGCTTTTTTAACTTTGTACATTGCTTGATCCATATATTTGAACATTTTGCGAGCCATTTTGTGACCGCCAAGAAAGCCTAGTTCACGTAATAAATTTGGTTAATTAGTAGAGAATTAGTCGGGAATTGGCAAAATAAGGGGAATTACTCAGAATTACTACACACTCGTTAAGGTTGATATGGAATTATAATATGTTAGGGGAATTAGAGGAATTAGTATGGAATTAAAAGATGTTAGTGGAATTAGTAGCAATTTTAGGAATTAGTGTACACATTTTCTTCTACGGTTTGCCCCTCGGGCAGAAGAGTATGACGTAACCGCAGAAAACCATTGAACAGACAGTAATAATGCTTATGAGTCTTTGAACTAGAACAGCGCGAAAACGGTTGAACCAAATACCAAAATACAAGCCAAAACATACGGTACCTATATTTGGAATCAGATAAAAAAAATCAAGCCAAAAATATACAGGGTTTCCAAAAAAAAATGTTGAGTTAAATTTTCAAGTTTTCGATGCATTTTGACATTTCTTAGTATAGGATTCTGGATGTCCATGAAAAAAACTGCAAATTTGCTCATTAGAACTTCTTTGTAGAACCAAAATAAACTGAAATATTTTTTTGAGTAAAATATGAAACATCACCCCCTGTACATAACATGAGATTGAAATTAGCCTATTTACCTTTGACCCGTCAGTATGATACGCTCCTGATTCAAATTTTAAGATTCTGAACTCAGATTCTGATATGTATTTTCTAAACTATTAGAAAGGTAAATTTTCCCAAAATCTAGTAAAGCACTGCCAGACTTTTTTTTTATAGGAGTCTACAATCCTTATAACGTGATTTGTCAGTGAAAAAAAATTGAAAAACTAACGTTTTAATTGAAAAACAAAAAACAAAGAACTCAAAGCCGCCATAACTCAAAATAGACAATAGCATGGATCAACGCTTACAATGGTTGAGTCGGTTGAACGGATGAGCGATGTTGCCAAGTGTTGAAAAAAGAAAGGCTGCCAATATGTCGAAAATTACTTTGATTATTATTATCATGTTAATATAATAGGCTAAAAAAATCAAAATTGGTAATTTTCAACTATTTATTTCAAAGAATTACCTGAAGATTAGAAGTAGTTGTGTATCACACTTACCTAATCTAACCCATATTATCCAATAATTAACTCAAACAACAAAGCAAAATCAACCAAACGAAAAATGTACCCAATTATACTCAAATGATGTCGCTCATGCGACATCAAATTTTTGCCAAACTAACCAAACCAACCCAAACTAACCAAAACTAACCAAACCGACCCGAACTAACCAAAACAAACCCAAACTAACTAAAACTAATCAAACCTACACTAACCAAAACGTATTCAAACTTACTAAAAACTAACCCAAAGTGACCAAAACCAACCCAAATTTACCAAAACTAACCAAATCAACCCAGGCTAACCAAACCAACCCAAACTAACCAAACCAACCCAAACTAACCAAACCAACCGAAACTAACCAAACCAACCCAAACTAACCAAACCGACCCAAATCAACCCGAACTAACCCAAACTAACCAAAACAAACTCAAACTACCCCAAACTAACCAAAACCAACCCAAACTAACCAAAACAAACGCAGATTAACCAAAACTAATCAAACCAACTCAAACTCACCCAAAATTATTCAAATTAACTAAAACTAGTGAGAAAAACATTACCATAGATGAAAATCCGCTCTCCGATCACAGAAAAATTGAGATGATGCTCGACGAGATGGTCATTTGATGTCGCTCATGCGACATCAAATTTTTGCCAAACTAACCAAACCAACCCAAACTAACCAAAACTAACCAAACAGACCCGAACTAACCAAAACAAACCCAAACTAACTAAAACTAATCAAACCTACACTAACCAAAACGTATTCAAACTTACTAAAAACTAACCCAAAGTAACCAAAACCAACCCAAATTTACCAAAACTAACCAAATCAACCCAGGCTAACCAAACCAACCCAAACTAACCAAACCAACCCAAACTAACCAAACCAACCGAAACTAACCAAACCAACCCAAACTAACCAAACCGACCCAAATCAACCCGAACTAACCCAAACTAACCAAAACAAACTCAAACTACCCCAAACTAACCAAAACCAACCCAAACTAACCAAAACAAACGCAGATTAACCAAAACTAATCAAACCAACTCAAACTCACCCAAAATTATTCAAATTAACTAAAACTAGTGAGAAAAACATTACCATAGATGAAAATCCGCTCTCCGATCACAGAAAAATTGAGATGATGCTCGACGAGATGGTTCCTATCTACAAGCCAAAGACTAGTTATCAAGTAAGGAGAAAAAATCACAACAGATTTATAGAAGCTTTCTCATAAGAAGTTAGGGGAAAAAGCATTGACTCTTTCGCGGAACTGACTACAATTATTCATCAATGTAAGGCCCAGTGCGAGTATGTTCAGACAATCAAGTGCAAAGGTGACAATACATGGATTACTGATGTGTTACTAAACCTTATGTGTGAACGTGATAGGCTTTATAGAAAAAAGTGTAAGGAAAATGATCCCAGTAGTGTAAGTGAATTTAAATCCCTCAAAAATAAAATAAATAATAAAATGAAAACTTTAAAAAATAATCATTTTAAAAACAAATGGGAAAACACAGGGAAAGACATTAAAAAACAATGGCGCTTTATGAATAATTTTCTAGGGACTAGCAAAAATACAGAGACCAAAATTGATAAGATTATTTCTGATAATAACACAATAACTAACCCTGCAGATATGGTCAATGTACTGAATGACCACTTTTCACAAGTGGGTAAAAAAATTGTGGATGATATAAATAAGGAAATCCAAACCCTGTCCCCTGATTTACAAAATAATCTAAATAAGTCTCAAGAAATTGACTGTGATAATACCTTATTTTTAATACCATCGGATGATGAGGAACTCAGGAAAGTTATTGAAGACCTTGCATTAAATTCAGCCCCAGGCCATGATCAGATTACTGTTCATGACATTAAAAATCTAAGTAAGTCATTGATACCAATTTTGGTAAAACTGATAAATAAGATCCTGGAAACTGGAAACTTTCCTGAAGAACTCAAAATCGCAAAGATAAGTCCTATTTATAAATCCGGTAGTAGGCAGGATAAAAATGACTATAGGCCTATAAGCTTGATCAGTGTTTTTCCAAAAATAATTGAAAAAATTATTAAATTAAGGATGTTGATGTTCATACATAAATATATTGATTCTGATTTGTACCAGTACGGTTTTGTTGAAGGCAGTTTGAGAAATACCGTCCTCTCTGATTATCATCAATCACACTGTCAGTTTAAATCAATCAAATATAGTCGTTAACCCATATACCTTATGAACGACCTATATTACACTGATATGCAAATACTTTGCGAACATACTTTATTATACGCGCGCATCATTGTATTAATTTCCTGTCACGTGATACGGGCGCAGGAGTTTACGAGTGTACCGGTCAGCCAGGGAGGATGTGTGATAGGGGCGTTGAGAAAGGGCTGTGAAAAAGTTGCTTAAGAATTAAAAATTGTGTTATAGCGTGTTATTACAGGTCAGTAAAACGAACTCTATATTAATACTATAATATGTCTTGAAGATTGTACTTATATCTCATTTATTCTGTGGTGTACAGTTTGTCTTGTTTTGAATAACATGTGAGTGTTTAAAAAAAAACCGTTTAATGCTGTACACGACTACGGGTCAAAATGGACGCCAAGTAAAAAAACTCAATAATTACTTAAGTTTCCGTACTGGGATTGTAGTTATAGTATGATTGAGGGTATGTGTGAGCCTTGATGAATCTACTAACATTTTCCCATACACCGTGATGGATGAATATCCTAACAAACAAGTAAACAAAAGTTAGAGATATTTTTCCTAAGATCCACACAGTGGCTGAGTAGTTTTCCGCAACCCAGGGACCTCAGAAGTCTATAAAGGATCAGTAACAAACAACTATTCAGTTTTGCTTGTAGGTATTGTGTTTTTGAAATGTGGAACTGCAATTTAGACGCGGAAAAACAGTAATTTATTGATTGCATTAAAAATACAAAACAGTTGTACAGCATGGTTCGGTTTTTGGAATTGCTATTGTGGGTTTCTCCGCCGTGCTCTTTCCCCACATGAATTCCAGGCTGAGTACGGCACTTTTTCACCATATTTTCAATAAAGTAGGTGTATGACGAATGTTGCGTTTTAATTAACATCCAAATATCCTAAAATTTCCGTAATTTTGTACTTGTCGGGCGCATTCGAGGTAAGTAAATTTTTGAAAGGTGGAGTCATCACAACGTAGGTCCAACGTAGGTATTCGTCATGAACGTCATTAAACTTACCTCATTCAACTTTGTTGAACGAACCCGGGTATGTTATACTACAAGTTCAACGCTAAGTGCATGTATGGATTTGATCAACAATATCTCATTAGGATTAGATAAACACAAATTAGTAATTGCAGTATTTATAGACCTGAGAAAAGCCTTCGATGTAGTAAGTCCTGACATAATGTTGGATAAACTATGGCGTATGGGGTTCCGGGGAGCAATACACAAACTTTTAAGTTCATTTTTGAATAATAGAAAGCACTATGTGAAACTGGATGACAACTTGAGTGAATTAAGGGCTAGTGGATGTGGAGCGCCTCAGGATTCCGTCCTGGGGCCACTACTTTACTCGCTCTTTGTTTTAAGTTTGAGAATTGCTGGACTCGAGGGTCAGTACTATACCTCTGCGGATGACACTGTATTACTGTATATCGCAGACTCAATCGAAGAGTTAGAGGTTAGAGTTATTTAAAGTTGTATACAGGTTGGTTATTACGGAATAGACCAAGGATAAATATTGACAAAACAAAGTTTATGCTATTTAAACAAAAGAATAAAGTTACTAGTGATCCACACATTGTGATAAATGAGAAACAAATTCAACAAGTCAAAAAAATAAAATATCTAAGATTAGTTTTATAGATCACAGTCTTGACTGGAGGGAACATGTAAATTACATAAGTAATAAAATTTCACCAATGATAAGTGCAATATTTAGAATAAGGGATTATGTTAATTAGAAAACTAAAATGTCGATTTATCACGCATTCTGTCTAGCGCATTTTAGATACCTAATCCCTATATGGGGTACATGTGGTGTCACTGCCTTTAGCAATATGCGAGTTTTACAAAACAAAATCTTGAAAACATTGTTTAATCTAGATCGGTTAACTCACACGGAACATCTGTACAACGACTTGGGTACATTTGATCTCAGAAAGCTAATGCAGTTTGAAGAAGCCAAGTTTATGTATAGAATTCTGAATGGAACACCAAAGACTAATGAGGAGATTGTATTTAGCAGTACGGTACATGAATATAATACTAGATCACGTAATAAAATATATTTGGAGAATGTAGTAACAAATAAAGGCTTGTGTGATCCGATTACACAAGCATCCTCTGTTTTTAATAAACTGCCTCAAAATATTAAAAATTTAAAAATTGAAAAAAAAATTATACGGGACTTAAAGTTGTATATAAATAAGTAGTTGTGTAGAATTGGGATTATGAATTTTCTTTTTGTACATAATATTGATTAATATTATTATATCCTGGTACCATAAGCGTGAATCCTCGAGACCAGTGCGATCCAGCACTGATTAGAGGTTGATAATATTAAGGTTAAGACAACATGTATCTTTGGTATAAAAAAATAAATGGAATTTTCAAAAAAATATATGAACAATGATACCATCACAGCATGAAATTTGGATAGCTACATACTGAGAAACACCGAAATAAAATTAAACATAGAATTGGCAACGTCGTTCACAAAGAAATCCCACAAACTGTCGGTACGTCAAACTGTCAATTGATTTCAGCTTTCAGCTGTTATGATCCCTACTACCAGAGCCGTCAAAACAATATAGACGGCTCTGCTACTACCCTACTCCATACTAAAAAGTGTACTCATAAAAATCAAATAATGTTGTAATTATGAAAATTCCAGACTAATTTCACATTTTGGGTCTTGTAAAGATTAGGCATCCACACATTAATGAATTTTTTCAATTTTTGAGCATGGTTTTGGGTTTATAGAACAATTTCAACTAAAAAAAATACTGGATGAACAGCTTTTAACAAAAAAAATAATCCCATAACAAATTAAAATTTTATCAGGATTCAGTGAGAAAAACTCCCTTAAATGACAGCTTTGTCACATTGTTACAATCCATACAAGCTACATATTAGAACAAACAGGCAATGTTGCCAAACTTACCCAAACTTTTTAAAAACGAATGCAATAGTTTTTGTCTGTATATTCTAATATACTATGACAAACATAATAAAACAGTAAAAAAAACAACCATATGGGCAGGAGCGTTACTTTTTAAACGATATTCAAGAGATTATCCACCGGCTACGCGGGCAGGAGCGTACCTTTTTACTCGGGCAGAAGCGTTACTTTCTAAACGATATTTTAGATATGGCGGCATGATGGACATCTGAATATACATCAATAAAATGGCGCCAAAACGAAAAAGAAAAATAAATGAAAAAGGAAAACGTGGCAACAGCGCGTATTTTTCACTCTCGGTCGTTATTTACTATTTACTGAGTAGTGTCTAGTGCCTTGACAATCTTGACAGTTGTTATTGATAATATCGAGTTCACCGGGATGTTCTGTGAATCAAATTTATAAAATTTATTTTTCCTGCTTAACTATATGTTTTAACTTCTTTAGTGGTTACGTGAGGAACTGTAGTACATGAGAACAACAGAAATTGTCCATTTCAATGACCCACAACTGGAACAAATCGAGATTTGTGGAAAATGTTCGTATGAAACAATGTGCCTAAAATAGTGTTTTTTCTACAAAAAAGTGATTCATCCAGCATTTTTTCTCTTTAGAATAGTTAAACGAAGGATAATTTTCCAAATTCGCCTTTGAAAAGTAAAAAATACGTGGATGCCTAATGTTCACAAGAACCTCACATTTTTTCCCAAAATAGAATGTATTTAGTGCTCGATTTAGTGTCAAGAGTGACTTATATAAATGCAGTATTTCGGCAGATTTTGAGATAAAAAACTTTACTAAAAGGTTAGAAAATAAGGATAGTTTTGCTCAATTCTCTGAAAAAACTGAAAATACAGCTTTTTTTTTGTTAAAATGTGTTTTAGAAGGTCTACTATCTACTCTGTAAAAAGAATTTCATGAAATGCGTGGGTCGTTAAATTTTAACAGTACAGAAGTCTGACAATATGCTAAAACCCTCTTAAAATCATAATACGGATAAGACTATCTCAAAAATAAACAATATGAAAACAATGATATTTGGAGTTATTGACACTCGTATTATCATAATTTGGTTTTACTCATGAAAAAGGCATTTCATCAAATATTCACCATGACTGTATCGTAACACGAAAAACTCACTTGAACCATGATGTTTCTCTCCAGCAAACTTATCGTTCAATTCCTGATCGCCACTCTCATCAGAATTCTCAAGATCAGCATCCGGAACATCCCGGTAACTTTTGGAACCTTTCAACTTGTAGACAGCAGTACTGTTTGATATCATGATACACTCGCATTACTGCTTGTTTTTTCTAGACTCCTCGGTATAGGGTAGAAATGACTCTACGATTCCTGGCAAATGCATAAAAAACCCAAATAAATGCAACTTTTCCAGATAAAGCACGCATCGACGTTTCTAAACTCATCCTCAGAACTTTACCTTTTTCAATGTTAAATGTCAAGGGTTTTAGTGACCTGTTTTGTCGGCACTTATCACTTGTAATGTTTTCCAATTGCAGTCAATCACAAACCAACTGAAAATTGCGATATTGCACAATAAATTTCACTGAATCACTGTTAATTAATTGTTTTATCCACACCTGCATGTCGAATTTCGCTAATTTTCAGCCCAAAATAGACTGCGTTTAGTAGTACGTTTGACAATGAAACCGTAACCTGTCAAATGTCAAATGCTGTTTGCTAGTATCATTTCAGGTCGCGTTCAGGGAACTGTGGCGCTGCAGGGCTTTATTCAAGCGGTCTGTTTCCAGCTAGTGCTTCAAGCTCAAGCGCCGATTAACACCGTGTTTGGAACGCAAAAGTGATCCTGGAACACGTTTTGAGGTACTCACATACACAAACGTCAAAACTATCGATGGAGTATTTGTTTACGTTTGAACCAAGGCATCTCGACATTGTGATTATTGTGAAAATTAGTTAAAATATTGTTTATAAGCGACTCTGAGCTGAATTTGGTATGTTTAAGCATGGATCCAGTCAAAAAAGATCAAACTTGCCAATGTTTTGATTTTAAATATGACAGATTTGACGTTTAGCTAGTTTTGCGCTTCAAGCCCACATTTTCCGAGCCGCTTTCCAGCTAATTCTTCAAGCTCAAGCGCCGATTAACACCGTGTTTCGAACGCAAAAGTGATCTTGGAACACGTTTTGAGGTACGCACATACACAAACGTCAAAACTATCGATGGAGTGTTTGTTTACGTTTGAGCCAAGGCATCTCGACATTGTGATTATTGTGAAAATTAGTTAAAATATTGTTTTATAACCGACTCTGAGCTGAATTTGGTATGTTTAAGCATGGATCCAGTCAAAAAAGATCAAACTTGCCAATGTTTTGATTTTAAATATGACAGAATTTGACTGATTTGACGTTTAGCTAGTTTTGCGCTTCAAGCCCACATTTTCCGGGTGGTGCTTCAGGGGAAAGGGGAAGGTAACGCGGAGCTCCAAACGCAATACAGCTGGAACACGCGTTTAGTGTTTTTGCGCGCTCAAAAGCTCGATTGCGTGCACAAATCGGGCAGCTGGAAAGCGGCTCCGGGTGGTGCTTCAGGGGAAAGGGGAAGGTAACGCGGAGCTCCAAACGCAATACAGCTGGAACACGCGTTTAGTGTTTTTGCGCGCTCAAAAGCTCGATTGCGTGCACAAAACGGGCAGCTGGAAAGCGGCTCTGAACGACATAAATGAGTCCGGTGTGCTGCAGCACTTTATTACAGCGATAAAGCATATTATTATATTTTGTTCGCTTTATCGCTGCAAGTGTCATGAAGCGGCGGGAAACCGGAAAATCAGTTCAAATTTGTGGTTTATAAAATGTGCGATTCGGCAGAAGAAACGATATTCCAACAATTTTGAGATGAGATTTTTCATGTACAGGCGGATGATGAGAGACAGAGAATTCTTAGTGATAGCGTTTATAAGCCAAATGAGAAATTGAATTGATTTTCCTTGTGCATTATTGTAATTACCGTATAGGTGAAGAAGAAGAATAAACTATTGAATTTGCGATATTTAAACATTATTTATTATATTTCTGATGAATTATGTTTTTTGAAAATACTGATGAATCGTGCACAATATTTCGACTGTCCCTAACGATAAGCATCAAAAGCTATTCCTGCTTCGTCGTAAATAAGAACCTCGACTGGAATAATTATTTGTTTTTCTCGCAAAAGTAGAAAAGTTGACGACTTTTTGCTCGGATATCAAAATAAACTAGATGACATTTGATGATTTGACGTACAGCATTACAGGGACGAGTTCAGAAACGTCACACCCGGTGTGAGTGTGATCCAAGTGTCAAACACTCACCGCTCAGATATGGCAAACCGTTTTACTTTTTAATCAACCCTGCTCATAAAGTATCATAAAAACTATTTTTATGACACTCTATAAGCACAGATGAATAAAAAGTAAAACGACTTGCCATATCTGAACGGTCAGTGTTTGACACTTGGATCACACTCACACCGGGTGTGACGTTTCTGAACTCCCCGAGCATGTCGTTCAGGGAAAATGAAGCGTAAAGCGGAAAAAGCGCTGAGGCGCCACACACTACCTGAACGCGCCCGTCGGAGAAAACCCTGTTGCCAGTTGTCACTAGCCTAGTTTACACCGATAACTCGATTAGTTCGGTCCGATAGGACCAAGTTGGTGGGGATAGTACGGTAGGACCAATGCTTGCTTCTCGTCCGTTTTCACCGTCTTGCTACGCGTGAACTACATGAGTACGCGCGCAATTCGTCAAACGTTAAAACAAGTCGAAATTATTTATCAACACAATTCGTAATCAAAAAAACATAAGTGAGTACGCTCAGATTGCCTTGAGAAACTCGGAACCAACACAATTCACACCAATAACAATCAACATAACCCCATAATTTTGATCCAGATCGAACCAAATTTAGTTCGGTACAGCAGAAATTTTATTCTTAACCAACTACACGAGTCCCACCGCTCAACGAGTCCTGGGGAATTACGTTTGCGCACTGTGAATTTGTGATTTGTTTTTATTCCTAAACTCGAGTTTAAACTGTTTGAGCTTTTGATGTTTTGAGCTTTCTGTCTGCTGTCGAGTTATACCTTCTATTAATGCAAGACCATGAGTGTGTTAATTTGAGGTTGGTGTTTATATAGCCTCAGCCCGAGCCTCAGCCTCACAAATATTTTAATAATAATTAAGTGTGCATGCATGGTGTTAGTGTTAGTTATTTCAGTTACTTATCATTGTTGAATGAATAAAAGATACCGCATTCTTGTATTTAGGTTCAGATGTTGCCCAGATACCCTATAGCGGGACGTTTCATACCCTTTACCACAATTGTAACTATTGTAAGA